>OZ029919.1:31336060-31453560 GCA_964023275.1 Norana najaformis
CCTCCTCCTCCTCCTCCTCCTCCTTCTCCTCCTCCTCCTCCTCCTCCTCCTTCTCCTCCTCCTCCTCCTCCTCCTCCTCCTCCTCCTCCTCCTTCCGAGAGGCAGCCATGAGTATGAAATATCAGCGACTTCGTTTTTCTTAGCCTCAGCATATAAGAGGATCACGTGCTGTGTTCTTCGGCGCATAAACACACAGTTTAGCTAACATTTTGCAGTGCCTTTGAAGGGTTCTTCAAACACGCTATATAAGTTTTTGGATACATACATACATGCATACATACATACATACATACATATATCCATACATACATTCAATCATACATACATACATACATATATCCATACATACATTCAATCATACATACATACATTCATGCATACATACATACATACATACATACATAGATGCATACATACATACATACATATATACATATATACATACATGCATACATACATATATACATACATGCATACATACATGCTTACATACATATATACATACATACATACATACATACCTGAAGGCCAGTCCCCTCTCTCACTGTCTGATCTTCCTACTGACAGTGCGCGGTCAGTGTACTCATTCCAGCTGAGTTCGCTAGGGGCGCATGAGGAGCCGAAATCTCGAAACAAACTTCTGCCCTGGCCCTGGTGGGGATTTGAACCCTCGATCGATCGTTTGACAGTCCAACATGCTAACCCTTAGACCATCTCGTACTACAATATATATAACCACGATATTTATTTATATATACATATATAGCCATAATACCTATACATATATATATAAAACCACAATATATACATATAGATAACCACTATATATATATATAACCACAATATATAATACATATATATGAATAACCACATTATATATATACATATATATAACCACGATATATATACATATATAGCCATAATGCATATACATATATATAAAACCACAATATATATACATAATAGATAACCACAATATATATACATATATATAACCACAATATATACATATATATAACCACAATATATACATATATAGTCGCAATATATATATATACATATATATAAATACAATATATATACATATATAACCACAATATATACATATATATAATAGTTTGCTAGCCAGTTCTAATGCAGTCCTTGTTCAGGATAACACTCTTCTGTCTGTCACTATATAGATCTCGAATGTAGATGATTGAATCAAGGAATGAAAGAGCGAACGAACGAACTAACGCTCAAACGAAAGAATTAACGAACGAACGAACGAACGAACGAAGGACTGGGGCATGATATGCAGGGTTTCCGAGGTCCTGACGACTGAATAGACCTGGCGAGCGAAGTTCTCGCCCTTCGACATCGCAAATCAGTCGCTGCACTAATTCGCTTTGACGGGGCGCCATTGAAAAAGCACCCGAGTTCCTTCGAAAGCATTCAAAGCCTACACGCACGGAAAACTGGTGCGAACGACGGAAGTTGAAGAGCACTAAAGGCGTCTGTTATTGGGTTAGCACGACGAGAGAGAACATTAGGATCGTGGACCTTGGCGGGAAATACAGAGGAAGTTCTGTTAGAGTTGTTGGCGAGAGAGGGCTCGAGGTTCTGCCAAGTGCGGTGGGAAAGCGAAGACCTTACGAAGACGTATCATCGTATGGCTGCGATGATGAATATGCATGAACTTGGGTCATTTCGCGATGAATATTTAATGAGGGGAGGGAATGGTCGTACCAATAAAGACCTCCAGAAGTGACCTGTAGTTATACGACCCAGAAGCAATAAGCGACACAGCTGTTAAGTTGTCATAATGGAGGCTTAGCCACCTGCTGGAGCATATAGAGGAAGACGAGACTGGAGTTATGTGTGGTCACTAAGCTATTGATTCGCAGAAACTGTTGATTGTGGGGGCGTTCCTTATTGATTATTGGCCGCTGTGGGGCCAAATTGGTTCCGGGGCAAAGACGGTTCCTACATCGCTCTGGAATAAACTCCCACCAGAATTACGCCAATTATCTCATCCAGCTTACGAACTTACCACCACTTCGCCACTTGCAATCTGCGCAGGTCTTCTACTTAAAAGTGAAAACACTACTCTTCCGCAGATCATGATTCACCTTCTTCACCTTATCTATCCTGCAGATCCAATTCCAAACACCACCCACCGTAGCCGTATGACTGACTGACTCTTGGATCTTGGCCTGGAACCGAACCCTTTTCCCTATAGATTTTGTTTCGACTGAGCGCATGCGAATAAGCTGGTTCCAGCTACTTAGAAATCTCGAGTTTACGTTTACGATTACGCTTACGACACCACCCACTTTTGGCACAACAGAGTGACGCGAATGTAGTGTCCTCTTGCATTAGCAGCAAAATTTGATAGGTTGTAATATTTTAGTAATTAGGGAAATAAAAGACCAAGCCGTCTGTACTTATTAATTCGTAATTAGGATAAAACTTGATTTAACGAACGAAGCGGATGCAAACGGTAAAGACAGAACAGTTCTATTTATAGAAACAAAGTTTGATTAAGGTCACGTGAACCAATCTTCTATTTTTAGAAACAAAGTCACGTGAACCAATCGCAATCTTAGGGGCTGTTTTCTCCTCGGAACCTTATTGGCTTCACACCGTTTTCCAACTCAGACAAGAAAGGAAGTGCCATGCATTCGGCTGCGTGTTCCTGGCACTTCCTACGCATGTAGATCATGGCGGGCAATTAAAAATGAAGGGTTATCGCTCGGACTCGCCCATATTTCATCGCAAGCAGTTGAGGCATCAAGAGTGGCCGATTTTTTATGTTGAGTGTGGCTTCGTGCTAGACATGCTACTGCGAACGTCTGGATGAACATCAGACGGACAGAACCACTCGGGTTAATTTACAATTCTCAATGGCAATCCTATGTAGCACAAGACGACGTTGATACATGTATGCTTTCAACATATGCTCTCTCTTTCTCTTGTCTGTGTGTCTATTTGTCTCTTCTGTATATTTGTCTCTGTCTGTCTATTTGTCTCTGTCTGTCTATTTGTCTCTGTCTGTCTGTCTGTAAGTAAGTAAGTATGTATGTATGTATATCTGTCTGTATCTACCTGTCATTGTCTGTATTTCTGTCCGCATGTTTGTCTGCCTCTGTTCCTGTCGGCATGAATGGGTGTCCTAATTGCTTTCGTTAGCTCTCTCGTTCTTTCTTTTTTCTCTCTGTCTTTCTCTGGCTGTCTGCCTATCTGTTTCTCAATATATGTATGCCTGTCTCCTCTTTCTGTCTGTCAGTCTGTCTGCATGACTGAAAGAGTGTTTTTCTGTGCCTCTGTGTGACTATCGCTCTGGCTTTCTGGCTCACTGTATCTGTTTTTCTGTATGTGTCTCTATATCTCTCTGTCTCTGTCTGAGTCTGTCTATCTCTGCTTCTACCCCTATCTCTTTGCGTCCCCTCCCCTGCAGATGACTCAAATGGGTACTTTTTATACTGTATCACCCTTTCAGATTCAACCCCAAGCCCTCTGCAGTTATGCGTTCTGCTGTCACACAGTTGCGCTTCTGACATAATATCGCTGACATATTTTTGACACATCATGGCCTCATTGCATTACATTGCTTTTTGTTGGTGAATTTGTGTTACAGCAAGCACTTAATATAGCGCATTTTAAGTGCCTCTCAAAAAACTGAAAGTATTCTAAACAAGTGCGTTTTAACGTAGCTTCCAACTGCAGTCTCAAGTCTGAACTGAGTCAGACACAGGAATATCACTTTATACCAGACCATTTTACATTACATTACGTAATAGCATATCATACCATATCGCATTACTCAAGACACATCACATCAAGACTTTGCACTACGACAACCCACATCATAACAGTATGGCTTTAATGTTTCCACATCAATAGTTTCAATTACAATTCTATCGAATAGATAGACATGTCAACGGAAGCTACACTCTCCTATACGATAAGGTCGCCTAATCACGATTTATTCTTGTGTTCTAGTAAAAACCCGACGCCATAGAAGTCCACTGCATAAGACGATGATCCTGATGCTTAATTCGTCCCAGCTGCAGTAGCTGAGCATCGTTTGATAAAGGGATGCGGTCAGGCAGCACGCCATTGAGCGCGTGACAGAAGGTTTCTTTAGTTGTAATTACTGTGGGTCTAATGAAACGAACGAAAATAAAGCGGCGCATGTACCAAGCGAAGCACGTCGGAACTCGATTTCGTTATCCCACGGTGCTTGTGTCAACTCCTGTTCATCTGTTTTTCTTCTAAAATCCGTTTCAAATTTCAAATGTCAAGTGTCAAATATTTCATTTAGTTGGATTAGTGGAATCCTTTTCGTCTGTTTGACTTTTGCAGTCTGTTTTAAAGTTTAATTTCAATTTGATAAGTTACGACGGTATCTTTACTTTTAATTTTTAGCTTAAACTATTTGCTTTGCATTATTTGCGGCATATAATTATTTAATATATTATTATATTTTGTTGGTGCAGCCAATCCTCGAGCCGCTGCACCACGGACAATTTTTGCCATCTACTTCTGTTCCTCGTCACTTGTAATAACTGGTCCATTCGGTCCACAATTTGAATCTGTCTATCCATGTCATCTTGGGTCTTCCCCGAGATCCCGAAACTGTGCCTTCGATGATGTCTGTCTCCATGGAGTCTCCATTCTTTCGCAAGCGTCTCCAATCACCCATTAGATTCGCACAGTGCCTACCGCTGATGTTGCCCCCTAGATTTTGCGGTTCAATTCCAACCGTGTCACCATGCTTCAGGCAGATCAGGCACTCAAATAATTAATTATCTGACAGGCATCGTAGCCACGAGGTTGATGAGAAAAGCTGCGGGATGAATGGACTGAATGCATCCGGCAGATTGTCAACGACGATCGATTGGTGGACGACTAGGGGATAGAAGAGGAATTAAGTTAGAGGAAGAACTCTTAAACCCAGCGTTTGCCAAGAGCAGACAATAAAGCGCCTTGAAGACAAAGAAGAATGCGAAGTGGAAGAATACGAGGAATGCGAAGACTAAGAATGGGGACAAGAAGAATGCAAGAATGCGAATAATGCCAACGAAGAAAAATACTAAAAAGAATGCGAAGAAGAAAAAGAAGTAGAAAAAGAAGGAGAAAGAGAAGGAGAACAAGAACAAGAAGAACAAGAAGAACAAGAAGAACAAGAAGAAGATAAAACAAGGAGGAGGAGGAGGACTTCTACGTAGGAACTTCTTCTAAAGTTGATTGTTTCACTTCCTCTTCGAAAGACCAGACTAATTTTACCGCAGTCATTTGGACTGTAGATCTGGCTTCACAGGAAGTTTTCATTTTAGGACACCTTCGTTGTACCACTTTTTAATTGGAAACATTGTCACCTGTCATTTGTCTTTGTGTGGTCATCTATCGTCGTTACTTATTTGAAATAAACTATTATACCTCGATCTTTCATTGGAGTACTCCAAAGGTCGTGTTGTTCATAAAACGTTCTACATAAGTGTTTGTGTGAATCCATATGAACATTTCCTTTGTGTTTACTTAAAGATTTAAACTTCCTCGAAATGTCATGGTAGCCGTCTGATTTGTTCTTTTCGTTAAACAATATGCTTTTTAAAATTGAAATATTATGTTCCGTACACGGGAACCTTAAACGTCGTGGTGTCCATTCAAACGGAGCGGTGTTGAAGGATTTCACCCAAATAATTCATTGAAAAATGAGCAGGGTTGATATATAAAAACGTGTACATCTACTTTCACATCTGAGTATCATAGTTAGCACAGTTGTAGTGTTTAGCTTATCAGACTTTAACTTCTTTTAATTATAGTGACATGTCATCTATTTACGTTTTTCTTTTGACTATTTACATTCTTTATTTTGGAATATACATGTATAACAACAGGTTGCATTTCGTTAATGCTTAGCTTAGCAGATTTCAACTTCTTCAGTTGTGGTAGTGTGTTTTAAAGTGTGCCTTTCTCTGTCGTTCAAATCGTTGATTTTCACTGCTAATGTGATCAATATGAGAAACGTGGAAGTTCCCAGGAAGGTTGAAGAACTCCGTGGCTGAAAGACTTTGCGCCTTTCCTCGCCCTTTCATTATTGGTGGTAGATCATCTTTGTTTCACGTCGGAGACGAAGGAAAAGCTTAGCAAGCTTGGATTTGCGAGAACCTCATTAACATTTTACGAATGTACTATTGTCGGGTTCCTTGTTGTATCTGACGACAGAAACAGAAATAGAGAGACTAAGAGAGAGAGAGACAGAGAGACAGAGAGAGACAGAGACAGAGACAGAGAGACAGACAGAGAGAGACAGACAGAGAGAGACAGACAGAGAGAGACAGACAGAGAGAGACAGACAGAGAGAGAGGCACAGACACAGAGAGACAGACATGTAGCCTTCGGTCAAGAACTATGGCCATAGTACGTATCGGTGACTTTGTCTGTTTCTTTTGTCTGTATCCTTTGTCTCTGCCTGTCTCACTCTGTGTCTCCCTGCCTCTCCGTCTAAGTCATTGTTCTTTTTTCTATATCTCTGTCTTTCTGCCCATCCGTCTAAGCCAGTTTATCTGCCTCTGTGGCTAGGTGCCTTTCCTCTCTGTCTCTGTCTGTCCGTCTGTCCGTCTGTCTGTCTGTCTGTCTCTTTCTCGCTTTCTCTGTCTCCCTAAACCTCTGTATTTCTGACTCTGTCATTCTAAGACGTAATCTAATAACACAACTGATTTACATAGTGCAACGTTGGGCAGTTGCTATCGGTGTCCGTTGCAATCACTGTCTGTTGCTCATGTTGTCTGTTTACAATCTTGCTGTCCCCCAGAGAAAGTATAGTTGATTTGAACCTTCAGTCTGTTGCTGTCTGCTGTCCATCATCAGTTGCTCATGATATCCTTACTTGTCTCTCATTCGGCTCATGAAGTGCATATTTCTATCGGCATTTTAAGCGGTTGATAAACAACATCTCGTAGGTAGGTAGGTCGGTCGGTATGTTCGTGTGCGTGTGCGTGCATTCATTGGCGTATGTACAAGAGCTTTTATGTAGCTTCTTTTAGCACCTAAAAGGACGGTAAATGTAAATGTACAGGTTTTTCTAAAGTGACCGCATGTCCTCGACCCCGCTCATTTTTCAAAGAATCGATCATGTGAGATCCTTCACCGCCGCTGCCCATTTGAATGTAAATGTGTAGGTTTTATATAGCTACCGTATGGCCTCGGCCCTGCCCATTTTGCAATGAATTTATCGGGTGAGATCCTTCACCATCGCTCCCCTTTAGAATGGGCCCCACGCCATTTAAGGTCCCCGAGCACGGACAGTACTAGCCCTAGATTTAAACCTCTGAAAAAAGCCACGACCGGGACGCGAACCTGGGATCCTCACGCACAGAGGCTCCTTAGCGTACGCACTTACAGATGTAGCTAACTAGGCTGGTGAATGCTATCCCGTTTACGGTGTGTGCACCGTCTTAGCTAGCACGGTCCATACACGGGATCCTCAACTGAAGTGGCGCCCATTCAAACGAGCAGCGGTGGTGAAGGATCTCACCCGATTAATTCATTGAAAAATGAGCAAGGTCGAGGTCGTATGGTTGCTATAGAAAAGCGTGTATATTTACATTTTACATTTTGCTGTTCCACATACTTCTGATTTAGAAGGCCAAGTAATGCAGAAAGGAAGATGTCGAGATGACAGGCGTCATGAGGAGATATGCTTATTTAACGACGCCGTCATGTCGAGATAACAGGCCTCATAAGGCCTTGGAGATATGCAGTTCCCGCTTGAGAGCTGCCCAGAAGTCTTGCTCTTTGTTTGCCATTTGTTGTAAATACTTATTTACTTGTTCTTTTGATACCCCGTCAAATTATTATCTTGCTTTCTTTTTTGTTTAATCGTATTTTTTACTTGATCGCTTTTTTCTTAACCTAGTTATCTGGTTACTTCTTACTCTTTCAGCAAATGTAATTGCTTAGTCACCTGATATTTTAATAGTTGTTTACTTACACACTTAATTGGTACTCTCTCTCCGCTCTCTCTCTCTCTCCCTCCCTCCCTATCTCTCTCTCTCTCTCTGCTCCGTCCCTCCCTCCTTCCCTGCCTCTCTGTCTCCGCTCTCTGTCTCTGTCTCTGTCTGTCTCTGTCTCTGTTTCTGTCTCTGCCTGTGTCTGTCTTTGTCCCTGTCTCAGTCTCTGTCTCTCCAGGTCAATCTCCTTGGTCTTGCGGTTGCTCTTTGCTTTCGTTTAATTAGCAGTGTCCTGAAATCTCGGCTGCTTTTATACATCGCTCGTCATGACATCGAATTAACGGTTTCCTCCAGAGAAGTGAACATAATTAACTGGACCTTGGGCCCGATCCAAACTTAAAATTACTATAGCCCCCACCCCATCCTTCCCATCAGAATTACCCTTCGTTCCTAATGCTCACCGCTCCTCCCCCCGCAGTTCCATGTTAACAGACCAAGTCATCGGAAACCAACGCCCTTATAACAGCCGTCACTGCTGTCAACAGTGACACTATTATATATATATGGGTTATAATATACGTAATATATAAGCATATATGTGGAATATATATATATATATATATATATATATATATATAAACTACGCATATAATAAGCTACATAACCTGTGCATATTATCTTACAAATTATAAGCTTTATAAGCTAACTTTATCGCTCAAATATATACATATATATATATATGGCCTTTATATAATATTAGATATATGTATATCTTGATATCTACATATATAATTATATATATCTAGTTCTCATTTATATGTAATGAGATACTCGTAATAACACACACGCGCATATGAAGGAAATTTTTCTCATCTAATGAAGTCACAAACTACAATATATATGATAAGCTTTATTTATGTAGCGCATATTTAGGAAACGTCTCTAATATATATATACATATATTATGCATGTATATTTAAGAGATATTGTAATTGCAAGTGCACAATCATATAGCGCTCTTTCAGAAAATTGCACAATATGTTTACTGTATTGTATTGTATTGTATTTGCCAGTTATGCAGAGCAAACTACTGAAGGGCGTTCAATGCAGCTTGGAAATAGGTGAATCTTGTGGCTCTGCTTATAGATATATGTGCCTAAATGTTGTATATATAACGTACGAATATATAACATCTTCTGCCCATGTCGGCCGCCATATTGTGACGTCTTTATGTCATTGTGACGATTTATGTTGTCTAAACGGGGAAAGTTGGTGGATAATTCTGCCAGTTTGGGCTTTTGCTGATGCCGAGTCTGCGTGTCGGAATTATGGTTTTATCTTTTTTCAACACGGATTTACTGCGTCTTGGACGGTTTTTTCTGCATCTTATTGTGACCATCTGCGACTGGAATGGTCCACCTACAGAGGGGGACAGGGTTCCAGCTGGAAAGTCAAGCCTCAGAAATTATAGAGATCTACGTACGCTGTCTATCCCGGGAAATAATGAATTCGGCTGCGGAAGGGTGAAAGGCATCGACAGTCGATTATGGAATGATTGTACCACCTACCGGCCGGCGGGCGGGCGAGGAAATATCTGTCCTGTGCATATCCGTCGGTTCAAGGGATACCTGGATACCGCTACGTGTTTCAGGAACTCTGAACATGCTGTCATCTTCAACATTAGTTGGGTCTCTGTTGGTAGGGCTGTGTGTGTTGCGCGAGTTTGCCACTGGTGACTCTTCTAGTTATCTTAGCAATGTTTACTAATGGATGAATGTTCTGTTCTCGATGACATTTCACGTCGTTAAGGCAAGCGCAGAAAGATTGGCTTCTCTCGAAAGGGCGCTAAACAAATTTTTCATTACGAGTATACGCGGCAAATGACATTTATATGTATGTGCAAAGCCGGATTTACAACCAGGCAAAATATGCAACTGCAGCCCGCCCCCCCCCCCCCATGACAGGGACCCCCGGACTGGAGTCAGAATTTTCATCATTGCGCCCACCTGAAGCGACGGAGGAATTTACTGAAAGCTCATAAGTTGTTTTGACGTTTACATCTTGGCGCTTCATAAATTGCAAGGCGGCAGCACCATAGTAATGTTCTGTCGCAGTACTCTGAGACAAATTACCCTTTGCCACCGAAGGACGTCCAATTAGCTGTAGCGATTCCCAGGATCGTTTCAGGCCCATATAATGTATATGGCTTCGCTGCCTCGTGTATACATACATGCATATATATATATATATATAACCTTTACTAAATAGCATATATAGCAAGTTTATGGCCTCTCTTTATATATATATAGCAAGTTTATGGCCTCTCTTCATATATATATATATATGAAGAGAGGCCATAATTAGGATTTAGACCCGAGTGCTTCGTTAAAATATATAATTATAATAGGTGCATAAATAAGATATGAGTGCATTTATCTAAGATATATACATGCAATGCAATGCAATCACTTATATAGCATCTTTATTGCTTCGTTTCTTCATATGTACATATATGTATAAACTGTATATATATATAGAATATATAGGACTGAATATAAATACAGTTTTATAGCGTCTTTTTGAGAACCGATCAAGAAGTTCTGATAAGAACGCGTGTGTGCGAAAGTAAGCCACTCGTATGTAAACTTTGAGTTGCTCATGCATGCAACGCCCGCTTGGTCAAATGTTGAGGGTCAGAGGTTTAACGACGTCCCTAAAGCAATGTTAGCTCTAAGCTGCGCGCACGATTTTTGAGGATAGCGCGCACAACTATTTCTTCTAGCACACAAATTTTGTAGGCGTCCTCTTTCATGTTGTTTCAAAGTTAACATTCGAAAATTATGTATGTTACAACGTATTGTGTATCTTTCTTACACAGCAGGTTAATCAATTTATATATAACTTATATAGATAAGTCAAGTTATATATAAAAATATTTATCTTGACACGATATATATATATATAAGGTCAATTTCCAGAAGAAGTTTTGTCCGATGAGAGAGAGAGAAAAGAAGGAGAAAAGAGAGAGGAAAGAAAAAAAGAGAGAAAAGAATGAGGGAGAGAAAGAAAGAAAGAAAAAAGAGGGAAAAGCGACAAGAGAGAGAAAAGACACACAGAGAGAAAAAAGTTACAGAGATAGAGAGAAGAGAGAAAGAGAAAGGAGTGAAAGACAAAGACAAGAAGAAGTGGAAGACAAAGAAATAGATAAAAAAGAGGGTGAGAGAGAGAGAGAGAGAGAGAGAGAGAGAGAGAGAGAGAGAGAGAGAGAGAGAGAGACAAAGAGAAGAGTGACAGAGAGAGAAATAGATACAAAAATATAGTGGAGAGAGAGTCCTTTGTGGATATGGTAGCTGACAGAGATACAGCTCTTGAGTCAACATGATAAATTGCACAGATAAACAGTCATCGATCAGGAAACTGCTTCGAAAGGACTTCAGTTGCTCGTGAGCTCGCGTAGGTCTACTGCTGTTTTTTTTCTATTTTTCACTCGCTCTGCAGTTGTTATTGGCAAAACGGAGTGAGAAATTAGAAAGTCCATCACAAGGACGAGATTATGCGTCGTGGGTTCTATGCTATCTTTAAAAAAATCTAAACTATCTTGTCGTCCAAGCTTCAACGCGAGAATACTGATAGGAAAAAAGTACTTTTGAAGTAGCACGCCAACCGATCGATCAAATCGTTTGTTTACATTGGTAGCCATCTGTGCGGTGAGATTTTCTTTCCAAGCAGAATCGGAAACAAATGGCGTGATTAGCAGCTATTGTTCGATAAACTGACTTAGCCAGACATCAAAGACTGCTACCGCCTCCGTTGATTTCAATAATCGGCGGATGCGATAATCCGTCGCTAGGGGCAGCAGAGATTAATAGAAACGCCGGTGTGGTGACAAATTATTTCCAGGGCGTAGACGGTTCCGCCCTAGCTACTTTTGGAACAACATATTGAGGCGAATTTTAATGTATCCTTTTGCCCCGATATACGACGGGAAACAGTTTTTAAGTAAGTTGGAAAGCAGAAGCCCAGGAAGTCGCCCAAGCAGCCTATATACTGTGGTCGATTGGATAGAGCGCTCGGCTTGTAACGTGAAGAGTAGGGGTTTGAGTTTCCACTGGGATGATTACTTTATAGAGACTTTGAGCAAGTCCTTTATTCAAAATTGCTCAGCGCTATCGATTGATGCTTAGTCATTATAGATAGTGGCGCCTAGTAAATGCAGAAATAATATTATTAATGATAAGTTTTTAAATCCCTATGGATCATATGTACCTCGGGAAAAAATAATAAATACAGAAATAATAATAATAATAACAACAACAACAACAATAATAATAATAACAACAAATTTGGCAGCGCATCTAAGTGCGCATGAAACTGATCAGGTAAGTGATCTGTTCTTCAGGATAGAGGCCACTACTGTTGCATATATATATATATATATATGCCGTACTTAGATATATATTCCCTCAAAGCTGCGCGCGCACGACTTTTGAGGATAGCGCACGCACAACTATTTTCTTCTAACGCATCAATATCGTGAGCTCATTGTTACAACTGCTTGCATATTTAGCCTACTTTGTTGAGGAGGCTCAAGTTTTTATGCCCATTTTGAGAAACGATTTGTCATCTAGCATGCAGGTTATAAAATATGGTCGAAGACGGGCCCTCTTCACCTGTTCCACAGAATAAATTTGGCCAATAAAAATAATTTAGTTTTTAATAAAAGAATTGTGTTACTGAATTATTTTAATTATGTAATATAATGTAACTTATTTTAAATCAATTTCAGTGTTTACAACTTTACACTGTTTTCAGTGTTTATTGATTGATAAAAATAATGAAATTTTTAGCATAAAATTCTATAATTGTTCAGTTCCGGAACCTTTTTTCTGGAAAAAACCACTGGTCAGGTAAATGACATTTTGGCGCGCCGATGATGCCCACCAGCTACCATCCGTGACCACCAGAGGGCACCAGAGGACGCACGTGCTGATGACGACGAACAAACGTGACAGAAACAGAGAGAGGTAGACATGAAGGATGGAAATGGGTCCAGTGATTAGAGTGTGAATGGGACAGAGATGGCAGATTGACAGGTGGAGGTGAAAGAAAAGAGGGGAATGAACGAAGTTAAAATCGGGCGAAGTTGAATTCGCTAAAGTGACGGTCAAGTTGTTCCAGTGTTACACGACATCTGATGAGTTTATCTTGAAGTGGCGCTGTACAAATTTTAAATTACAACTACAGTCTTATGGCGTCTAAGGCCGTTGATGTCGCCCTCCTCCTTTATCCAGGCTTGGGACTGGCACTACCCGACTAAAGGCAGTGGCGGAGTTTTTTCAAATGGTCAAGTGGGAACCGAGAGATTAACTCATGCATCTAGTAAACGGGTTGACCACGCGTAGTCACTGACCGAAGCGAATCGCGAACTCTTGAAGTTGTTGTATCGCAAAGGTCGCTGTAAATACATTATATTTATTTCATTAGTGTACGAATTACTAACAACGAATGTCAATAACCGATCCCTCATCGCTGAGGCGTCTGTTCTCCAGGTTTCCACTTGCCTCAACGACTTAGTTCTGCGCTTAACCGATTTCGAACGGGCCAGGGGTGCAGTGCATATAACCTCGTCAAATGGGGTCAGGCTACTGATCCTTTGTGCAGCTGTGAAACAGTACAGACAATTGCACACACTGTTGATGTTTGTCCGCAAACAAGCTTCAGTGACAGACTATTGACTCTTCATTTCGTTGGTGACGACGCTTTCAACTGGTTGAGCACGAACCGCAAACGATGGAAGAATAAATGCAATAGAAAATATTACTTCTCGTTATCATTCGAACGACTCGGGACCCACGAGCGATTGAGTAAATGTAAATGTTCACGTTTTTCTATAGTGACCGTGTCACTTCGATCAGTCTCGTTTTTTAATGAATTTATCGGGTGAGATCCTTCATGACTGCTGCCCGTTTCAATGTAAATGTAGATGTAAATGTACACGTTTTCTATAGCAACATTATGGCTTCGATCCTCCTCACTTTTCAACGAATTTATCGGGTGAGATCCTTCATCACTGCTGCCCGTTTCAATGTAAATGTAGATGTAAATGCACACGTTTTCTATAGCAACATTATGGCTTCGATCCTACTCATTTTTCAACGAATTTATCGGGTGAGATCCTTTACCACCGCTACCCATTTGAATGGGCGCCACGCCGTTTAAGGTCCCCATGGACGGAGAAGGCCCAAGTCCCCCGAAGTTAAAGCCGCTGAAAAATAGCATCGTTCGCCATCAAGTTACCGGAAGAAGAACCTGATCACCTATGGATCTTCTGTCGATGCAGATGAGCGCAACAAAAATCTCCCTGTGTGCGCTGGACTGAATCCCTTATGGACGGTTCCATTTGCCTCCATTAGAGCTTTTCCGGTCTGCTTAAGCTTACACATTTATGTAGCGGCTGTATTGTCTTGGCACATTTATAAAGTGATTCTATTACTCTGGCCGACTTTTGCAACGGCACCGTCGTTATCTGCAATTTCCATCACTCGGTGATTCCAGAATGATAATATTTACCGTCATTAAAGTGCATGCGTAACTGTTTCGAATATGTTCGATGTTTTTGTTTTTCTGTGACACGTGTTCATATAATTTAGAGCGTCCACGGCCTACTTTTTAGGTATATATATGTATATATAAATACACATAATCATATATATCTACATAAATATAAACACAGTCAACTATATATAAACATACACTAGATAGATATGTTGCATTTGTGTCGTAATAATTGCTGGACCATCAATATGACATTGTTTATCTTAAGAGTCTGCTGAAATTAACTGAAGCTCTTTAAACAGAGTATGAAGAGCCTAAGCCTACCTTTTGTAGGTTTGTAAATCGCCATAAACAATATAATGATGCAAGACTGCTTAGTTGTTTTCAGTTTCAGTGACTTAATAACTATTTCAGTGTATGCTTGTGGTAGACCTACAGTGAAAAGATGTCGCTCGTCTATGTAACACGGTACTTGGGAATTGATAGGCTTCATTAATACGACATATCACCTGTAAGTGTTTCTCAGTCTTTCACATCTTGTTAGATGCCTGCGGATGCAATTATCAGGTCAGGTATAGCACTGGTGTCCATTAAAAGCTATTTCAGTTGAGAGGAGTATATTATTTGGATCCAATTGCTAAAGTGACTTACATAGAAGGTCTTCATCATACACAAACACATTTACCAAAGGCAGGTTTGTTGGATATAAAATCACAGATTTATATCACAAAGACGCACAATAATAGAAGCAAAGTCTCAGACACACGAGACGGAGACATACAGACACACAGAAGAATACGGAATGATATTTAGAAAGAGACGGAAACAGAGAAGGACAAGGAGAGATACACGGATCTGAAGACATCATCGTTGTTGTTGTTGTTGTTGCTGTTGTTTTGATGTTACGTAGAAGTGTATAGAGGAGTCGCTCTGGTAGTGCAGTTCCTATTTTCCTTCCTCCATTCTTCCCTTTTTCCTTCTCATCCTCTTTCTTTAATTTCCTTCCTGCCTGCCTGCCTCTTTTAAGGCAGCGGAAATGAGATCGCTGTCTTCGTCTAATTTTCCATTTGAGTCACGAAGATGCGTCTCCCTGAATGCCTGTACTTGTCTGGAATCAAATAGAAATGAATTGCCACAGCGACGAGTCTCAGCATCCGATTCTTCCCCATCCGCCTCTTTCACGGTTGCTGCTGCTGTCGTTGTGGAGAAATGATGATGCAGCTAGACGAAAAACAAGTCTCTCGGTTGCATACTATGTATTGTACTGTGATGCAATGTACATGGTGTGACGTACAGTGGTGAAATGCACTGTGATGCAATGTACATGGTGTGACGTACAGTGGTGAAATGCACTGTGATGCAATGTACATGGTGTGACGTACAGTGGTGAAATGCACTGTGGTCCAATTTTACTGTGACTTACTATGGTGTAATGCTGTGGTGGAATTTTACTGTGACATACTGTCGTGTAACGCACTGTGGTGTAACTTACTGTGACATACTATCGTGTAATGCACTATGGTGTAATTTACTGTGACATACTATGGTCTAATGCGCTGTGGTGCAATTTTACCGGGGCATAATGTGGTGTAATGTACTGTGGTGTAATTTAGTGTGACATACTGTGGTGTAATGCACTGTGATGCAATGCACTGGTGTAATTTATTGACATACTGTGGTGAAATGCACTGTGGTGCAATTTTACTGTGACATACTATGGTGTAATGCACTGTGGTGTAATTTGTTGTGACATACTGTGGTGTAATGCATTGTGGTGTTATTTATTGTGGTGTGTGAGCTACTACTTGTGTTGTATAATTACAGTATAGTCAGTGATAGACAGTGAGGTCCATCTACGTGTAAATATATTTCTTCCAAGTTTTGTTTAAAGGACCCATGTAATCCAACAAATTGGGGCTGTAAACTAATTTGGCCCAGAACTGATTCAACACCCTACCATTATCATAATCATCATTGTCAGCAGCAGTACCAGCATCTAATCATCATCATCATCATCAGTCAGCTACAACAAAATCAAAATGATCATTATAATAATGATCATCATCACCGCCACCACCATCTTTAAATTCATCATCATCTTCGTCTTCTGCTTTAAATATTGGGAGCTTAAAAATATGAGAAATTGGAATGCGAAGAAGTTAGAACTATGCATAAGCTTTAAGTTGTGAGTAACTCTATTTATCACTTTTCAGATAATAAGCTAATGTTGCTCAGCGAAGAACGACAACAACGAAGAAAGATTCTCGTTTAAGAACAATAAAACAGTTTTCTGTTTTGCTGTCCTGCAAATCTGTCCGCAGCCGACAACAAACGACAAAAATTCTCGGGTAATTGAAGACCGATTATCCTCGAGGTGTATTAAATCCCGACACCGATCTGAATTCTAATTTCCCATGCCCTCCTGAGATGGCGATGGATCTGTCTGAAATTGCCTTTAACGAGACCTGTGTCGAGGACCCTACACTCGAAAACTCCTCGAAGTCCTGTATCAACAAGGACTCCTTTGATATTGGCGATGCCGACGTGTTGTTCTACCTGTACCTATACACAGTGACGACGCCCGTCCTGTTCGCTTTGATCATGTTGACTGGACTGATCGGAAACTCTCTCGTCATTTTCGTGACCTTGACCCAGAAGAAGATGCACACGAGCGTCAACTTCTTCCTGCTCAACCTCGCCTTCAGCGACCTAACGTTCCTCATCGTCTGCGTACCGTTCATGGCCTACCACTACGCTGCCGCGAACTGGTTGATCGGAGATGCCGCCTGCAAGCTGATGCAGTACCTACTCCACGTGACCGTCTACGTCACAGTCTACACCCTCGTATCGATCTCAGTGGCGCGCTTCCTGCACGTCGTCTGCTCCTACAGGGAGGTGCGCATGCGCGGCTTAATCGCCGGACTGGTGGCAGGTATCTGGATAACAATGCTTGTCGTCAACGTACCGGTCCTACTCATCTCCCGCGTCAAATACTTCTACCCGGAAGGAATAGCGGCAGAACCGTACTCCTACTGCGGCATGGACACTCCGGAGGTTCACGGGCATAGACTGTTCCTCTCCTTCTTCGTCCTCACTTACTTGGCGCCTCTTACGACGATAGCAACCATGTACTTGCTAATCCTGCGCTACCTACACCTGAAGCAGCGCCGGTCAAGCCTGCGCCTCCAGCGGACGGCGACGGCCACATCGACGACGGGGGAAGCGGGAAACGGAAACGGAAGTGCAACGAGGAGGAATTCGTATGCGACCCGGATCTCGATCGCCATCGTGGTCGTGTTCGGCGTCTGCTGGCTTCCACTCAACATCCATCTGCTGATCGCCTACTACGGTGACCAGCCGCAGTCGAGGACCTATCAGGTTTTCCGGTTGCTGTGTCACGTGTTCGCTTACTCCAACTCGTGCATGAATCCTTTTATCTATCACTACGTCAGCACCGACTTTCGCCAGAGTCTGCGTAATCTGTTGCCGGTGGGATGTAGACGGTGGCTTGGAAGGAGTGCGGCGGAGATGTGGCAGCCGGAAACGGTGCTTCGTTACTTGACGAGGCAGGGAGAAACTAGGGAGTGGACTCAGTGATGGAAGAAACCAGCTTCTGTTCCAAAGAATTAGGAAAAGATTATTGAATGGAATTAGTGATGGAAGAAACTAGCTTCTGTATCTAAGAAATAGGAAAAGATTATGGAATGGAATTAGTGATGGAAGAAACCAGCTTCTGTTCTAACAATTAGGAAAAAAAGATTATGGAATTTTTTTTCGTTATGGAAGAAACCAGCTTCTGTATCTAAGAATTAGGAAAAGATTATGGAATGGAATTAGTGATGGAAGAAACCAGCTTCTGTTCCAAAGAATTAGGAAAAGATTATTGAATAGAATTAGTGATGGAAGAAACCAGCTTCTGTTCCAAAGAATTAGGAAAAGATTATGTAATGGAATTAGTGATGGAAGAAACCAGCTTCCGTTCCAAAGAATTAGGAAAAGATTATGGAATGGAATTAGTGATTGAAGAAACCAGCTTCCGTTCCAAAGAATTAGGAAAAGATTATGTAATGGAATTAGTGATGGAAGAAACCAGTTTCTGTTTCTAAGAATTAGGAAAAGATTATGGAATGGAATTAGTTATGGAAAAACCAACTTCTGTTCCAAAGAATTAGGAAAAGATTATGGAATGGAATTAGTGATTGAAGAAACCAGATTCTGTTTCTAAGAATTAGGAAAAGATTATGTAATGGAATTTCTGATGGAAGAAACCAGCTTCTGTTCCAAAGAATCAGGAAAAGATTGTGAAATGCATGGATGTAGTGAGGGAAGAAAAAGCTGTTGTTCTGAAGAAGTATGATGATATAAGGGAATGGACCCAATACGGAGAAAAGTCAGATTTTAGTCCGAAAATCTGTAAAGAAATATTGGACTGGTCTCAGTAATAGAAATGGACGTTTTTTCAAAGAACTAGGAAAAGATAAGGAAATGACTCATTTATGGAAAGAGTCTGAATTTCTTTGAAACGAACTTAGTAATATATAGGATATAGAAATAATTAGGCCTAACTTATAGACGGAAAGATAGTGGAAAACTTACGCTTGAGACACTTTCTTTCCTACTGCTTTGCTTAAAAACGCAATTAATGTTATTCTGTAGTGACGGGAACATTCGCTTTTATGTTAGTATTTCAACTTCAGTCGAATATTGCAAGTGACAAAATGCAAGAAACATAACTACAGCGAAAATTATAATCATGATAGTCATGAGGCTTAGCAGTAATTATACGAACAGTAGCGACATCTATCGTGTTAATATGAATTGAGATTGAATTTGAACTATTACTGACATGCCATGAACAAAAAAGTTCAAAACGAATTGCAGATATCACATTTTTGTGTTCCAGAAGTCACTAGTCGCAATTTTACAAAGGACTCTTACTGCCAAAAAATATTACACTGTTTTACTGATTCATAGCACTAAGAAATAGTGTAGGGGTCATACATCAAGGTAAAGATAATACCCCTCGTAAAGGTAATACATTCTCGTTTACACGGATCTTTTTAAGCTCCTCTGGAACGGGATATTGAGGTATAAGGATTAATCGGCTGTAATGCCTTCAAACAACATCTACTGATCACCGCTTTACATCCCAGCTTTATGCCTTCAACCTAGTTGATGGCGTTGAAATGTGGGTTCATTCAATAAATCGTCAGGTGCGTTAAGGTCGGCATCAACGGCCCTGACAGCCATAAGATGTCACTCGACACTAAAATTGCACCCGGCATTTATATATCTAAATATAAGAGCCTTTGAAGAGCGATAGGGACATTAAAGGGCAGTTTTACCAACCCCTATAAATCTCACTCTGTATAATCGCACCCAGTTTACAATAAAAAGCTTTTCTGACTTGAAAACATCCTTAGCTCTTGCAGCGACATACTGACGTTGTAAAACATCCTAGACTCAACTCACTGTTTACAGCGCTATAAAAACTGTCGTCATTACATCACATTGCGTTCAAAACGACACGTCGTTCGTGAGAAATAGCGGCGCTGCATAAATTCGAGAGTAAAAAGTCTCCACGCGACTCTTAGATGAAAACTTCCCGTTCTTATAAGGATGCTCCAGACTGTTGTTAATGACGCGTGCAGGTCCTGCGTCGCAGGTAAGGTTGCGATGGAGAAGTCGGTTGATTGATGAACATTGCATTTATTTCATGCCCTTCTGCCCCTGAATATCAAGCTACCGCTGTTGCCATATCGTATATCCAGGCACATATGATGCGTAGAAAATAAACGTAAAATGTATATAATCACTTGTTTCTCGACCCTGCTCATTTTTCAATGAATTTATTGGATGAGATCCTTCATCACCGCCGTCCGTTTATGTTTCCATGACAGTTCATGAAATCGCAGCTATCATACTATTATATCTTCCTACCGTGTAAAGTGCCTCTAGAATTCATGAAGTCAGAGAAAGGTAAAGATTTGTTGGTACCTACCGGATACGTGTATCAACAACAGTCATAAGATATCTTACAAAGTGTCAAGGCTACGGGTGTTGCCAATAGGCAATCCTTCCTACTGCTTCTTCTTGAAAGCTGTGACAGTGTAGAAAAAATCGTTGCCCAAATGTTCCTTTCAGTTTCTTAACTAATTTAAATAAGATCAAAGACACCAGCATAAGATCAAAGATAACAGTATAATATCAAAAATAACAGTATAATATCAAAGATAACAGTATAAGATTATATAAACAACAGGAACGCTTCCCACATAGAAACTGCTCTTGTGTGTAGTGCGCAGTATAGTCACCAAGAAACTCCAAACAAAGCCTGCAACCAAAGTCCTCGGATATCCGCTCTTCGTGTGTTTACCAAGTTCTGAGACAAACTTAACCTCATACCTGTACAGATTGAAGACTTTATCGATTCTTAGAAGGGTCTGCAAACATAACGAAGAATATCCGAAGAAAACGCCTGCAAGCAGAACTGAATTAAGAACAAAAGGATGAGATCAAAAAGAAATAAAACTAAATGTCAGCCTTCAGAAGAACTTGCGGGAGACATCCTTGGCCGTAAAGACTCAAATACATACATATGTATTTATGTACAGTATGCATGTATGCATGCATGTATGTATTTATTTATTTATGTATGTATAAATGTATTAATGTATGAATGTATGTATGTATGCATTGTAAGTATGTATGCATGTATATAAGTATGTTTGTATGTATGTATGTATGTATGTATGCACTGTATGTATGTATGTATGTATGTAAGCATGTAAGTGCTACGTACGTATTTGAGCATTATTTTACTGAGCACAGCTTAACAACTTCTCATTCGCAAAGAAGTCGTGCTGTTATTAACGGCTTGTAGCGGCCTCTACTTAACCCCAATTATGGGCACAATCCCCCAAATACGAAACACAAGCAGAACCTGTCATTTGTCGGCAGTAGGTCTAACTGTTCTAGACGAGGTTTTCTGTCACTTCGAACATGAATTATTTGTTGGTTGAAAAGAGCGGGATGGGTCAGATTTCGAAAAACCATTCGATTGCGTATGCACAGTTGCCAGATTGACATGTGAAAATGTTATAACCGACAGGTTAAACGAGATTACTTACCGTGATAGTTAAAATCTAATGTCTGTATATCAGCAGACACTAACATTGGCAGGAACCCTCGCTGCTATCAATTCTCGGCTAATAAGGCACGATCGATAATATTAATATTATTAATAATAATAATAATAATAATAATAATAATAATAATTATGATGATGATGATTGTTATTGTTATTATTATTATTATTTTATTATTATTGGTGATGATGATGATGATGATAATAATAATAATAATAATAATAATAATGATGATGATGATGATGATGATTGTTATTATTATTATTATTATTTTATTATTATTATTGGTGATGATGATGATAATAATAATGATGATGATGATGATGATGATGATGATTGTTATTATTACTTTTTTATTATTATTGATGATGATGATGATAATAATAATAATAATAATAATAATAATAATAATAATAATAGTAGTAGTAGTAATAATAATAATAATAACAGCCATCTCAGAATGCAATTTTTCATTCGGATAATTTTTTATCTTCCTGAGGGATCATAAATACCTCGGGGCAAAAAATAATAATGTAAATATGTATGCATGTATATAAGGGCCCCGTTCGAAATGCCTGGCACGGTGTCCTCAACAATCTCAGGTGCCTCTGTCTTTCTAAGGCTGGTTTCCCAGCCATCAAGGAACCCCCGGACCTGTCTCGAACTGATGGCAAGAAACCCGATGACCTCACACTGATCCCATGGCGCGCTTGACGTAGCATGACATGGGACGCCACGGCTATTGACACCCTAGCCGTCTCCTATCTGCCAGCAACTGCTGTAACATCTGGCGCAGCGGCGGAGATGGCAGCTGCCAGAAAAAACTTGAAATATGATTCATTCCTCGTTTCACATTATTTTATCCCCTTGGCCTTTGAGACTCTTGGTCACATAAATAAAACCGGCTTATCCTTCATCTCTGATTTGGGTCGTTGTCTATCTCGCATTTCCGGTGACCCGAGAGAATCTGGTTATTTTTTTCAACCGCTTTCCAATCATAATTCAACGCTTCAACGCCGTCGCCTTTCGCAGTACCTTCTCTCTGCTAGAGCCGGATGAGACGTAGCCGTTCCAGATGATCACTTCTGTCTCCGGACCAATTTTTTCATCACCTGAGGGATTATACCTACCTCGGGTTAAAAAAATAATAGTTCCTGAAGGATCATTTCTACCTCGGGTAAAAAATTATGTGTGTAATAAAAAGACGACGATTTATATAGCGCCGTAGTATGGCCGAGGTCGAAATAAGGACGTTGTACATGTACGATGTAGAGTACATCCAGACACTGTCACGACCTCTTGCACTATAGTCAGACAAAACTTTCAGGGCAGAAGATTATAACGTACATGCTCTGATACTAGACACTTTGAGTCGATGAGCTTTCTGTCCACATTAATGTCTGCTGCTAAAGACCTTAGTTTCAAGTGTGTGTGTGTGTATGTATGTATGTGTATGTATGTATGTGTATGTGTGTATGTGTATGTATGTGTATGTATGTGTGTATGTGCGTATGTGTGTGTATGTGTGTGTGTCTCGTGGAGACTTATCGGACCTTGTCGTAGGGTGCTGACTAATGCTTTCCGGTCGCTTGATCAATCTACCTGCCGCAGTATACCTGTAGTTTGATTGCATTAGTTAAATGAGTACTGCGACTGAGCTTGTCTTTCATAATTCAGTAATTTGGCGTTTGCTAGAGCTTAGTCTTAGGCGACTGGAGAAACATACAAGACCTTTACGACATTATCCCAAAATGAAAGAAATAGGTCACTTCTTAATTCGTACGTATTTTTGCATCTCGGGATTTTATCTCTCGTATCACACTGGTTTTATTTGGCTTAGTACAAAGTAAATGACATTAAAGTGTAACTTATGAATGGAATAGAATTTATTTAACTCGGGATAATTCGTTAATTAATAGGCTTCGGAATGGAGGAATTGAAGATTTGAATTTGCTCAGAATGACGCCATGATGTAATAACGTAACGCACGGACTGAAGTCAATGCAACGAAAACAAATTTATTTATCATAATCGTAATCTCGAGATTTCTACAGCGCCCAACGAAAGCTAAGTCGCTGGAACCAGCTTATTCACAGCCCTCTTTGACGCAAAGGTAGGTTTCTCGCTCTGCTAATGTAAATTCAGGATAGAGTTAGGTTACTACGACACACGTGTAGAATTTATATAGCTCAGTTAAGTGAAAGTAAAGAATATATTTAGTTCACTTTAATTAATGTTAGCTCACTTATTGCGACGTAAGTAAAAAATTGGTTTTGCTAAGTGTGGCGTAAGCTGAAGCTCAGTGTATACGCGCGAGTCTTCTGTTGGTAAACACCTCTTGGTTAGCGTAGGTAGCGCCTTTGTGAGGTACTTAAAAGGTGCTATATTAATTATCTTGTTACATACATACGTAAGCGAACAGTTGATTTTGCAAAGCGTGAGCAACTCAGTTTATTCTTAGCTCACACTGAACGGTGAACAAAGGAAGAAATTGCTTGACTGATTGCTTTCTTCTTTGAAATCACTTCGTCTGACGATTGTTGCTAATGGTAATGGACGTCTTGTGCGTCGTAAACATGTTTTGAATTCGTCTAAATTGGTTTTGGACTTCAATCTTCCAATCCGTCCATTCTCTGTCGTTTATTCCACATTGCCTTCTCAGTTGTAACTACTCGACATTTTTCAGCAACGGAAAACCACTTTATTTTCTCGGTGCCCAGCTAAATCAAAGTCCTGAAAATATGTAGAGACACGAGTGGTGTTGAGACATTAGCTCCTTCGGGATAAGAGCCATATCTCACGGCGCCTTTGTACTGGAGGACATCGGTTCGGAAATACACCGATCGTGGTTTGTATGTCCGACTTGCACGTGTTGTAAACGGAGACCCAAATTACTATGGGTTCATTCAAAAAGGATAGCGGTGCTAAAGAATCACATACATACCATACCAAACCATACCATACATTGATACATACACACATACATACATACATAGGGCCTACGTACATACTTACGTACATACAAACATGCAAACGTACATACACAAATACTTATATGCTTACATAAATACATATATACATACATAAATACATACATGAATTCATAAATAAATACACAAATACATAAATCCATACATACATACATACATAAATGCATACATAAATAGATACATACACACATGCATACATACGTACATATATGCATACATACATGCATACATATATAGATACATACATGCATACATACATACATACATACATGCATACATATATAGATACATACATACATACATACATGCATACATACATGCATACATATATCCATACATACATACATGCATACATACATGCATACATACATACATGCATACATACATACATGCATGCATATATACATTTATACATATATACATCATACATACATACATACATGCATGCATACACGCATGCATTAAAAATGTAAAACATATACTGTCGCTAAAGCACCACGTGGACATACCTAGCATAGACCAATCTAGAGACCAGGTAAGTCTCGGGTGACAGTGATTAGGAAGGCGAGCACGACAAGACTTTCCCATAATTTCTTACTCACGATTGTTTCTCAGACTTCGGATTGGATTTCACCCAAACTTATTGGGACTTCAGATTTTGTCCGACGCGGCTGAATTAGTAACGGATTTTTACATCTCTTGCAGCGTCTGTGAAGAGTTCACCTAGAGGCGCCTAATAAATTTCTTAAAATATGCATATTATATATATAATACAAATACTAAATTTCTCAAAATATACATGTAATATATACATATATAATACAAATAATGAATTTCTCAAAATATACATATAATACAAATAATAAATTTCTCAGAATATACATATAAAATATATAAAACAAATAATAAATTTCTCAAAACATACATATAATATATAATACAAATAATAAATTTCTCAAAACATACATATAATATATAATACAAATAATAAATTTCTCAAAATATACATATAATATGTATGTATATAACATAAATAATAAATATCTCAAGTTACATACATATAAATAATCCATGCAAACCCTCGTAGTTGGTCTCAAAATTCGCCTTCAGTTTTTCCTTCCTTTTGATGAGTGCATCGGCTACACACTGTGTCTAAAAGATTTGAAAGAGACCAATAGTCCTCACACTTTGAAAAAATCATCTAAGATGCAATTTACTGGGTTAATCTTTTATTAATTAATCTTGATTAGTAGCAGCTTGCTACAGATGAGGTTCCACATATTGTGGTTTTTACATTACATTGAACTGTGTCACATTGCGTTACATTACAATACATTTAGACGATTTTGAATTGAATTAATAAATTAGAGCTTTATAAGTATCTGATTAAATAATTGATAAGCCATAGTTGCGCGTAAGTACTAGACATTAATTTAGGTATCAGGGTTGTTGACTTATCGTTCATGTTCGTACACCTTTTCGATACCTGTTAACTGTTCGTACACCTTTCCGCTACCTGTTAAGTATCCGTACACCTTTTCGCTACCTGTTAACTGTTCGTACACCTTTCCGCTACCTGTTAAGTATCCGTACACCTTTTCGCTACCTGTTAACTGTTCGTACACCTTTCCGCTACCTGTTAAGTATCCGTACACCTTTTCGCTACCTGTTAACTGTTCGTACACCTTTCCGCTACCTGTTAAGTATCCGTACACCTTTTCGCTACCTGTTAACTGTTCGTACAATTTTTCGCTACCTGTTAATTTTTCGTACACCTCCCTTCTTCTGTTAACTGTTCGTACTCCTTTTCCTCTTATTAGGTTACCGATGTATGTTAGATGAGAATTCATTCGGATCAACTGATGTGTTGCCAGGCGCCGACCAGGTGTTGGTTTCTCAGCATCACGTGAAGACCAAGCAAGCACGCTGCCCGATCCTCAAGAGTCTTCTTCAGCCTCAGCAACCGCAAAAGCAGCAGCAGCAGCAGTGATCTCTACAGGTGCAACGGCTTCTCCCGGGTCCAGTTTCTGAGTCGGATTCGTTCTGTTCTTAGACGCGTATATATATGACGTCCTTCTGTCCGTCTGCCTGTCTGCCTGTCTCCCACTCTTTCTGTGTCTGCTTCGGTATATAATTGCAACTTGAACCACATTGTACATACATACATACACACATGACGAATAATTAACAGGTAGCGCGGGTATCAATTAACTATATATATGTTTCATACACAGAGACTAATGTAGTGCACTATAACATGCACGTTATATATGTATATATATATGTTAAAAATATGGTATATACTTTCAAGTTGAATTCGGGTCAGATATCTTACCTTACCATGTCTCATATGACCTGACATCATCTAATCTAATTCAGTGACTTCTATAGCGCCGTTATCCCGATGCATAAAGCATTAATCCATGGTCGCTTCCAGTGGAATCAATGTCAGAATCTTAATCTGATAGAGAAGCGTGGGTATCGTCGGCATACTATTGATAGTCTAAAGAGCTTTCAGTGAGCAGTGAACAGAGTGTAAACAGGAGCGGACCCAGCACGGAATTGTAATCGTAATCGTAATCCCGAGATTTCTACAGCGCCCAACGAAAGCCGCGTCACGGGCACACGCTTATTCACAAGCGCTCAGTCAAAATAAAATCGATAGGCGAAAATGTTCGTTTCCAGGTCAAGATCCAAGAGAGAGACATAGAGGCAGAGAGACAGCCTGGCAGCTACGGTTGGTGATGTTTGGGATTGGAGCGGAAAGAGGGATATTAAAGAGGAAGAAGGGGAGAACCTTACCCTACCAATGGCTACCATACGATACCTTATCTTACCATATCTCACCTCATCATATCTCACCTGACCATACCATAAGTTACCTTATCTTACCTTACCTTATCCAAAGGTCCAAACCCTGTCTTACCTTACCTTGCATGTTTAACTTTTTTGTAAGCAGTGCGGTGTTCTCAGAGACACGCGCATTTTTAGCTGAGCACGGACGGCCTATTTGAACCACTACAGGTGTAGTGGGCGTCTTTTGATGCGGTCCTAACAGGTGTCTGGCTCTAAATGTGCAGGTTTTTTCTTATCTTTAACATATTTTTCAATCTTACCTTACCGTCTATCTTTACCTTACCTGTCTTCGTCTTATTTTACCTTACCCTGCTTGATCTTCTCACTTTAACTTAACCTTACCTTACCTTACTTCATCTTGCCTCACGTTAGCTACCTTAAGAGAGTATTAGTCACTCCAGGACGTTGCCGGTGCTTTTTGAATTTCTTCACTTTGATATTCAGCTAGCTGTGGGCAAAACCTTCTCCCTCTCGGGAGTGGCATGGAGGCAGACTCGTGCACGGGGCACTCGTCCATCAAGTGTATCGATACAGTTTCCGCCACCAGTTCAGAGTCTGCTGTAGTGCCCTCGCCCGTCACCCCTGGGTCGGAGGTTCCGGGTTTTCACCATGCACGCAACAGAGCGGCACACTCCGAGCCCTCCACTTGCTTTACAGGCGGCCGCTATCCCACTCTCCAGTTCGACCAGGGCCACCAGGCACCCGTCCCCAGACAGGCACCACTGCGCAGTCCACCAACCATGGTGTGTGACAGTTTTCCGCCCCGGATTACATACTCTGTCCCGATGACGACCAGTGAGGAAGGTGCAATCACTACTGCACCGACCGATTGACACTCGACCCGACTCTTTTAACATTTCCGCATTAAGTGGGCAGCGGTGGGCCCATTCCCCTACGTTCTGTACGGCAATTGGTCCCTCGCAGAACTCGGACCCTTGCGGGACACGGCACTGCTCAGAACGCCGGTCGCAGGCAAGGCCACACAACGAGCCCTTAGTTGCCTGACAAGACAGATAGAGGAGGCGGGGGTTGCGGCACCCCGCTCAGGGAGTCGAAGCTGACTTCACCACTCCTCTCCGAGCTTTTCGCCGCGACGAGATCACTCAGCTATTAACTAGTAGGCTCTTCCTCTCATGGTACCCAACCAATCAACCTCTGGCAAGGCTGGATGCCTCAAATGCCATCTAACGATTGACCGACGGCCCCAAGCCGCGAAGCGTGCGAAGAGCAAATCGGCCGGTACTCTAGGGTAGCCACTATGTTTATGAGTGGCACCGTTAAAGCCCGTGGAGCTGCCGCCAGATATTACTGCACCGACCACAGCCTCCCTAGTCGCCACTCATCCAGCTAAGCATTGCTCTGCGGGGTAGACTCACCGGGAACAGACTAACAAGAACTCACTGAAGAGAGTCATAGTTACTCCCGCCGTTCACCTGCGCTTATTTTACCTTACCCTGCTTGATCTTCTCACGTACCTTACCTTACCTTATACTTCATCTTGCCTCACATTACCTTGCGTTACCTCCTTACATTACCTTGCGTTACCTTACCTCAGATTAATTACCTTACTGTGGGGTTATACAGTGAACTACGCCTTCGATAGTGACGCGTGGCTTTGCTGTTCTTTCAATGGCTCGTCAAAGATTGTCGTCTGCTCCAACAAGTGCGGCTATTTCGAGGCGACAAACTCCTGCACAAAGGAGCCGTCAGTTGTGGGGGCCTACGCCCGTGGCACATGTAAGGTGGACGCAAACGGCTACCCAAACTGCGAGTAAGTATGATGTATGTCTCAAGAATAGTTGCCTGCATTCCGGTCTTACTCAGGATCTCGGCTGGGTATGTCGAATGGGATGTTGTTACTGAGTAGGATTTTTCTGCAAAGAATCAGTGCATTTTTTCAGACGGAACGCTTCGGAACGGCGTTCCGGCACCTTTTCTCGGCTAACAAAAATAATTTAGGTTTTAATAAAAGAATTGTGTTAGTAAGTTATTTGAATTATGCAATATAATGTAACTTATTTTAATTCAATTTTAGTGTTTACAACTTTTACACTGTTTTCAGTGTTTATTGATTGATAAAAATTATGAAATTTTAGCACAAAATTCCATAATTGTTAGTCCCGGAACCTTTTTTCCAGAAAAAAGCACTGAAAAGAGTGTCGGCTGACTGGCTGATGCCTTGTTTATTATGAAAACGACGACATAGAAGTCTTCAGATTGGATTAGATTGGATTAGATTAAATTAGAATAGATCAATCTAGACTTGATTTTATCTTATTATATGTTATCAGATTATATGTTTGATTTGAAGCTCATATGATTATCATTGGGAAGGAAGCAGGACAGTGGGAGAAGTTTTTTGAATTAGCTCCAAACAGGGAGACTCGAGATCACGGATATAAACTAATTTTAACAAACCGTGTACAGGTCAATGAAATCAAAAGCTCGCCCTCTAGCGAATGACTTTGAACAAGTTTCAATGGAACCTTCTTTAACACCTAGATTTTCCGAATGCAAAAAAAAGGCGTAGAAATTTTGCAACGAGTAAAATTTAATGGCCAAATTTCCCCTAAGATACCATTAAATAAAGCTTTTAGGCAGTTTTGTCTATTCCTTTAAATTCCCTTTTTGCATAAAAACATCAGATAAACTGTCGCAAACATCGAGTGCAGTTCAAAGTGTTTTTCTTCGCAGCTGCGGCAAATCGACCGGTGACGTCATGAATAATTTCTTCGACGGTAGTCAGTGCGTCAGCGTGACGTTCATCGTTGCCATGGCAGCCAGTGGTGGCGGCTTCTTCTGTCTTCTTTTGTTGATAGCGCTGTGTTTCATCTGTGGAGTAGAGGGGTCCAAACATTCCGATTCTTTCAGAAAGTAAGTAAATGGCGGTATGTAATAAGGCGGTCGTTAAAACTTGAGTCTCCTTGTGGTATAATGATAAAATTTACTAACTGAGTCTTTTCAAATAACGTTTTTGCTTACAAAAAACATCAATGAGGAGCTTATACTTAGCTTTCATTGGGCGCTGTAGAAATCTCGAGATTACGATTACGATTACAGGGTAATGTAAATGGGGACAAGAGGAGGGAGGGATCCAAAATAGGTCATTTTGCTGACGTCTTTTATGGACGATCCCTAAGTAGATGGCTAAATACGATGAATGGTGTTTCGGTTGCATCGACGAGGAGCATACTTACTTCACATCACTGACATATGCATCTTGTTAAGCTGACCTATGCATCTAGTTCATCTGACATATGCATTTAGTTCATCTGACCTATGCATCTAGTTAATCTGACCTCTGCATCTAGTTAATCTGACCTATGCATCTGGTTAAGCTGACCTGTGCATCTAGTTAATCTGACTTATGCATCTAGTTAATCTGACCTATGCTTCTTGTTAATCTGACCTATGCATCTTTTTAATCTGATCTATGCATCTAGTTAATCTGACCTATGCGTCTTTTTAAGCTGACCTATGCATCTTTTTAAGCCGATGTTTTGATTGTTACAGGGCTTCGGCGGATCCTTTTACGAATTATAATGGAAACAACGAGGCACACGATATTCGCGAATGTCGAGTTCTATGTAACAGCTACAGGGCACCCAATTAATTTTGCAATTGTCTGTTAATGTCTTATAGACTCACTGAATCTAACCTATGACACCAGAACTGAGGTGCAGTTTTTAATATGCGTTTATTGCACTTCTACATTTCTTAACCTATACGATGTTATGCTGTAAACATGGTTTTAGCGTCAAAAACGAGTTGCAGAGCAAATGGAATGCGGCATGAAAGTTAACCTATCGTCTCAGGTTAGGCTAACAGCAGTTCATGTGTTTCATTTCGACGAGATATTTTGTTTACACAAGATATTTTATATTCAATCAGTATTGAATTCTGTTGCCAGGGTGATAGCACTCTTCCCCGTTTCTCTCATATCTCCAATTCAGCAACTTCATTGGCTCCCTATCCTATCTCGTGTTCAGTTTAAAGTATTGTCTCTGGTAATTAGAGCTCGCATGGGTCAGGCTTCAAAATATCTTTGTGATCTTATTCGGTCTCCACACTCCAGTATCTCATCCCGTCCTCTACGATCTGTAGATCGTCTGGATCTATTTGTTCCTCGTGTTAAGTCCTCGCTTGCGCAGCAGAGGGTTTTTGCTGTTCTTGGCCCATTTCTATGGAATGAACTTCCGCTATCGCTTCGTGCAATGGTCTCTGTTGGTGATAGAGCTCAGTCAGCTCGTTGTGTAAAGACGTTCTTATTTCCCCGGGGTTCTCATGCTGTAAGCGCCTCTGAGTAGTTTGTTCTGTAAGAAGCGCTATATAAGTTATCAAATACAATACAATACAATACAAGATCTCTGATACAATACAATATCTCTGTAGGCATTAGATTCACCTTCCATCGAGCCGTAAATATCTTTTAAATAATTAGTGTTATAGACTTGAAATGTACAATTTTAAAAAGAATTAGTTTAATTCAACTCGATGTCTCTAACTCGTTTTCTAGGTGCACCCAGGATTAGAGATGCGCCAAAGAACTCACAACACAGATTACAGATCACAAGATGGTCGACCGCCTTCGAGCAACAACAACGTCTACGATAGCAAGCGAAAGTTATGACACTAACAGAGCAGAAGAGGCGGAAACAAGGCATGACATTTGGAGTAGAGCGGATTTATGAATCACTATATCATAGCTTTAGGCTTGATCTTCAGTTAGAGATTAGATATGAAGTTTGTGGGACTTGGACCATTAAAACGAAGAGAGAAATAAGCTCGAAATAAACTGCTAAAAAATCCCATGATGTGCTTGAAAGTGGGAAGCGAGAGGCAAGAGCAAGATAGACGCTTAAGCCATTTTTCGATAAAGGGTTTTGTTAGAACATCTCTATTTGTAATCTATTCCTGAATTCTGTGTGTCTTGTATCGCCAGATAATTCTCTGATCGTTATAACGGTTGTTAACCGTCTTATTTCCTGGCTGGCTGGCTGGCTGGCTGGCTGGCTGGCTGGCTGGCTGGCTGGCAGGCTGGCAGGCTGCGTATAATTATCTAACTACCTTCCTTTCTACCTGTCTACCTACCAACGCTTCTCACCTCTCCCTGTCCTCTTTACTGTTTGTGTGCTTGTCCGTCTGTGCTTCTTTGTGTCTGTGTGTCTGTATGTCCGTCTATGCGTCAGTCTATATATCTGTATGCGAGTCTGTCTGTCTGCCCATGTATTTGTTTGTGTCTGTGTGTCTGTGAGTGTGTGTGTGAGTGTATGTCTGTGTGTGTGTCTGTCTGTATGTGTGCCTGTCTGTCTGTATGTCGGTCTGTCTGTCTGTATGTCTGCCTGTCTGTCTGTCTGCCTGTCTGTATGTCTGCCTGTCTGCCTGTCTGCCTGTCTGTCTGTCTGTCTGTCTGTCTGTCTGTCTGTCTGTCTGTCTGTCTGTCTGTCTGTCTGTCTGTCTGTCTGTCTGTCTGTCTGTCTGTCTGTCTGTCTGTCCTATCCCTCATTCGCCTCCCATCCTTGACTCCTTGTATCCGACTTCTCATAATCAGCATCGGATGCTTTCGTTTAATGGCTTGCATTGTTTGCGTTCATCGTTCCTCTAGGGCGATGATGAATTCAGAAGCGTTCGCCTGTAAATCGGACGCCAGCGGCTGCCCGACAAGACGCCTCCGCTGCCTCCGCAGCCGCTGTCGATGAAGACATTTGTTTTGGCGTCGCGGAAGCAGGCAATTAAGGAACAGGTGCTTCAAGTATGCATGCTCCCGCCCGCATAAACGATGCTGATGATCTGCCCCGGCTTCAAAGATACCCGACTCATCGCCCGAGCTCGGCTGCTGTTTATGAGTTCCCTGTTTAAAAAACGAACATAAGGCCGATCGCTGTTTGCAGGGCGGTCGCGATAAATCAATGATTGGTTTCTGTCACCAGGGGAGCCACACTCCACAAAGCCCGAACGTCACGTGTTCTCGGTTCTCCTGATGATGTTGCTACCGATAACACTCCCTCTGTCCTTGAAACCGATGAAAATCACCCTCACCCAAATTTAATTGCAGACCTCGGCCTCCCCCAGCGAATGTGGTGCCAATGGGTACAGGCCTAGGACCTCCACAGCTTCTGCGTGTACCTATGCATGTTGGTTCTAAGAATTATTGAGTCCATCGTTTAGATTACGTTAAATAAGCTAATCTTATCAATTTATTGAGCATACAGAGCGTTGCAATAGTCCTGTTAAATCAAGGCATGTGTAAAATACTGTATTTAGAGTACTGTATGTATGTATGTATGTATGTATGTATGTATGTATGTATGTATGTATGTATGTATGTATGTATGTATGTATGTATGTATGTATGTATGTATGTATGTATGTATGTATGTATGTATGTATGTATATATGTAAATGAGCATTCATATAGCGCCCTTTTAAGAATTCCACAAAGACAATGAAACATGGCTACCTATAGCAGTTTAACAAGGCATGTCTTAAGATAAGCTGCAGATGTAGTATTCCTAGAGATTTGTGTAGTTTCTTCTTGGTGATCAACGATTAACATCTAAAAGATTTTTGTCACTGCTTTAGCATTTGCTTGAAAAAACGTGAAAGTTTTCGGTAATTTCATGCCTTCATCCGGAATTATTTACTAACTCCTAGCTCTCGGAACCGAGACAAACATTCTGCCTAGAAATGTAATCCTGGCCTAGAGTTTTACACCTATTACGTCACATTCAAATAGCAAACAGAAATTGCATTTTTTTCTAATTGCTGTGGTCGCAGGAAGCACTTGAACCAAACGAAATTTGCAGAGATGAAAAGGCAAATGAACATATCAAAACTTAACTTGTATTAAGCTGAGGTAACCTAAAGGGACCCTAAATTCCTTATGACTGGGAGTACCTTCACGCAAAGGATACCCCAGTTAGCCTAAATTAAAGTAAATGTAGATATTTCAAAAGCGACCGCGTGGCTTCAACCCTGCTCGTTTTTCAATGAAATAATCGGGTGAGATCCTTCACCACCGTTGCCCGGTTGAGTGGGCGTCACGCCATTTAAGGTCCCCATGTACTGACCGTGCTAGACAGAGATTCAAATCTCCTAAATAAGCCACTATCGATATGCGAACCGGCATCTTCACGCACAGAGGCGCCTTGATGTCCGCTTCGACCAATGTAGCTAACCAAGCCAGTAGACTACATTCTTTAACAGAAACTCTAAAAGTTGTCGAGGTACTTGGAGAAATTACTCTAACAAGGAAAGTCATCGTTTCATTTCGGCAGAAACATAAAATTCGTCCTTTTAATTCCTATGGTCTTATAGGATCTGCATATATCAATAGCATCTAACATCTATCTAAAACTATGATCGTCTGAAAAGTTCATCAAGATAGAGGGCTCCTGCCTTCAGAAGCCATTATCCTCTCAGTTCGTCTGAACCGGTCAATTATCAGATCAACGCAATATCGCATATCGAAAGCCAATCCCACGTACCAAGCGACTGCTACATGTCTGGCCTCGGTTTCCGGTAGAGCTCTTCGATCATGAGTCCAACAGGTGCGCCTTTGATGCCGATTCCAGGTACGAGAAAATTAATTAATTGAAACGGTTCCAGGTACATACAGCTTTGTCAGTGCCGCAGCCCGGACGAAGAATATTTTAATGGGGAACATCGATACTCTTGAACTTCATACCAGGTAGACTAATATTTTCAACCGTGGTGCGACTGTAGGGGAAAGGTTCAATGGGTATCCCTATAAGTTCCTTTTACTCCAGACGTTTAACTCCTTCCTGTATCTCTCCCCCATTGACTGATGCCGATTAATTCATTGAAAAATGAGCAGGGTCGAGGCCATACGGTCGCTATAGAAAAACTTGTAGGCTACATTTACATTTGCAGAGCTCCACAATCACAAGTTGCGCTCAAACTGTACCTATTCGGTAGTCAGATAGGCATGAGTAGTCTTGCTAGTCGTCTGTTATTTCGACCGACACTCTTTCGGGCAGAGTCGAAGTTTCTGTATAGAGACAAACAGTTCGAACGACAGAGATTAATCTAATCTAACCTGAAGACTTCTATAGCGACGTTATCATAATGCCTAAGGCATCAGTCGATGGTCGCTTCAAGTCAAAATCGCATTCAAAATCATAAACTGTTGGACAAGCCGGGTCCAATTCCAATAGGTAAGAGAAACCAGAAGCCAGTCTAAGGTGGGCATGCAAGTTGAAAGAGATTCAAAGGTAGGCCCTAACTCGTTCAAACAGTTCGAACAACAAGAAATGAACTCTTCTTTTATACTTCTTGCAAATAACGACATTATTTAGTTGGACTTGACTTATTAAATCCAAGATTGGTTTTATATGAACTAGAATATCGTTTCAGTTAGCAAGTTAGCATCAAGATGAATTCAACAGATCGGAGGTGATATATAATTCACTTAAAAGAATTTGCTTCTACCATAGCGCCATCTATTGTGTAAAATATGCTAAACATAATTTTAGATATCTTCTTCAAAAATCATAATTTTAGATATCTTCTTCAAAAATCATAATTTTAGATATCTTCTTCAAATATCGTAGTTTTAGATATCTTCTTCACAAATAGTAATTTTAGATAGCTTCTTCAAGCATCGTAATTTTATATATCTTCTACATAAATGGTAAGTTGCAAGCAGGCTGCTTGTTAGATATCAATGTATTAGATCGATTAATATCGACCAGCATTTGATATTTTCAAACGACTATCAGTCAAATAAGAAGACATTTTTAAAGATGGCAGAATTCAATACCTCTCTGATTTTATAGGCGTGGTTCCCTTTCTTTGACATCGTTGTAACTTGTAACTTGTGAAATGATACGACCACTGGTCATGGCGTAATATCTTTAGCTACACCGGTAACTTTCGACTGACAGTAACTGTTGTCGACATTTTAATACGCTTCCTGACAAGTTAGAAGGTTGTATAGTAGTTTCGATAGGACGCCGTTAAATCCTATACAACCTACTACCTCATCCGGAATACGCAACACAACCAACTTCCCATGGAAAATCGCCGACTTCCCATGGCAAATCTCCGGCCTTCCATGGCTAATCTCCGACGCAGATTCTGTTCTATGGTCGCTTTTCTCCGTAGGCAATCGAAGACTTTATGATGCGCCAGGCTTTTCCAAATCTCTTTTTGTCGCATACTGAAAAGAAAGACGATCTCGGAATTAATATTTTATTAACAGAATAACAAATTGATTAATAGTTCATTCCAATGGGTAGAATTCACCGTGGACGACTGTAATTTATTCCCGATAATCACCCTTTACTTAATTGATAATAATCCTGAAAACACGTTAAATGTAAGTAATTAAATTATGCAAAAAGCATAAATAAAACAATTAGTAAAAGAATAATGGAAAATTATCCAATCAACTTTAGCCTATCTTACCTAACCTCAACTACTCCATCTTAGCATCCCTTACCTTACCTTAGTCTAACATTATCTAACCTTCCCTTACTATACCCTAAGGTAAGGTAAAGGTAGTTGAGGTAAGTTAAGTTAAGATAAGGTAAGATGAAGGTAAGATAAGGTGCTTATCTTCTTCAATTTACCTAACTTTACATAATGATACCTTATTTTACCTCATTACTGATGATGCTATCAAATATTCTAGCGCTAGCATTACTAAGCATTATGGTCATTGTATGCATGGTCAGTGTGGACAGTCGATGGTCATCGCATCACTGCCGCGTATGGTCATCGGATTCATCGTCTGCGCTGGACAAGATTTACTAAGCAATAAACTGTCCACTGGTCAGCGCCCGAATGACCAGACGACAGCATGACCCTTCGCTGATCAAATGTCCGTTAGGGTCATTTCGGCTACGGCCTACTTGAATAGCCACAACACATGCCATTTTTATAGGCTATATACAACTTAAGGCTATTTGCAGGCTATATATAACACTTCAGCCAGATAATAGGCTATATACGATAACCGTTCGGTGAGAGTGCTCGCCTTGTGAGGCGAAGTGAGCAGGTTCGAGTCTCCATTGAGACGCGGTTACTGTGTGGGGATCTTGAGCAAGTTCTTCACTCACGACTGCTCAGCGCCATCGATTGATGCTTCTTGTCATTAATTATTGGCGCTTAAAAATCCAGGAAAAAAACAATAATAGTAATAAAAATAGTTCCTGAGGAATTACACTTACCACGGGCAAAAAAATAATAATAGTAGTAGTAGTAGTAGTAGTAGTAGTAGTAATAATAATAATAATAATAATAATAATAATAATAATAGTAATAATAATAATAATAATAGTAGTAGTACGTAGTAGTAGTAGTGGTAGTAGTGGTGGTAGTGGTAGTAGTGGTAGTGGTGGTAGTAGTAGTAGTAATAATAATAATAATAATAATAATAATAATAATAATAATAACAATAACAACAATATGAAGATATGTAGGTCCTGTAAGCTATATGAAGACTATTTATAGGCTACAGAACGGCTACGTACATAGGCTCTATGCGAATTCTATAAGTAGACCAAACAAGAACACATAGACCATATAAAGACTATAAATAGGTTGCACGAAGACTAGGTACAGGATAACGAAAGCTTTATATGGGCTTCTTCTTCTTTAAGCCCATTGTTGTCGATGGCACGCTTCATTGTAGATTTCCACTGTGCTCCGTCCAATAGACTCAGCTTCTGCCCGTCGGTCCTGCACCAGTTTCTCTGGTCATCCAGCCATTCTCTGCTCGGTCCACCTCTGATCATACGAACTCAATCACACGAACTGACCAGCACTTCACCTCTTGCAATTTCTGCACTGGCCTTTCACTCAAAACTGAAACCATTACTTTTCCAAAAGTCTTATCCTAATTCTTCCTTGTTTCTCTTCTCGCTTCAATTTCAAACACCATCCACCGTAGCCGTCCGACTGTCTGCCTGCCTGACTCTTGGACCTTGACCTGGAACAGAACCCGTTTGCCTATCGATTTTGTTTTGACTGAACGCCTGTGAACAAGCTGGTTCCCGCGACTTAGCTTTCGTTCGGCGCTGTAGAAATCTCGAGATTACGGTTACGATTAAGATTCCTCCGCCATCCATCATTCCAAACACAACCTGTTGTGCGGGATACATGAACGACATTCCAAACTTTGCGTTGGATAATTATATAGGCTAAATCACTGCTTTGGTAAAAAATATAGCCCTATATGCGAGTCTTACTGTAGGCTTATATATTTGTAAAAGTAATCGTAAACTCGAAATTTCTAAAGCGCTACTTAACAGCTAATCGCAGGGCACCAGCTTATTAACGACCGCTGCGTCAAATCAGTGGGGTTGCCCAAGGATGCAATGTCAAGAAACAAGTCCGTTTGCCAAGAAGACCAGATAGAGGGGGGAGAGGAGCTGTTGGGGTGGATTGTGTTCGAGTTGAGAGAAATGGGAAGGCAGCGGATTCGACGGATCAGGGTGGGATTTCTTGAAACGGTACGACTTCAGTTTATAATGGAACACATGAGGAGTAATAAATAGAGGGACTTAAGGGGGATGATGGTGGGTGAAGGCTGGAAAGGATAAAGGAACAGAGAATTTGCGAAATTCAGGGGGGAGATCGTTCCAGAGTCGAGGTGCAGTGCATTGTATGGATCGGTTAGAAAACGATACCGTAAGCGATAGTTAGACTCTACCTGGACCACATAGCCTATTCATAGTGCGCGAAATAAATATGATCCTATCCGGTGTCGCTATCCCTCAATGCGTATCCTGCACTTAATATAGTAAGACTGACTGACACCTTAAGAGTTCTGGCGCCAGTAGTTCTGTCGGTAGCAAACGAAAACTGTTGGAGGTTTGCGGCTTGATACCCTGACACCCCATTCTCAGGGGTGAGAGGAGCGACAATACAGTAAATTGCACAGGTGAGGGGTAAACGTCTGTGATAACTTTCACACTTTCTTGCCCATTCACACCATGATAAGTTAACCCCAAGCGAACCCGAAGTTTTCACCTAGGTGCGCCTTTAGATCCCGCAAGGAAACAGCGATGTGAGGATAATGAGTTTCAGCAAGACGTGGAGTAAATCTTTATTAAAGGATGCCGTCCAGAATAATATTGAGGAGGTGTTAATTTTTCCAGGGATGCGCAAAAACCACGGATCCAGTGCCAGCTTCACAGGGGTGTAATAAGGGAGATAGACAGAGGCAAACATGCACACAGACAGGCAGGTAGAAGAGACTCAGAAAGACTGTAGCAGACAGACTTGCGAAGACACTGTCTTGCAAACAGTTATGAAATCTCGCGGGTCACACCGTGCTTAAGCGCCTTTGGGAGGATTTGAAAGGCATACGTAAATAGCCAGACACATACATACCTACATACATACATACATACATACATACATATATATATGCATATATGTATACAAACATACATACATGCATTCACACATATATATACATGCATATATGTATACCAGCATACATACATACATTCATTCATACATATATATATACATACATATATGTATACATACATGCATACATACATACATACATTTATACATATATATATATATACATGCATATATGTATACACAAATACATACATATATACATGCATACATACATACATTCATTCATACATATATATACATACACATATGTATATATACATATATGTATACATACATACATATATACGTACATACATTTATACATATATATACTTGCATATATGTATACATACATATACATACACACATATATACATACATACATAAGCTTACATACACACATACATACATTACATACATACATACATACATAAATGCATGCATGCATACACACACATACACACATATATATATATATATATATATATATATATATATATATATATATATATATATATATATATATATATATATATAGGGATAGGGTGCTTGACGTTTTCTTCTTAATAAGTCACAAAGCGACGAGTTAAAAGCAAAGGTAAATGAAACACAACTCTTGTTTATTATGCTCCTATAGAAACCCCACGGACAGAAACGCGGTGCTCGCCGTGGACCTTACCATCTCGCCTATGGGCCACCTGGACTGAATCCCCGTGGCAGGATACCCTTCCTCAGAATACTCCACTGCTCTGAACTGCAGCGATAAAAGTCTAACGTCTGCATGTCCTACGAATTTCCTCCATCAGCTACAGTTTGAATTATGAGAGAGAGACTGCAAAACCAGATCGTTCTTAGCGAAACCTGCGTCTTTAGAAACCGACGGAGGCTTTGGCCGGTAAATGAAGCCATTCCGATGCTGGACATGTTTCGAATAGATTGCGCACATGACGAGAGAGCTTATAGGACGTCAACCCCTCGCACAAAACTCAGCGGTTTCGCAGTATCTACACAGGGTTAAGCATAAGAAAGGAGGTTAGATCTAACGTACTTTGGGAGGCCTACTACGTTATGACGTCAGACCGTTGGCTATACGAACTCCGGTAAACAAAGACTACATAAACAAGAATCAATCGTTGTACTGCAAGTAAGTAAGTAAGTAAGAAAGAAAGTAAGAAAGTAAGTAAGTAAGTAAGGAAGTACGTAAGAAAGTAAGTAAGGAAGTAAGTAAGTATGAAAGTAACCAAGTAAGTAAATAACACTAAACAAGACTCAATCTTTGTACTGCAAGTAAGTAAGTAAGGAAGTAAGGAAGTAAGTAAGAAAGTATGAAAGTAACTAAGTAAGTACATAACACTAAACAAGACTCAATCTTTGTACTGCAAGTAAGCAAGTAAGTAAGGAAGGAAGTAAGGAAGTAAGTAAGAAAGTATGAAAGTAAGTAAGTAAATAACACTAAACAAGACTCAATCGTTGTACTACAAGTAACTAAGTAAGTAAGGAAGTAAGTAAGAAAGTACAAAAATTACCAAGTAAATAACACTAAACAAGACTCAATCGTTATACTGCAAGTAAGTAAGTAACTAAGTAAGTAAATAGGCCTAATATATTTGTTAATACGACATATGACGACACAGATTAAACAAGAGATTCAGATCGGGTAATGGCGGATGTTTCCCAGAACAGACAGCGCTGGAGTGAAAGTCAGCCTAAAATTTTGAAACCTATTGCTTGTATACCGGTAATCATTTTATTTCATTCCAATGAACACCGACACAACTGCCTAATTATTTTCATATGAATCTACCGCTGTTCGTCGGATCAAAACTCACTTTCACACATAAGCCACCTAGCGGATTTGTATATGACAGCCGCCATTTTGAGTCGAAGTTTGCAAGTGTTGAACTGCCTATGTTCATGGCAGTCAGGTGCTGCTCAACGGCCTTGATGTAAATAAGTTCATAAATCAAGCTTATCCATATATCAACACGAAAATCTGTAAATACATCGACATGATCTATGTAAAAATGCTGTAATTATATCAATATGTAATAATAGAGATAATATATCTGTCAATATGTAATTAGATTAGTATATCAATGTCGTAAATTTATGCGTATGTATATGTATATATATGTATGTATGTATTGATGTATGTATGCATATATATATACGTATGTATGTATGTATGTAAGTATGTATGTATGTATGTATGTATGCATGTATGTGTTAATGTATGCATGTACGTAGGTTAGTAAGTATGTATGTATGTATATACAACATACATTTATCATCTCGTTCGTCGTACACAGACCGTAAACCATTATAGCGTTGAGCATAACTATGCTTGGCTCTAATTAAGTTAATTGCAGAGGGTTCTAATTAATTATGCCGGTTTACAGTTGAGCTTAATTTTACATATGTCTAATTAAGCTAACTTAAATCCACCTTGAAATTGACCGGTCTAGACTTATGCAAACGCCTTACCGGGTGAGCGATAGTCTAGTGGTGAGCGTGTATGACTATCGACCCATAGGTCGTGGGTTCAAATCCCCATCAGGGCAGAAAGATGCTTCAAGATTCCACTTGCACCCAGCAGTGAACTCAACTATGAAATGAGTACATTGGCCGTGCACTGTCGTTGGGAAGATCAGACGGCAAAGGAGAGGACTGGCCACCCATCCGTCCTCGGATGCCGAGGCTAAGAAAATGAAGACGTTAACTCTTCGTGCTATGGATGCCTCTCGAGACTGGTTTAATCGACTGATTTTCTTCTTCTTCTTCTTCTTCTTCTTCTTCTCCTTTTTGTTTTCTCTCTCCTTATCCTTCTTCTTCTCCTCCTTTTCCTTTTCTCTCTCCTTATCCTTCTTCTTCTCCTCCTTTTCCTTTTCTCTCTCCTTATCCTTCTTCGCCTCCTCCTTTTCCTTTTCTCTCTCCTTATCCTTCTTCTTCTCCTCCTTTTCCTTTTCTCTCTCCTTATCCTTCTTCTTCTCCTCCTTTTTGTTTTCTCTCTCCTTATCCTTCTTCGCCTCCTCCTTTTCCTTTTCTCTCTCCTTATCCTTCTTCTTCTCCTCCTTTTCCTTTTCTCTCTCCTTATCCTTCTTCTTCTCCTCCTTTTCCTTTTCTCTCTCCTTATCCTTCTTCGCCTCCTCCTTTTTGTTTTCTCTCTCCTTATCCTTCTTCGCCTCCTCCTTTTCCTTTTCTCTCTCCTTATCCTTCTTCTTCTCCTCCTTTTCCTTTTCTCTCTCCTTATCCTTCTTCTTCTCCTCCTTTTCCTTTTCTCTCTCCTTATCCTTCTTCGCCTCCTCCTTTTCCTTTTCTCTCTCCTTATCCTTCTTCGCCTCCTCCTTTTCCTTTTCTCTCTCCTTATCCTTCTTCTTCTCCTCCTTTTCCTTTTCTCTCTCCTTATCCTTCTTCGCCTCCTCCTTTTCCTTTTCTCTCTCCTTATCCTTCTTCTCCTCCTCCTTTTCCTTTTCTTTCTCTTTCTTCTTCTTCTTCTTCTCCTTCCACTCCTCCTCCTCCTCCTTTTCCTTCTCCTTATCCTTATTCTTCTTCTTTCTCTTCTTATTCTTCCTCCTCTTCTTCTTTTCTTTTATCCTTCTTCGTCTTCTCTTTTTCTTCTGCTTCAAGTTCTTTTACTTCTGCAGTTTCTTCTATTTCTTCTCCATCTTCTCTTTCTTCTCCACCTTCTCTTCTTCTTCTTCTCCTCCTCGTCCTCCTCCTCCTTTACTTCTTCTTCTTCTTCGCAGCAGCAGTAGAAACTCTCCATCTTAAAGTAGACTTTTAGTCCCATGGATGCCCTTTGGATTCGCGCCGATGATTAAGACATCAGCAACCTCCGCATCGCTATCATCAGCATCAGCATCTGGACCACAGCACCTGGGAAAAAACGCGGAGTCGGAGGATGCTCAGTTTTCAAGGATCGTCAGTGATTTGCGAGGTTTCGCCAGCGCTGACTCGGCCAACTGCTGACTGCAAGGGAAACGCATCGCAGGCAGCCATTGTAATCGATCTCCAGAAACTAGAACTTGCATAAGGTTTAATCATTATAATAGGCCCAGTATGCATAGCAGCCTAAATAGGCCTAGTTATACTGATAGCCCAAAATGCACAAGTCTAATCATTATAATAGCCCAATATGTATAACAGTCTAAATAAGCCTAATTATACTGATGCCCTCAAATGCATAAGTCTAGTCATTATAACAGGCCCAATATTCATAACAGCCTAGATAGGCTTAGTTATACTGATAGGCCAAAAATGCATGTCTAATTATTATAATAGGCCCAATTTTCATAACAGCCTAGATAGGCCTAGTTATACTGATAGCCTCAAATATTTGAATCTCGGGTAAGCAGTGTCCTTACACGGTGACCTTAACGGGCAGCGGTGATGAAGGATCTCACCCGATCAATTCGTTGTAGCACATACATTTACAGATAGATATCTAAATAGGCCTAATATAAGTCTAAGTAGGCTTAAATATAGGCCAATATGTAGAGCATTCTAAATAGACCTAATTATTCTAATAGGCCTAATATGCATAGACATCTAAATAGGCTTAATTACACTAATAGGCCCAATATGCATAGACATCTAAACAGGCCTAATTATACTAATAGGCCGAATATTATAACTGGAATTGTAATAAAGGAATTTGTATAGCGCCGCTTCTACAGAAACTAATAACCGCTTTCTGCGCCAGCCCAAATGATGTTGAAGTTCATTAATTAACAACAAAGACTTCATTAATAAGCAGATGAAGCTCAGGTAACTAGAAAAGGTAACTAGACGGTCTCCTGCACACAAGTAGATCCAAATATGCATCGTGACTACTTAAAATAGGCCTAAGAATCCTCATGGAACAATATGCATAACAATCTAAATAGGCCTATTAGTCAAATTTAATTTATTTATAATTAATGCAAAGCCTATGACAGGACATAAGTAGGCCTATAATTGCTTTGAAAGGCCAAGTTTGTAATAAGCCGATCGAAAGCAAAGCTAAACTCGAGCGCCTTTAATTAGTTTCTCTTTAAGTGGCGCTATACAAATTTTTGATTACATTTACACTTACAATTAAACGCTCAAAATATTACTTCCAGATGGGTAATTTCGACATCAACGGTCCTAGCGGCCAACATTGGTTTCTACTGCATGAAATTCAACACACCTTATATCGTAATCGTAATCGTAATCCTTAGATTTCTACAGCGCCCAACGAAAGCCACGTCGCGCGGACCAGCTTATTCGTAGGCGCTCAGTCAAAACAAAATCGATAGGCAAAAGGGTTCGGTTCCAGGTCAAGATACAAAAGTCAGTCGGGAGAGACACCTATTAGACACCTTTGAAACGCTTCCAATTCAAGGTGTATGTTCGTCAACCGCCTTCAGCCGTGAACTGCAACTCTGCCACTGTCGTTATCGAGTAGTGCCAGTCCCAAGCCTGGACAAAGGAGGAGGGCGACGTCAACGGCCTTTGATGCCATAGGATACCGTTAAACTGAGGAACTATTACTAATCATGAACTGCAACTCCGCCACTGCCTCTAATCGATTGGCGCCAGCCCCAAGCCTGGATAAAAAGAGGGTGACGCTAATCATCTTCGATATGACGCAGTGTCGTTAAACAGAAACTACTTACAAATCGTGAAATGTCTCGCAATGAATGGCTGAATGGCTATTGATAATGTCTACGTTAACGGCTCTGGCAGCCGTAAGATGCCGTTAAACACTGCATACTACTACTACTACTACTACTACTACTACTACTACTACCACTACTACTACTACTACTACCACTACTACCACTACCACTGCTACTACCACTACTACGGAATAAATCATTTCATGGGGCTGCGAACATGAATAAATAAAAATTACCTTAGTAAATCAAATAAAGATAAATAATTCAGTAAGTAAGTAAGTAAGTGGCCTTTATGTGCGCTTATTACATGCAAATGAAGGCTGCTTACTTATTTCTTTTATTTTGAATACGACAACAATGATTAGGCTTTACATTTACAATGATCCAAATGTTCGGCTCCGTCTAATCCTTGCACTTCAGAGCTTGAGGTCAAAAACACTGAGAAATCCACGTTGAACACATTCAGAGGAGCATTTTGTACAGATTGTGTACAGTTTAACTGGACAGAACGTATGTCATGAGCCTACGCAATGTACGATAAAGTGTTGCGATCATACAGGACGAAAGGTTTACATGCACAGATTTTGGGAGCTTTCAGACGGACGGACGGGACGGACGGACGGATGAAGGGATGGATGGATGGGTGGATGGATGGATGGGTGGACGGACGGACGAACGGACGGGTGAAGGGATGGATGGGGGGATGGATGGGTGGATGGACGGACGGACGGACGGACGAACGGATGAAGGGATGGATGGGTGGGTGAAGGGATGGGTGGATGGGTGGATGGATGGAAGGGTGGACGGATGGACGAACGGACGGGTGAAGGGGTGGATGGGGGGATGGATGGGTGGATGGACGGACGGACGGACGGACGAACGGATGAAGGGATGGATGGGTGGGTGAAGGGATGGGTGGATGGGTGGATGGATGGAAGGGTGGACGGATGGACGAACGGACGGGTGAAGGGGTGGATGGGGGATGGATGGGTGGATGGACGGACGGACGGACGGACGAACGGATGAAGGGATGGATGGATGGATGGGTGGGTGAAGGGATGGGTGGATGGGTGGATGGATGGATGGGTGGAATGACGGACGAACGGACGGGTGAAGGGGTGGATGGGGGATGGATGGGTGGATGGACAGACGGACGGACGGACAGAGGAATGGAGAAAAGTACAGACAGGCGGATCTATGGAAATGAACGGAATCTGGATGTACGGAGTGACGGACGGATGTAGGTACGGAAGGTCGGAGAGAATGAAGGAAAGAGGGACAAGCAGGGATACGGACAAAACGAGAGGCGGATGAAAGGACGAACTGAAGAATGGAAGACAGACGAACAGAATAGAAAGACAGACGGAAGTACAGAAGGAATGTAAGGCCGGACAGAAGGCCGAACGGACGGACGGACGGACGGACGTAAGGAAGGACGTTATCCGTTTAACCGTTATTGATAGCAGGGCTTGGAAGGCGTCGTCGCCGTATCAGACGCCCGTTCGATGGCGCTAATCCGGTCGGTCGGTCGATCGTAGATCAGTCTGGGTCTTACGGGCAGACGACGTCTCGACCCCAGCCGTTGATGACCAAGTCTAGTCCCACAGCTCAGCCCCGTCACCATGGCCCCTAGCCCCGCCCTTAGCAACGGCCTAAGGTCAACCATCCCCTCGCTTCGTCCTCAAGAATATTACCCTTCTAATGTGCCCTAATCCCGCAATCTTACTAACCTGACCTTCGCAATGACCTCTAGCCTTCTTCCTTAGCAATTCACCCCGGCACTGACTCCGATCCATAGTTCATCCACGTCACCATGGCATCTAGCTACGCCCTTAGCAACAATTCTAAGGTCAACGATCCTCTCCCCACCCACAAGAAGGTTACCCTGGCAATGTCGCCAAATACCACAACCTTAGTAATAACCTAAGTATCATTGGCAACGACATAGTACCCTCCCCTTAGCAACTTTATTACAACACCGTTTCATTTGCTAATTAAAAAAATTAAAAAGAGAGAAAAGAAAAAGATGAAAATGAACGAATGAAAGAAGAAAGAAATAAAGGAACGAACGAAGAACCAAACGACTGAATGAACGAACAAACAAACGAATGAATGAATAAACTAATCAGGGAATGAATGAATGAACGAATGCGTGAATGATTGATTGCTTGAATGAACGAATGAATAAACGAATGAGTGATTGCAAGAATGAATGAACAAAAGAATGAACGAACGAATGAACAAACGAACGAATGAACAAACGAGTGAATGAACGAATGAACAAACGAGTGAATGAACGAATGAATGAATGATCGAACGAATGAACAAACGAACGAATGAACAAACGAGTGAATGAACGAACGAATGAACAAACGAGTGAATGAACGAATGAATGAATGATCGAACGAATGAACAAACGAATGAACAAACGAATGAATGAACGAATGAATGCATGAACGAACGAATGAACAAACGAATGAATGAACACAAGGTATCTTCCTAACTTGCTTATTCTTTGTGCTTCCAGCTTCCAGTGGTCACAATACCTCCTCTTCATACTCATGCTTATCGATGTTGTTGCTGCGCAGCCCACATTCATCCCATCAGCCACTCCTGGACCTTCATATTTCGTCATCGGTGGCCGATTCAAAAGGGGTCTCACAGTCCCACGCCCCCCCCCCCGAGCTTGGCTCATTTACGTTTTACATGGATGTTTTACCACGAGTACGATCCATATTTTGCAATGAATTTATCGGGTCAGATCCTTGAAAATGACCAGGGTCAAGGCCATACGGTCGCTATATAAAACCAATACATTACACTCCACTACACTACTAATAGTTCCACCTACCTTAAAGTCTTGGATTCCTCTGTGTTCGCCTGCAAACAGAGGAATCCAAGATTATATATATATACATGTATATATATATATACATGTATATATATTTATATATATATACATGTATATATACATGTATATATATTTATATATATATATATATATATATATTTGTTGGAAGTAGAGATAAAGGAAAGATATGGTGGAATATATATGACTATCTATAACCTGAAAGGCTATATATATATATATATATATATATATATATATATATATATATATATATATATATATATATATATATATATATATATATATATATATATATCACAATACAAAGTGTATTAGAATCAACGAGTATTACCCGTTTTAACCAGATCAATGCAAGGAAAGCCAATCACTAAAACACATATAAAACTTAAATATACTTTAATTAATTAATAACAAATGATATCCGAACTGTTGGACCCTCGTAACGCCGTCCAGTTTACCTGTTAAAGTCCAAGACTTCGCTATGGCTACAGCCAGCGTCAAATACTCGACCATGACTTCCCTACAGCGTCAAATACTCGACCATGACTTCCCTACAGCGTCAAATACTCGACCATGACTTCCCTATCAAATACTCGACCGTGACTTCCCTACAGCGTCGAATACTCGACCATGACTTCCCTACAGCGTCAAATACTCGACCATGACTTCCCTACAGCGTCACATACTGGACCATGACTTCCCTACAGCGTCAAATACTCGACCATGACTTCCCTACAGCGTCAAATACTCGACCATGACTTCCCTACAGCGTCAAATATTCGACCATTACTTCCCTACAGCGTCAAATACTCGACCATGACTTCCCTATCAAATACTCGACCGTGACTTCCCTACAGCGTCAAATACTCGACCATGACTTCCCTACAGCGTCAAATATTCGACCATTACTTCCCTACAGCGTCAAATACTCGACCATGACTTCCCTATCAAATACTCGACCGTGACTTCCCTACAGCGTCAAATACTCGACCATGACTTCCCTACAGCGTCAAATACTCGATCATGACTTCCCTAAAGCGTCAAATACTCGACCATGACTTCCCTACGACATCAAAAACTTAACAACGAGGTACAGGTAAGATGTAACATTATACTCACGGTAGTCCAAAATAATTATCTGCAGGAAATGAATAAGGCGAGGATGCCTTTATAAGCCAGAATAGCCCCAGTCCTTGTCGGAACAGCGACCTACACTTCAACTGCGCCCGAGTGTAACTTGCAAAAAGATAAACGATTTGATTTGATTTGATTTGAAGAAACTTTGCGTGAAGTCATTAAGAACTGCCTGAAAAATCCAGATGGTCCCACTTCCGGTGTCTCCAAAGCAAGGCTTCAACTGGCGTCGACTTCGCTTCGAAGGACTCGCTGTTCGATGGATGCAAAGACGGACATCGGCTGCTGCTGCTGCTGCTGCTGCTGCTGGTGAAGGTAATAATGCTGATGGTGCCATATATATATATATTATATATATATATATATATATGTATATATATAGGGCACCATCAGCATCAGTACCTTCAGAAGCATGTAATACATATATATATATACGTGTGTGTGTGCGTGCGTGTGTGTATCTATGTATCTTCTGCCCATCTCGCGGACAAGCGGCCTATAGGCAGATGTCTCGGTGGCTGAGGACGGTATGGGAGGCAGTATAGCACCGCAGAGCACCTGCTAGACCACCACCGCGCCCCACCACCACCACCACCACCACCACCACCACCACCACCACCGCCACCACCGCCACCAGCAGCGCCATGTTCCAGACGGTCAAGAGTAAATTAGACGTGTAAATCTTGTCGTCTGCTCATCGCCCGCCAATGCATGGCTTGATGCCGATTGCTGCACAAGAAACCAGACTTATCACATGCCCGCATACATGCGCCTCAAAGGCACTGTATAGCACTCGGCGTTTATTTAGCGCCGCTTTTTTCAGATCCTCTCCGAGGCCCAAAGACATGAACACAACCCTATGCGTTAAACCCGATGACCCAACCTTTGGCTCATGACACATCGTAATCGTAAGCTAGAGACTTCTGCAGCGCCCAGCGAAAGCCAAGTCGCGAGAATCAGCTTATTCTTCGCAGGCGCTCAGTCAAAACAAAATCGACAGGCAGGACTGGTTCGGTTCCAGGTCCAAGAGTCTGGAAGGCAGACGACTATGGTGGTTGGTGTTTGTACCTATCGAAACTTGTATTCTGACATTATATATGAGTTACTTAAAAGATTTATTTATTTTACATATTGTGCGAGAAAACGAACATATAGTCTATATACACACAGAGTTTTTTTTTTATATATACATATATATATATCGTGTCTATGCAATAAGTCTTAGGACGTACGTGCTCTGTGGTCCATTTAGTACATATTTAACGGGCGATATGTGGAGCCGGCGCCACCTCGCGAATAATGAGAACAACGTAATTTCTTTGCACTTGGCCAGACGCAGAGGGAAATGGAGGGGCAGATGTTGTTGACTTGTATACCTAACAGGAAACAACAGGGGATTTCCACAGAAAGGACTTTTGCCAAACCAGCGCGCATGTGATCTGCGCAGGATAGGTTAGTTCATCTAGTATAATATATATATATACACATATATATTTACATATGACTATATATATACATATGTATGTGCTTTTGAGACTCCAGAGGGCGTTATGCAAACTTCTGGTTGCTTTAATTTGGCGCTGGCTTTCGTTCATTATGTGTGCACTTTAAATGAATACATGCGTATTACGTAAGTATGCTTGCAGGCCTTTGTACGCCGTGTATTCAGTTATTCCTCCAATCACATCGAAAAGATTTAGAATACTCACAGTAATAAGAATGAGTGGACGATTTACTTTTCTCCTTTCTTTCCCAGTTTCCAGTCGACCCCCCATTCGGAAAAAATACAAGGGCTAAAAACTGATACCTTTGCGGTCCCTAGTGGGGGGCAAAAGCACCTCTGCTCCCTCGTTTGATTGTTGGCGTTAGTCTGTCGACAGGAAAAAACAAGATCAGAAATCGCCGGCAGCCATGTTTATTTTCGTCGAGTCGTAGAGCACATATTAAAACTCAATTCAATGAATCAACATACGTCCATATTTAGCCTATTCGCACACATCATTGACACAGTGTCGTGATCTGTTTGAACAAGGTCTCAGTCACTTTGATTGACGTCACAATTTGTTGGCGCTAACGCCACAATTTGTTTGAACAACGTCATAAACTGTTTGAACAACGTCACTAGTTGTTTCACCAATGTCAGTTTCTTTGATCAACGTCAGTCAGTTCGCTCAACGTCACAATTCGTTCGATCATAGCGTCATTGTCTGATGTTTGATTGATATCTTTGTTTTCATCACTGTCACAACGTTTCGTCATACAATTTCTTTCAACAACGTCACGATCCAACAACGCAACTTCACAACTCCTTTATTGTCGTTTGTGTGTTCGTCCACGCCTACGGGCCCTCGCTCAGTCGATGGACATGCGCTTCTGATTTAGCTGTACTGACATTGAGTGCGTTAAAAGAGCTTTAAAAAATAAATATGGCATGTTAACCAATGCATTACTTACTTATTTATTGGACGTACATGTAATTAAAAACTTTATAAAATGCAAAATGAATGCTGTCTAGGCTCTAGAAGCACTCTGCTACTGCTACTAGATTATCTTGTTATCCTCCTAACTTTCTACTGGCTTCTCAGGTGTGCTGTGTATAAATTCATACTGCAAATACAAGCGCTCTATATAACCTTCAAATCGCTTCAAAAGTATAGCGTGCCTCTAAAATTCCGTGGGGAATAAGTTTTTCTTATATGATTAGATAAATCTGTTGTCTTCCGCCATGTTTTGACCCACGTAACACGTTTAGCGGAATTGAAATTTCACACAAATTTCACTTCGGTAGCTTGTGTGTATAAGCAAGCCGTTACTTTACACTTTTCACAAGCCATTCCGACCAAGCTTTTTATTTATTTTTTACAAAACAAAAACACTGTAACACAACGTGTGACTAAATTTATCGGGTTCTAATAAAGGAAGTTCTAATAGGTACTAAATTAATCAGGGTTCTAATAAACAGTATGATAAAGTTTCTTTACGGCTGGCGTTATTTCTCTTGTTGATGTTGTTGCTATTAAGACAGATGTTGTTATTATGTATACACACGTTGACTCCAGAAGGCCTGTGTATCAGATCAATCGCAGACCTAAACATGGCAAAACTATTCACTCATCACAAATCAGCATATGTAACCCTTCAGCCAATACTCGCCTTCACCAGTTCTAATGTAAAGCTTGTAAAAAATTACAAAAATAAAGCGGTGCTCCGTCGGCCAATTTCCCGACTGCGTCACAGTTTGCAGGCAGCGGGATCACGGTGAAAACAAAATAATACCCCGAATACGCCACAAAAACTAGTCCAGTTGTCCGAATCTCGGAACAACATGTAGCTCATTATTTACATATAGCTAGTACTATTTACAATATTATACTAGCATAAAATGGCAGAAAATGTGCAACATACGGGTGGATTTATATCAAATCTGTATAATTCAACACTGGTTGTTGAATTTACAGAACTAGTAACACGTATTGAAACAAGTGTAACTTAAAATGCGTAACTTTGTCATGCAAAACAAGGATTACGATTACGAAGGATAAATTTACAACATTTCCGAAAAGTAACTATAAGGAACTATCTGCTAACAGCGGTTTTTTATTTTAAAAAATGATTGTACAAACTTGATTGATCGAATTTCTCTTCACATGTCTACAAGCCATTTCACGCAAGGCCGTATTCACAACCACATCATCTGTCTGTTAATGATTTTTTGAGGAATCATTTCTCATCAACTTGTAATTTATTCAAATACACTAGACCCTCTTCGTAACACGTACCGTTGTAACCGGAATATCTTATAAAACGGCCATGACGCATAGTTCAACATATGACAAAAATTCAGATTTAAAACACGACTTCATTATGTCAAGGAGCTAGATGCGGCTTTCCGAGGTACCCGTGTCAAAAGGTTCAAGCACATTACGACACCATGTTACTCCAATAAATGTTGATGGTGCATCATCATAATTATTATTGTTACTGTCATTATCATTATTATTATTATCATTATTATTTAGCGACTTCCATGGCGCCGGTGTCTAATACACAAGGCATCAACCGAAGGAACACCAAAACCAAGCCACAGTCAGGACAGTACCAGAAAGTCAGTCCACTGAGTCAGAACAACAGCCTGCGGTGGGCTATGCCATCTGAAAAAGGTAAGACTTAAACGACATACGAGACTGAGCAGAATGAACAGCTGCAGGAAGAGAGTTTAAAACATACACTGATCACACCCATGCAGCTACATACATTCTCAATACGTTTACAGTATATACACGACCTGTATGTTTGCACAAATTACACACATGTCTAATGCAAACTAGATATGCAACATTTATTGGTTAGCATAAGGCTGGACGCAGAGGGGTCAATACGGCCATATCCCCCATTACCCAACCAAAACGGCCAAGATAACACATGAAAACTAAAAGTTGGAAAAACTGGAAAATTAAAAGAGGGGTACTGACAGAATTTGGGTACAGGAGGGTCACGAAAAATGTGCAAAACTGAATGAAACCACAGGAAATCTTGAGAAAAGAGAAGTTATGTCATGACAAATAACCATGTAAATCAAGAAAGACCAAAGCTGACAAATTAAAAAACTTCATAAAACTTTATAACCTTACCATATCTTGCCACGGTGTATTGCCCTCACCCTTCTCTGCCAACTTCTGGATCCAACTGGATTCGTTTAGCCCCCCCCCCGCTACCCTCGGGCTAAAAAAGTGTTGCTACAAAAAGCTATCAACCGTTATAACAGCCCAACAGTAGCAGTTAGCCGGATTCCTTGGTTGATGCAGTCCTCCAATTTACACGTTAGATGATCCAATGACGAAGAGTTGGGAAACACATTTTCATTCAAACAAGACTGAAAGGCCAATCGGTGTCTATTTCTCCAATCAGATTTTTAAAAGCACAGCGTGTTTTGCATAGAAAAGAAAAGACAACCATTTCTGCTCTTCTAATCAGCGTACCACAAATCAAAGCCTTGCAAAGGAACAAATTAAACAACCAGCATGCTATTAATATCTATCTCAAAATAAACCGAGCTTGGAGTCTTCAAAACCATACTTGGATTCACTGACCAAGAGAGCTTTGACTAACAGACTTTTTCCAACAGCAAACTTAAATCATAAGTTCATTTCTAGTAGCCAACCAAATACATGAATATCGGTGCTACACTGAAATCTTTACACCATTATCAACACTAAATTACAGGTCTTATCATTTCATAAATGACTTTATAATCACAAGTTTACTGTTACTTCTTTTGTGCTCTTACATCATCACTTCATTCATTTTAAAAGACTTTAACGAAGCATTGATGTTTACATATTAGTTTTTGCAACAAGAAGCAAGAAACTTTTGCAGTAAAAGAACTTGTATGATAAGCTGTGACAAAGTAGCAAACGGTAAAATATAAAATGCAAACCTACCAGAACGCATAGCTATGAGAAAGAAATATTAACAATGCATGCAAAAACGCGATGGTTTCAGAACCGACGGATATCACACGGGTCACCTACTCAACAGATGCAAGATGCTTTGAAAAATAACTGCACTGTTCTTGCCACGAATGGGAGGAAACGAACCTTTACACGTCCTCTTCTATACAAGTGCGACTGCAAAGGCGAGGCAGTTAATCTTACCTTTCTACGAAATCCTCGCCTATCAAATGCAGTGACAAGAATGATGTCTTATGAACACATTAAATGCAACAAGAGTTACACAAAACAAAAAATTAACAAGATAACCAAACGGCTTCCTATAAGAAAATTAATCGATTTTATTTTTTTGCCACTCGGCAGAATATTTTTTGTTTCAGAATCAACTTAAGTATGTCCAATAACATGGGACCGTATTACAGTAACTAAACCCAAACAGCAAGCTGAAAAACTTACACAAACTCCAATTGTACATAGTCAGTAAAACTTCTAAAACACAAGTAAAGTCAGTTTCTATATATTCAATAAAAGTTTTTCAACAAAAGTCAAAAGCCTAAATTTGCAGACACATTCTGCACTTAGCCAAGCATCATGACCAAACAGCTTGGCTCTTGCAGATTCAGTTTGATTCCGTGCTGGTCTCCCCGACAGCTTTTGTGTGGCAAAACTTTACATATTTACATTGTTTTTATATTTACGTATATTTACATATATTTACACTAGACTACATTGCAAACTGTTCTGATGAGAAACAACTTTTCACAGCCATCCAAATCATTTGAAAGTTCATAAAACACAAGCGAAGGTAAATATTTGAGGGCTTTAGGATAAAAAACTCCTCAGCGATTGTATAAATCATCACTATGTAATTAGTTCTGTAAACGGTTGGCCATAACAATTTGGAACACAATCGTTCAAGTCAAAAACAATGGAAAAACTGGGGCAGTGAGGTTAATGTTGTCGTCGAGCTGATTACTGTGGATTAAGGGAATGATTAGTAGAATGGTTTTACACACAAACTCAACCATATCCTAGGCTGCTTCTCCGATTCACACTAACTTCTCCAACGAATTATGGTTGTGGACTTTGGTTTCACTTCAAGTGACCATCAAATGATGCCTTGGGAAAGTTTCAAAGTCAATGTCTTCAGTTTCAAGGTCAAGGCAAGTTTTAAGGTCAAATTTAGGGTTAAGGACAACAATTTAAGTCACAAAAAGTGCTATGGTCAGCCAGTATTAAGTCAAGATCAAGCTTGAAGTCGGTGTCATTGTTAAATTCAGTGTGTCAAGGTCGTTAGTTTTAAAGTCATGGAAAGTGTTAACTGAGGTGAAAGTTAAAAATTCGGCATTTTTTCTTGGCACGCAAGCTACCCACTGATGCAGATTTTGATTACAAAAATACCGTTGTTGCGGTAGCGTTACCGTCAATATATATAATGCTATAATTACCGTCTAAACTGGTGTAGCTATTTTAATTTACAAGATACTGGATAGTATGCATCAATACCTGCAAAAACCAGTAAAATAATGGCAGACCAGTCTAGAAAGAGAGGTAAAACATTCAACTATGATCAATGTTCTAGCAGTACTATTGCCAATACTAACATGACTATTAGTTCTTTTAGAAAAATAACAGATAAAAAGTACTATCACTGATGAAAATTATTACTAGTCTATCTACAATGCCATTCAAATACAGTTCTGAACATCATGCCTTAAAATATGACTTTATTGCTTCAAAAGCAAGTTACAGTAATGCCACTCAAGAAAGTATTGTACATTTGTTACTTTACTCTGTTAAGTTTTTTGCTTGTATAGCCCCAGTAGCTAATAACAAGGCATTGACTGATGGTGTCAAGCAATTGCGCATTAACAACTTACCAAATTCTCAGGACTGTCTTAAGCAGGCTCTGAACCAATACATCTCGCATCACACGGCAAGCACTCTATGGATAGAGCAATACATCGCTTAACCAAATAAAACACTTGTACGGTATTAGGCCTATATGATGGCAATTCTCTCACAAGTCATCATTATCATTCACCATTTATTGCTATTATTATTATTATTATTACTATCATCATTATTATTATTACTATCATTAATATTATTATTATTATTATTAACCATCTAGAATAATAGGACATGAATGCATTCATAATTACATATATTTTACAATTATTATTATATTATTTTTTATTCAAGGAAGAAATGAACCACAGGATTTGAAGAAAAAAGAAATCGAAGTCATATTGTCAATATATTATATTATTATTTTGTATTATTAATATTTAAACCACAGAGCATCATTTATTACTTGCCAAATTTCAGTGGATCGGCCATTCAGGTAAATTCAGATCGGCTAGCATATGTAACTTGATCATATGCAATGTGATTGGATGTAATACGATCAGATGTAATATGATCATAATTTATGTACAGCCATCAGACAACAGGGAACTATTATGCATAAAGTATTAACGTCCTCACACATCAATGCAAAAAGGCAGCGAGGCTCTGATGTTCCTAAACTAATACTTTTAAAATTTGTGCGTTTACAGTGCAGTTCAATTCATACTGTGGAACACTCACAAAAGCCCCTGATCCTTTATGCACCGTGCACGAGGATCCCCAGTTCGCAACCCGAAGGTGGCTTACTTCCAAGATTTAATTCTCGGGCTAGCACAGTCCGTGCAAGAGGACCTTAAATGGCATGGCGCCCATTCAAACGGGCAGCGGCGGTGAAGGATCTCACCCGAGCAGGGTCAAGGCCATACCATTGCTATAGAAACCGTGAACATTTATATTTATCTGTGGAACATGCAGAATACGGTACAAACAGTTCATGACTGTCAACAAATGTTTCCATGGTGGGCTGTTGCTTTTCCATCTCGCTGATGATGACGCTCGCACTGGCTGGGCATGATCCATGTATGCTACACAGATAAGATTTGTACTGTTCCAATCTACATCTCTCGTAAGTGGCAGTGGTCGTTCTGTTGGGTAGAGGGCAGTGGATGGCAGTTACTCACATGGAGGTCAACTGGAAAAACCCCTCAAAGCAGGTAAACAAAGTTTTCACATGTACAAACTCAAGCTATACACCTCTGCTGCTGCATTCGAATATCTACAAGAAACAGCAGCTGCAATGCCGCAATCACTGAAGCTGACACGCGTTCATCATTGAATTCATTCTTCACGGGGTCTAAAACCGACGACCAAAGCAGTTCCACGATCACCACGCATTCAGTGAATTTTCAGTCATTATCACAAAAGTCGACTGTGCTGACTCAGTGCACAGGAAGTCCTTAACAATAACAATAACAACAAAAACAGCGAAAGATTTAAACTGATATGAGAAAGGACTGAAGGGTTAGGGTTAAGTCCACATCCTTGCAGCTGGGAATGACTTGATCTGGGGGCACATTGCACGGAAACCCTGTTCTCTGGTTACCGCACACCAAGACTGCCACACTCGTTTCCTAGATGATGTCGTTCCCACCCTATGTCATACTGGTACAATGCTGCGATGTGGCTGTCATACTAATGCCATGCAGTGATGACGTCATTAACTGTACACTATCCCCAGTCGATGCAGACTGGAGCAGGGCATTTGCTGGCAAACACTGAGAGCTCTGTTGTTCTACGTGTGAAACAGAGCCAACTGAAAATGTCGGGTTCGCTGTCGACAAATTCGAACTGACAGGCAATTGGATGGTTGACACAGAACTTGAGACCGCGCCAGGCATGCTTGTGGTTCCGTGCGTGTCTTCCATGACTGGCTGCGTTTCCGCCATGACGCGCTGGCGAACCTCACGTATCTTCAGCTGAAGCAGGCTCTTCTTCGGAAAGATGTTCTGATATTTGCTCTGGAAAGCGGCAGTTGCAGGAGCTGAAAAGTCAGATGCAAAATTAAAATCTATTTATTCACAGCCAGGCAAAAATAAACTCTACATTAAAAGCCGCTGGCAAACCAAACTCTATACCAGTATTTCTACACAGCCCACTTTTTCTAAAACTCAGTGACAGAGCAGATTCACCAAAAAATATAAATATATCATTCATTCTAGAGCCACGCAGAATTTTCATGAGCAGCACAGAATAATTATCGTAGCAGCTGCTGCTGCAGCTGAAGGTGTCACTTACAAGATGGGAAGAAGCCCTGCTCTTCGAAGAGCTGCATCACCAGATGGCGACGCTGGTCGAGAATCTTGCCATGTGAAGTGCCCCCTGGTGAGCTTGGAGTTCGCATCGGCCGAGGTGAGCCAAACGCACCATCATCAGCATCACCTATTCACAAACACCACAATAAAAAGTAGGAACACAACAATGAAAATCTTAACTGCTGTTAAAACTAACGAGGAGAGCAAAATTCTTAAACGTACCCCAGCTGTGTTCCCCCGAATCATGTAAAATCACCATCCTTGTTACAACCATGAGCAATGCGGTGGTAGTGGTGGCGGCAGTGGCGATATAGTTATCATCACCACGATAAAACAATATTCCGAACTGCTTGTTCAACTCTCTGGGACTCTCTGAAAGACTGCGTTTATTCAGCTCTGACGTTACCCACCACTGACTGTTTTTCTGTCTCAACAGAACAAATATCTGGAAATGCACCTGATTGTATATATGATTTTGGTGCAGCATCGATCAACACCTCGAGCATAAGTAGGCACTAGAGAAGTTATCATATAACAATAATAATAATAATCTTAAAATAAATCTTACCCCTATTAATAGAAATAATACTGATAAAATCCTCATAATCTAGAGAGTCTGTTATTATGAATGTTTATTTTGAAAAAATTTGCAATTTTAATGGATATAGTTACTTCGTGACAGAGATGAAGCATCTGCCAGTCCGTCAAGGTTGAAATTGCTACCAAAGAAATGACGGTCTTCAAATTTGGCGCTTTTTGGGGACCTCGGGGTGTTGCATTCGGAGCCAAGAGTCACCTTGAACTGTCGCCCTATTCGTGGTGAAGAAGCTACATCTTCTTTTTCCAGATCAAGAGGGGTTTTAATGTCTACAACAATTAAAAACAGCACAAATTTACCCTCTAATTATATCTGATAAAGTTAAGTCAGAAAATTATTCCAAACTACTCAACTGGTGCAAATATTTGTAATCTTTTGGGAATATATTGCCAACAGCAGACAAAGTCTTATGAAGAAACGAAAGTATATGTATGATTCGTAACCATCATCGTCATTGTCATCTCCAGTTCCTGACGGAAGTTACCTGGCAGTGTTTAGTGTAAATGAATGATCTCCATTATTCATAGTCTTTTGTCAAGCTTGGTGCTCTTGTTTAGTCCAAGTCTTTCTAAGTCTTCATTTACGTTGTCAGTCTAGGGCAGCACTGCGGCGTATGTGCGATTACAATTACGAAATCAAAGTGAAATTGTAGTTCATATGGAAACACAGAAAGAGCTTGGATCATTTACCAACTGACTGTTTTCGCTTCTTCCTGTAGCTGTTGACAATGTCTCTCGGACTTTTTGGGAGGGGCGTCCCGGTCTCGCTGAGGTCTGGATTGAACTGCGGCAACTTTTCAAACTTTTCGTGAAACTGAACTTCTTCCAGAACCCTGGAAATTAAAAAAAGAAGTATACTGAGTACAGTGTACTCTCCAGATCAACAAGAGCTTCGCCAAATGCCGACAACAGACGCCAGAAGCCATGTAAATTGTCTTTACAACAGCAGTAACAAACCACAACAATGACAACATTAACAAACATTTCAGGGTTTAGTCACACAAATACACCCAAAATCAAAATTTTTTCCAATTTTCCAATTTTCACTTGAGGATTGTGAAATCTTTAATTTTCACATGAATCAGTGCAGTTCAATCACCATCTGAATCTATAAACTGCACTTTATCATCTTTAATTGTTTCTGTACACTTCAGTTCCAGATATATGCACATACATACATACATACATTATTACATCACACATACATATACACAAACACACACATACATACATACACACACATATACATGCATACATACTTCAACAGATAGAAACAGGAGCTGAGAACCAACTGACTTACATATCCATTCCATCGTTTGGCGCAACTCTTCTCTGCGCCGACTTGCGTGGACTCACTGCGCTTGGCGACTGAAGCGACGACGAGCGAACATGAATTGGAATTGGCAGTGGTGGAGGAATTGCCCTTGGCTTTGGCCCAGAAACCGAGACAGACTGTGAACATCAACAATCGTGAATTTATTAAAACGTTTTGAATCTGTAGAATTTCAGTTAAAATGATCCTTCCCTTCCACAATGGCAAAGGCACCAGAACAGAGAACAAGAACTACCATTGTTCATTAAATTGTTTTCATGTTCATTCGCAAATAATTTAGTCACCAATAAATTTCACAGACAAAAGTAAAGTAACAGCTTGTAAGAATCATGCTTCTCTGTTTCCTGAGGGATGGTACCCGGGGCAGCAGGATTTTTCGCCTGATGTGCCAAGACAAAATTGGAATCGATGTTTACCGGTTTAGGAGTTAAGATCGAAGCAGATGCTGAGACAGAGTGTCTGGCTTCGGAAGCTGACGATGGATCATTGCGTACAGCACCTGACGTCTCAACGCCTTCACCACCTGCGCCCATCGAACTAGTAGCCACTTGCTGTCAAAGGGAAAATTAAATAAAAACAATTTAATAATGACTGCACTAATGATAATAATCACAATCACAATAGCAATAGCAATAACAATAGCAATGCCAGCTGTATCATCCCACTTTAAGCCAACAACAAAACACTAACGAAAATAGCAATAACACTACCAACAACAACACTAACAAAAAATAACTATACCAACATCGGCAACATTAATAAAAAAAATAAAACTGAGATTTCAAACACAAAAGTAAGGCATCTAATAAAGATTTCATAAAGTTTTTATGAGCTTTTGCTAGTTTTAACGACAGATAAGCAGCTGGAACTGCAACCACAAACAACTGGGCCGAATATAAAAGATAATTTTCAGAGATTGTGCTGCCCCACTGTGAGGAAAGTGCGAACTACATGCAACACTTACCTTTTTATCAGGTTTCTGCACAACAAAGTCGTGAAACATCATGTCTTTCTGGCGCTTATCAGATTTCGAATCGAACCATGGTGACCGAGACGAACCATTGCCAGTCGAATGCACGTTCATAGAACTCATCACGCCAGCAGATAGGTCGCGTGATGTCACTACAATCAATGGCTTTACTGATGAGTCAAATATGAGAACATGATAATAATAATAAATAAATAAATTAGTATTAATAATAATAACAATAAATTAATAATTATAATAATAAATAATAATAAATAAATAAATTATTATTATTAATAATAAATAATAATAAATAATAATAAATTGTTATTATTATTATTAATATTATTATTAATATTATTATTACAAAACTTTTTAACATGAGCATTACAAAAACAGTGCCACAAAAGTGATTAGATTAGATCTGATTACATAAGTCATTATGAAGCAAACACATCATTATCGTAGCCTATTAAAATGTCAGTAATCCATCGCAAGAGTGGCGTAACTTACAAACGACTTCAGTGTGCTTGGTAACTGACTCTGTACCCACGGGTATCGTTGCCACGGTAGCCTTCACTTTTGTCGGATTCTGGGAAGGAACAGTTCCACTGAACGTCAGAAGCCCCCTTCCATCACTTGCCATTGTTATTATACCACCTGAAATCAGACCACCGGTAATGCAAAGTAAGTAAGTGGAGTAAGTATTTCACAAGTGAGATGCAGGGGAGGCGCTCATCTCCTTTTCTTAGGCTCTTGAGCCAAAATGGCCGAATCCCAAAGCCATGGACAGGAGGCCAATGCATTGCAATACTTGCTGTTTACTTCCCAGCTTACGCCGGTACCAAATTATACTACTTGGTGACAGAGACACGGTGTGCACAAACAACTTGCCCAGAGTCGTTACATGGAGTTGAACCCGCAACCGCACGATCACTGAACAAACGCATTACCCGACAGACCACCATGCCACACTAATGTAAAGTACCTTTTGTAAATTATTTAACACCCTTAAAATGAGGCTAAAAAGAACAACTTACCTTGACAGAACAAAGGCAACACAGAACAATAAACCTTGACAGAATGAATGTAGCACAGAACAACTTACCTTGACAGAACAAAGGCAACACAGAACAATCTTGACAGAATGAAGGTAGCAGCATAGAACAACTTACCTTGATAGAACAAAGGCAACACAGAACAATATACCTTGACAGAATGAAGGTAGCATAGGACAACCTACCTTGATAAAACGATGGCAACATAGAAGTTGCACTCAGCCGACCGGCGTTGACTTCGGCAGCAGAGTTTCTGACAAATGAAGGCACAGAAGATGCCAAAACGGTGCCACTGGCTGCCATGGATACCATCGGTCTAACGGCAGTCAAGACAGCAGTGGCGGAGGAAGTGGAAGAGGATGAGGAAGTAGAGCCTGAGGAGAAAAAAGGGGAGGAGGCGAGCAATGGAGACTGCAGACTAGAGAGAAGGGCCTTGTTGGGCTTCATGGAAATTCCTGCAACAAAAGAACAATGTTTAGCAGAATGAGGGTAATGTAATGTAATACAAAAGCATTTATATAGCGCCCTTCAAGCACCTTCCAGGAACACGGCTTACATAGCAGCGTTCTCTCTTCCTGCATCTGTGCGTTATGCCCAGTCGCTTGTGTCGTTTTGTTCCCAACTTAAGACCTGCCTTTTCTAGTTGGCTTTTCCGCCGTAGCCTGCCTCTCTGTCTCAGTGGACTGATCTTCTGGATGCGGCTTAAATATGATGCACCATTGCTTCATTGCCTCGTGCATTAGACACCAGCGCTCTAGAAGTTTCTAATTAATTAATTAATAATTAACAGCTATCTAACTGACCTAAACAGAAAATGTTTTGAGCTGCATCAATCAAAACAGTAAATATATTTAACAAAAAAGAGTTCCAAGAGAAAAGTCTAATGCATTTAAAACCCCAATGGGCTCACTACTATATTTTATATTATTATTATTATTATTATTGCATTTATCATGTACACAAGGTCAGTAAATCTTAATCTGAGGCCCAAGGCAAATGTGAGTGAAGGACTTGCTCAAAGTCCCTACACAGCAACCATCTAAGGGGACAAGACTAGGGTGAGATTAGGTAAAGGTTCATGTACAGCATGGGCATCTTGCAAACTTATTGCTCAGAGGAACGACCCAGAGGCTCAAGAAGGTTTCAGCTTAAGCGTAAACACAACGTCGATCCAAAAGCTGTATGAAGCTCAGCCTACTTTCGCTTACCTCACCTTGCCATAATTTACCCAGAGACAACTTGCCATAACTTACCTTATCTTACCTTACCTTGTCATCATGATGATTTTTAAAGTACAGAATAATCAATCAAAACAATACCATGATGATGACTCAAAAACTGCTTTCATTTTCTGACGCACCTTGACTTGAAAGTTGAATGTACGATGAAATGCTGATCCCAGCTTCCGAAGCCGCTGCAGCTACAAAGGATGCAGAGGAAGCAGAAGAGGATGATGGAGAGAAGGAGGATGAGGAGCCAGAAGAAGCACCTGGGATGCCAATGTTCCTAATACAAAGACACAACACAAACGTACAAAAATATACACACCCACAAGTAATAGATACGTACCGTAATAGAATACTGTGTAATGTAGAAGTACAGTACATATTTATATATATATATATATTTATGATATTTATATAATGCTTTTAAAATGTCCCAAAGTGCTGCTTAAATTAAATATCCTGGAGTATTTCTAGAAATTTTAGAGTGTAATTACTGTAGATAGAATTTCACATTTAATCGTGAGAAGAAGCAGTTCTTTAAGCGAACTCTAAGAGGCAGCCACAGGTATGTAGTGTTAACGACTTCATTTTCTTAGCCTCAGTATATGAGACTGGGTGGCCAGTCCTCTCCACCACTAAGTGTATGGTCAGTGTACTAATTTTATGGGTGAGTTCACTAGGGCGTGCAAATGGAACAGAAATCACTCAATACCCATCTGCCCTCATTAGTATGCTTTTATATATATATTTATATATACACATACATACCTACATACATACATATACATACATATATATATACATATATATGCGTGTGTGTATATATCAAGACACTTGATAAAGCCCCTTTTTGTACCTCACATGAACCCATGACCTCTGGGTTTACAGTTCAATACCCTAACCAACACAGCAGACTATTGTAAATCGCAAGAAAAAAATATGCTCACTTCTGCGACTGGACAACATGCTGCTGCTGCTGCTGCTGCTGACCAGTTGCCATGGCGACCTGGGCCAGCTGTGACAGCCCAGTTAGCTGAAGCTGCTGTCCGCTGGCCAGAGTAACAACGCTTGACAACTGTGGCTGATTCAGCATCAGGAACTGCGACCCCCCAAAATACGGAAATGCTTGAATCGGTGATGGTTGTGGCTGGACTGATATGCTTGGTTGAACCGGGCTAGCGATGGCCAGTTTCAGCATCGGTCGTGCTCCAGCGGGCACGCTCATCTTTCCGGCGGTCGCCGCTCTTGGCACCGCATTTGTTGCCGTCTGATCGGTCGGGGCAGCAAGGGGAATCTGCACCATGGGGGTCGAAGTTGTGGTTGAAGTTGGAACAAGCGGCACGGCGACTTTTCCGTCCTGAGCAGCGATGGGATATGACGGGATCAGGTACTGGACTTGGGTTGGGGTGTGAGGCGTTGTAAGTCCCGACTGCCCGATACCAAGGATCTGGCTGGTGCCCGGCCGACCCGGGAACATCTGAAGCTGGAGGGGTGCTTGGACAAGGTATGGCTGCAGTGTTGGCCCCGTTCCTGTGGTTGGCGTCGAAGACTTCAGCACGAGGCTGGCCCTGTATGGCGAAAGCACCTGCTGTAATCCTATGTCGCTAGGTGTCACCACAGCGGTTGATGCGGGTTGCTCGAGGCGACAGGGGGAGATGAAACCTGGCAACGCTGTAGCGACCGGTTTTGCAATGCTCATGGCAACATCTCGGTTCAAGATCGTGAGCGGGGCAGCAGGAGAAAAACCGCTCGGGACCAGAATAGCGTTGATATTTTTCCGGGCGTTTGCACTCGAAGATATGATAGCCGTATGCCGCGTGGTGCTAGGCAGCGTCGAAACAGTGGTCTGAGGTACGGAGATAAAAGGTTTGGATGCAATCGGGATTGGGTGGCTGCTCGTACGAACGCTGATCATCGCCGGCTGAGATGAAGCTTGAATAGTCGGTGTCTTTGGTGTCACCATCGTCATGACAATAGACTTCTGACCTGCCATTTGATCAGCTGCTCCTGCGAGAGCAAAGCTCGTGACACTCCCTCTCGACTCGAGCTGCGTGGCAAGCAGCTGTGAGTCTGGTTTCGCAAGCGGCATCTGAATGCTGCAGATGTTCAAACCTCTCCGGTCGCTAGATGGCGCCAGCACGATGTTGTGCAGCGACTTGACAGGAACGGTGGGCGACTGAATGGAATGGACTCCCGTCACGACTTTTGGTGCAGATAAGACAACTGCATGTTGCGGCAATGGCGAGACAACGGGACTCTTCTGCTGGTGCAACCCTCCATCATTCTTCGCACAAGACAGCAGCATCTCGCATTCTGATGCCATCTGATCCGGGCGGCTTTTCGGAGTGTGAGCTTTGAAGGCGGAAAAGGTCGGGCAGAATCCAGAGGTCACCGGCCGAGGACTTAGTCCGACTTGGTTGTCCCTGGGCGCCGATTCTGCGGAAATGGGTCTCGATTCGGGACTTTCGACCGGCTCCCTGGGTAGGAGAAGTGCCTCTGGGTTGATTTTGATTGGTTTCGGTTTGAATGTGACTTCGCTGGGTAACTGGGGCTTCATGACTGGTGAGAATCGCTGCTGTGGAAACGCCTTGTTCTCGATGCTCTCTTCCTCTGGACCGCTGTCCGTTTCTGAATCAGAGACTTGTTCCTTGCAGTTGAGATCGAGACCGTTGAATTCCTCCTTTTCCTCGGCTGTTAACTCGTACTTTTCTCTCTCTGGTGTAAAGAAATATGGGTAACTTGTAATTATTCGTAACAAAATCCATTCTAAAACAGTTTCATTAGACTGTCAGTCTGTCAGACTGTCATCAATCTGTTGTCAGACTGTCATCAGACTCAACACAAAATTTCATCATACCTTAGGTCATCCTTGTTTAGATCTGCTAGCTATGATAGCTTCAAGAGGTGGAGGAAAAAGATCTCTGATGGCTACAGAAAGAAAAAGTAAGAGGAAATGGATTGGACACATACTGAGGTGATTCCCTTCTGAGAAATATCACAGAGGGAAGAATGGAGGGAAAGAAAAGAAGAGGAAGACCTAGATAAATGCTACTAGACCGGATGATGGTGGACAGATATGGTAACTGAAGGAGGCCCAACAATGTCAGGAATGGCGCCATTGACATTTGAACCTGCCCAGGGACAGAGAACTTGAAGAAGAAGATATCTATGTGTGCATCGCTTCTGACTGGTACTTAAACCAGTTCTCTGCTTCTTTACCGAAAGCACTTGAAAACCATTCAGTCCGATCGTAGTCTTGTTTCTGAGGTGCTATAGAAATTAGTGAATACGATTATGACTAAAGTTCACAAAAATATAAAAATTAAAAAAATTTCAACACCATTTTAATTTCAACAAAACTTCTTCAATTAATTACAACTGCAGAGTGATAGTTCATTTGAAGCAACCACCGACTGAATCCTGTGCACTAAAAAATGTACAATAATACTCCTGAAATTAGATTAGATCAGATGATTTGCATGTACCATCAATATCACGGTCCTCACAGATCACCATTTTTCCATCATCGTCATCATCGTCGTCATCATCACTTCCGTTGTCTCTTGCAAGCTGTGGCATCAGCCGCAGCCTCGTAACGTTGTTCGATCCACTTGGCTTTTGAAGTGAAGTTTTGATGCCGGGCAGAGAAACACAAGGATCAGCCGATGACTGTAGGCTAGAGCTCACTGCTAACTGCAATTCTGATGTTGGCTACAAAATTAAAGTAACGTAATGATGTGAGATTTCATTAATTGCGATTTATTATTATTTTTTTACCCAAGATAAAAATGATCCCTGAGGATTGCAAAACTGCTAAATAAATACAGAATAAAACATAAATGATCCCTCTGGATTACACAGATTGTAACTGTAATTGTAATTTGACATTTATGAAGCATGATTTCAAGAATAAACTCATCAGGGGAGCTTATTAGGGGAACGCTGTTTGGAATGGCTAGTCTGTTGATCTTCCATGTGATGCAAAAGGCTCACTGAAGCCCTGAATGGCCACAGATAAACGCCTATACAGGAAAATAGTCTCTCTATTATAAAACTTATTATTATTTTGAATTTATTTAGCACCAGTAGCTAATGACTAAGCATCAGTCAATGGTGCTGAACAGTTGAGCGCAAAGAACTCATTAAAAAAATTTGTATCGCATGTCTTCAGCAAAGGGAGTTTCACACATCACCACTTGGTCTCAAACACTGGTGCTATATAAATTACTGTGACCCAACATCAAGATGTCAACAGCACGAGAAGCAAAGTTGTAAGTGGGTAATAATAATCACCTAAGGATGGATACAGCGGCCACTCAAGCCATGTCACCTCAGTCTGAGTTTCGAAAGCCAGCAACAAACACCAGAGCAGAAATGCAAGGGTTGCCAAGAGTATATCCAGGTGGGAACCCTGGCAATTCTTCCATCAATCTGTACAGGTACAGGTAAGCCAGATTCTACCTGACGGGGAGGCACTCTAGGCATTTTCCCACCATAAATTTCGATGGGAATCATCATGGGAGGCAAGGTCCCCCTGGATCCGCCAGCATAGTTAAGGAAAACTTACCTCATTCGACCTGATGTTGTCCTCGGAGGAGACTTCCCCCCCTACAAGTTCTCGATAGGGGAAAGCTGTGGTAGAAGTGCTGCACGACCTCAACATCTGTCCCTGAGCCGAGGCCACCGTGGCCTCGGTTTCACCAGCTCCAAGGTCAACGCTTGGCACTCCTAAGGTAATGTAAACAGACAGGCAGTCAACAAAAGTAATGTAATGCAGAGTAATAGTGAAATTATATAGCCCCATTTCAAGCGTTATCAAAGCTTACCTGATACCCAAGGAGGAGGATCTTAAATCTAACTTTAATTGTAGTTCTCCGTGCCTCTGTGAGGTTTCTAAAAGGCGCCGTATAAATGTGCAGATGCATACAGTGGGAAACACTTAACGTGATTATGTTTAACATGAAATACTGATCAACATGAAAAAGGATGCTTAGTCTGTTCCAAGCATCAATGGTTTCATATGCAACAGTATTGTAAAAAAATGTCTTCCTTTCCCACAAAACTGACAACACAAAAATACTGCATAAAAAAATTCAGTCCCATCGAAGAAAATGCAACACAGAACCTAGGATAACACAAAATGTTGCATAAACATTTGACTCTACTCATTCAACGTGAATGGTCATATTTTGTTTTACATTTTTATTGACATCGATGTGAAATTCTATTTTCTTTGATGCATACGAGCAATTATAAAATGATTCTAAATAAATTTAGTAATAATAAATTACGCATAATCAGGATTAATAATAGTAATAGTAAATAATTTTAAATAAAATGTCTTGTCTTGTCTTCAACCATCCATGAGCCAAGGGTTGGCCACACCATGGACAGTTCTGTACCATCTGCTTAAAATAAAATGTAGTAATAATAAAAAAAGAATATCAAGAATTAATATAATAAAATTAAATAACAAATAAATCAATTTTAGTAATAATAGAACAGTCACCTGCACTCTGCATCGGATCAACACTTTCTTCGGAGGAGCTGAGTCGATCTTTCTCCGACTTACGAGGTCCGCTCGCAGATTTTTTTCGATCCTTTGAGCACCACTTCCAGTCTGGATGCTTCTTGAAATGTGCTTCCTTTACCTGGAAATTTTGGTGCATAAACACATGTGGCATGGCTACCTCGATGTGAAATTCTATTTCTTTTGGTGTTCTCGGACGAATTTTATGTTTTGGTTTGGACAGAGTACTAGCGTTAGTTTATAAGTCGCATCTTTGTAGATCTGTCAGATAGCCATGTTTCAATGCTTTCGAGAGGTTCTAAAAGGTGCTATATAAATGCACAAATACATATATACATACATATATGCATACATATATGCATACCTGAACATATCTGAACTTTTTATGTAGCACATATTTAACGTGCATTCCATGACTCCAGGGGAGTGTGTAATAGCCTAGTGGTTAGCATGCTAGACTGTCAACCCATAGGTCAGGTTTTCAAATTCTCACCAGGGCACGAAGATAATTCGAGAATTCTGCTCCAGCTGCATTGCCTAGCAAACTCAGCTATAAAATGAGAACATCAACTGTACACCGGGGTGGAAAGAGCAGGCGGTGAGGGAAAGGACTGTAATCCTGGCTCATATACCAAGGTTAAGAGAAATTAAGTCACTGGTAGGTACTTCATACCCGTAATTGTAACGCTCTCGATTAAGGACATAAGGGATGGCTTCCCTTCTCACATGACGCATGGGCCGCATGTTTGAAATGATAAATAAAAACAGAATTCCACAAAATCTCTTCTCCTTCTGATATGTTTCTACCCACCTGAAAAGCTAGGTCGTGGTATTTCTTCTTCTCCAGCGGACCAAGAGCGTACCACCATTCTCCGAGGATCTTGCTGACCGTCCGATTGTCTTGGTTCGGGTGACGCTGGTGGACAAGCGTCCGATGGCGCTTGCTGAAGATCATGAACGCGTTCATCGGACGACGAATGTACTCCTTCTCTTTGTCCTCAAACGACAAGCAAAACATGAGAATAGACTGCAATGGGGTACAGTAGCTGATCGGATAGAGCGCTCAGCTTGTAATGTGGAGAGTACAGGTTCGAGCCTCCTCCCCTTAGTCGGTCATTGTGTGGGGACTTTGAGCAGGTCTTTCACTCGCAACTGCTTTTACATCTCAGATTCAGATTTACTGCCCTTGAATGCATAATAAGTGCAAATTAATAACAATAATAATAAATAATGATAATAATAAAAAGAAGAAGAAATGAGGTGGTCTTGGTGTTCACAGGACACCCAAGAACTTTAACCCATGACAAAAAGGTGAAATTGTCAGTCAGTCATTCAACCACATATCAAATCATTCACTCATCCATCCATCCCTCCATGCATCCATTGGTTCGTCAACTCCGAGTAAATCCTTAAGGAGGTCACAGACAGCACATATTTAGTATAATTGTTGTTCAATGGGACAGGAAAATAAGGACAAATATGACCGGATTTAATACATTACAATACAATACAACTAAAATTTGTTAATGCCCTCCTTACAAAGTTCAGAAGTGCACTTGAAGCCAGGTTATGCAAAGTATTAAGAACCATAAGCAGACTGGAAGAGGTAAGTTTTAGGGTTAGAGCGAAAGACAGCCTCGGTAGGAGAGTCACGAACATAAGGAGGTAGAGAGTTCCAGATGGAGGGACCAGCAACTGAGAATGAACGCCAGTCAAATTCATTTAAAATTCATAAGTGTGTAATTTTGGACTACCCCACTAAGTTTGCATGTTGCTGGTCACTTGAGCTGTTCCTTTTAAGTGTTAGGGTCACCACTATGAAATGGCCTTCCTAAAAATACCGGCCCAGGGTGACCTCACCACAGAAGAAATGCCTACCTACCTAATATAAAAGGGGATAACCTTTTCAACCCAAGTTGTGGATCAGCAAAGCAGCAAGTCAGCACTAGGTAAAAAAGGAGTTATATAAATGCCTAGTTGCTCTGCATCATATGCAATTCCATTCGATGAATGAACAATTAGTGCATACTAGTTTGATGGCACTGAGCGACTGTGTTCGTCTTTTCAAGGGAGTTTCTTCGACAGAATCCTTGGCGTCGGTATTCGACACAAAGACGTCGTCGTCTTCGTCGTCTTCGACGTCACCTTTCGCTTCTGAAAGCATTTACAAAGACACGACTACAACTTACAGAAACATAAGTCTCACTGTTATAACTGTAATGACTTGGGTTGAAATCCTGAAAACCATGGATCTAAGTTTGTTAAGTAAGGGTTAATGTAACTGGAACACACATGTTCACATTTCTCATGATTTACTGATCCTTGTACCTCATGATTTACTGATCCTTGTACCTCATGATTTACTAATCCTTGTAACTCATGATTTACAGATCCGTGTACCTCATGATTTACTAATCCTTGTTATTCATGATTTACTGATCCTTGTACCTCATGATTTACTGATCCTTGTACCTCATGATTTACTGATCCTTGTACCTCATGATTTACTGATCCTTGTACCTCATGATTTACTAATCCTTGTAACTCATGATTTACAGATCCTTGTACCTCATGATTTACTAATCCTTGTTACTCATGATTTACTGATCCTTGTACCTCATGATTTACTGATCCTTGTACCTCATGATTTACTGATCCTTGTACCTCATGATTTACAGATCCTTGTACCTCATGATTTACTGATCCTTGTACCTCATGATTTACTGATCCTTGTACCTCATGATTTACTTATGTTTTAAACTATACTGAGTAGCTGTTACTTAGAACTGAGGCCAGATCTTTTAAAAGCTACTAGCTATTAACACGGCTCTGGTTGCACGGTTTCTGTGTCTCATAGCTTTTGCTGTGTGAGAAAAATATATGTTATGTTATTTGAATGCTGCGTTAATGTACTACACCCATGCTTCGTTAAAAGATGTTACAGTGTGCTATAACTCGGCAGGTCAATAAAAAATAATAAGTTTTAGTTTGACTTGGGATTAAGTTGGTAGAGATACCAGCAAGTGACAGTTGAGGAACAAAGACACCGGGACTTTTTTAGTGTTCAGACATCACTGACATCTAGCTTTACTAAATATCTCTCCAGCAAAACACTTAACAGGTGTGCTTCCTTCACTAGAGGGTCAAAGTTCTGGAAAATTCTTCTCGGCATCTGTCAGTGTCATGAGAAAGATTCATGCTGTCAATCTATATTAATCTTGTCATTATTTTTTATTATTACTTTCCCCCGAGACCTCCTTATAATCTGTCGGGATTTAAAAACTTATCGAAGATGGGAGCGGCATCTGGAACAGCAGCTTCTTGTCAAGTCCTGGCATAGGGAACGCACTGCAGAAAGCAATTGCACTGAAGAGCAGAACCGTCAGTGAAACGCGTCAAAAATTTAAAAACATATTCGCTGTTTCGTTAGTATGATTGCTAGTCACTCATCTAGACACTTAGCATATAGCCTTTCAAGTATCTCAAAAAAAATTCTGCCAACGCTAGCTGAAATGCAGTTGTTGTTATTGTTTTTTCAACCCAACGTTAGACCTGATGTTAAATGTTTCTAACTTCAGGAATAAGAAATTCGTGCTGTAGAAAGAAAGGTATCTACTTGGAACCAATTACTTGCAAGTACTAATTAACTTATCTAACTGCAGATGGCATATGCTGCGACAACATTCCTCGCTCAGTCGACGGACATATGGCATGTTAAAAAATGCATTACCAGCTTGCTTACTTACTTACTTACTTACTTAACAACAAACAATAGTCAGACAAAGCAGAAATCTCTGACCTGTTGTCATCGAACTGATCGTCTGCTCGCTTTTAGGCGGATCGCTCTCGATCGACGGTGACAGCGGATCGAGAGAAGGCATCGGGACGTTTGTGAGACATGGAACAAGGCAATGCCATGGATAGACTTTGATGGTCGGAGTGTCTGGCCTCGGCAGATCTGAAACAGTCAAGCAGGAACCTCTGATAAGTTGTTGGGCAGGACTGTCAACCCAGAGCTCGAGGGTTTGAATTCCTGCCACGACAGAAGGCTGTTTTAAGATTTTGCCACTAACTAGTGCCCTCAAGTGAACTCAACCATATCGGTGCTGGCTACACTGACTTGTTACCTGTCGCTTTAAATTGAAAACTTACCTGTCCAGTCTGCTTATGGTTGATAAAGATTTCTGTTGCCTGGTTTCAGTGTGTAAGTAAGTAAGTAAGTAATGCATTTGTTAACACGCCATATGTCCATCGACTGAGCGAGGAATCGTAGGCAGAACTGTTGTACAGGGCATTATCATATTCTAATTGTACGGTATTGCATCGCATTGTATTGTATTTACGTATACTGTATACTATGAAGCCCAGCTTACTTTAGCTTACCTTACCTTACCATAATTTACCGTATACTGACTGTATACTATTGACTGTATTCTGTTGGTGGAGACAGACAGTTAAGAGGTGGACTGTCCACCCGCTTTAATATGCAGAGGCTAAGAAAATAAAGTCGCTAATACTTGACAACTATGGCGGCTTCTTATAACATGAAATTGAAACATATACGTGCAGAAAAGACAGTGAGATGGTGAGCATATAGATGTGTTTCTGAAACAAAATACATCATCCTTTCATCGAAACGCCTCAGCAAAAAAACAATCCACAGCTTAACCTCTGACTTATGAACTCCAAATGGCGCATTAATCTAATCTAATCCAAGGACTTCTACAGCATCGTTATCACAAAGCACAAGACCGAATCAATGGTCACCAGGAAGCAAAACTACAGTCCATAGTCATTATCTGTTGAAGAAGTCCAGTCAAAATCCAAAAGGTCAGCCATAATAGTATATGTTACTCAAATCGAACAGGCCCGCCAAGACAACAATTGATTTTTTGTAATTGTACTTGTAAACACAGATTTATATAGCGCCTCTTCAAAAGAAACTTCTCAGAGGTTCTCCTGATCTGAAAACAACACCATTATCAAACAGAATGGTGTTCAAACACTAAGGGAAAAGACAGAAGCCGAGACGATCACTTTGTAGGCTGAACGGTGATCTACTCCAGAAAAATTTCTACCAATTAAATTATAAAAATGGTGCTTTAGAAGTCTCACACAGTATTACATTAGTGCCTCAATAAAAACGGAGAGAAAAGATTCCAGAAAGCATGTGCAGCGTCTTTCTTACCGATGTGCTCCTTGTTGTTCTGCACCTCTGCATAACCGTTTTTGTTGCTAAGCGTTACGACTGGCACTGGCAGCACCGGTAAGAGTGCAGTGGCCGGCGTCGGTTCCTGAGTTTCTGCTGCAGCCACCTTTTGGCTGGAGCTGATGGCCACCAAGTGAGCCGTGGCGTGTTGTGCTCGACCCAAAGCTGGACTTGGTGGTGAAAGACTTTCAAGACTGATCAGAGTAGCGGCTAGCGAAGAAGACTGTCTGGCCAAGCCCGCTTCCGTGTTCATCGCGTTTACAATGCGGTTCGGCGCTGAGAGAAACGGATTGGTCACTGGCGTCATTTGGGATTTGCCCGTCACCTCTGGTTCTGTAGTTCTCTGAGATTTTGTGACAGCCGCCTCGGGTCTTGTCTCTGTGTTTGCAAGCGATCGTTTCTCCGATTCATCACCAAAATCGACAAATGCTCTAACAAGTTGCGTCTGTCCGGATGCAAAGTCACCGAGCTGTCCCGAGTGGCGTGGCAGGACATCGGAGGAAACGCTCCATGTTCGTAACGGAGGGATCTGGTGCGGCGATATCGGACAAAAGGATGACATTGAGTTCCTGTATGCATAGTGGACCGAAGGGGATTGGGGCGTGTGGCTCGGAGGAGGCGATCGAGGCGTTGGGGGTGGCGACCCCGGCTGCTGTAGTCCGTCGTGTGCACTCAGCGACACTAACATGTTTGCCGCCTCGGTTTCGTCAAATCGATGGCTGCAGTCCTCTGCCTCGAACTCTGTCGCATCTCTGCGATCACTGCCTTCAACCCCTGTGACGACAGACGAGGACGACGACTGACCTTGACCTTTACCCTTGAGCGACAGATGCCTCGAGCAGTAGCCACGTCGCTGCGACTCCTTCGAGCAGCCTTCCTTCGAGCAGAGCCGTCGCCACTGCTTCCCGTTGAACTTCTTTCGTATGCCGTTTGGCATCGACACGACTTCACCCTTCTTGTACTTCATCGTCGACAGCGAACGTGGTGTGCTGACATTGCTCTCAACCGACATGGAACTGTGACTGCGCTGGGACTTCCCGGGTCGCGTTGCCTGACCTGTCAAGGTCACGCTGCTGTAGCTGTCCGAATCACCCGAACCCGGCTGGCTCTTGTTCCCCGGGGTCAAGCTTCCCGACGAAGGCGTGCTCAGCCCACTTTCGAAGCTTGTGCTCTTGTCACGGATTTCCTCTTTCGACTCCTTGCGCTCGTCCTTCTCGTGCACAATCTCCTCCGGTACCTTTGACGTGATGCTCGCGATCTCTTGCTCCTCTATGTCCTCTGACCAGGGCGCCTGGAGAAGACGAAGGTTCGCTCGCGACACCCACAGCTGCTGCCCCCCAGCGTCCAGTGCCACGAGGTACGACACCGGTTGGTGTCGCTTCTCGAGTATCTGACCGACATGAAACTCACTGCTTTCTGGGTTGATTCGAACGCAGACGCGAAGTCCGACATGAACCGACGCAGTCGAAGGGGAATAATCGCTGATGATGTCAAGCGATCGCCCAAGGCCCCCGAACACCTCGACCTCACTGTCACCATCAAACAGAACCCCCACCTGGAGATTGTTGAGAACCGACTTGATAATGCCCGGCAGGTAGACAGAATTCCGCTTCGCGAGAACGCGCTGTCCTTTCCACTCGCTGAAGTCGATGCTTGCGACTTTGACGGCTGGCGGGCTGACCCGACTGTCGGGGATCTTACCGAACTCTTGCGGCCATAGATCGCCCTCAAGCTCAGCACCCTTGCGCTTCTTTGGCGGCTTCATGATTGGTTTCTTTTCGGCACTGGATGGCGACACCGTCATCGCAGTGCTGATGCTCGGATATGGAGACTGGCAGACGCTAGACTGTTGCACCCACTCGTTCGGATTCTTTGGCGCCGTGCCGTTGTTGTTGTTTGCAACCTGTTGCCCGACAACGCTCAACAGCGGACTCTGCGATGCTACGTCCTGGCCAGACGATCTTGTTACAGATCCCAGAGCATTCTGCAGGCCTCCGATTCCAACTCCCGTTCCGCTGATAATGTTGTGTATGAGAAGGTACTGCCAGTCCATGAAGGTGTTGGTGTGGGTTTCTGTTTCCAGTCCAGCGCCTCGTCCGCGATCATCCGACCGTGGCACTGCCACCTGGCCGGCTGCGGAGCCTGATGGAGTTGAAAGAGTTCCAGCAGCTGCTGCAGACTCGCAGTCTGGCGATGCGGAAAGCTTCTTCTTCCTCGGTTTCATTCTAAAATATCTTGAAGCGATGAGCTATAAACAGAAGCAACACCCAAAATATTTCACCAAACAGTTCTCGATAATACCACCATCTCTCTACCTTGAGAGGTATTTTAAAGGCTCCACATAAATGTCATCCCAAAAGATGCATGCATACATTTGCACTCATAAATAACACTCAAAGTACAGGCAGGACAATTCATGAAACGTACAAAGAGATTAAGATAACAACACCCAGGGACGTTACAATGATATACACAGCTGCAGCATCAAAACAATTACACTTTAAGAACCAGAATTCCAGCTGACACCCATAATTTGACAGGCTCGTAAAATGTGCTCACTGAAGGAATTACACACGCACTTTTACCATCCAGTAACAAATAAATACATCCTACAATAATAACTACAGTGGTCTATCGGTAACGCGTTTGGTCAATGATCATGTGGTTGCAGGTTCGACTCCGTGTAAAGACCCTCAGCAAGTTGTTTGTCTCTGTCACCAAGCAGTACAATTTGGTACCAGCATTGTTGTTTAAATTGTAATTATCAGTGTAGGATGTATTTATCTGTGTCCGTATTTCGCACACGCGTAATTCCTCCTTTGTGTAATCTGTATCAAGGCGCCAAATGCACATAACAAAAAAATCAACCCGAAGTCTGGGAATCTGGTCAAACTGAGGCAGTTTTCGTCCAATCGAAGGCAAACTCGGGTCCTGCCTACACAAACAAACAGTTTACAGGAAATAAACCAGTCCTCAGATCAGTTACAACAAACATATGACATATCATAAAAATTCCACACGTCTGAGAGGTTCTTAAAGGCTCTGTGCGAATGGTCCAATACATACATGTGTCTGCTGTAAAGTTACAACATTAACCTCTAGCTACATCTTCAGCACAGTCACAAAACAACCACCAGGTAAGTGCATTAACAGTACAATGCTGACCGCGTCATGTACCGTAACAAGTGCAGGATTACCTTACCTTATCTTTTGTTACCTTACCTTCCTTATCTTTCCTTACCATACCTTTCCTTACTTTACCTTACCTTTCCTTATCTTTCCTTACCTTGCCTTACCTTACTTTATATTACCTTACCTTACCTTATATTACATTGCATAACCTTACCTTACCTTACCTTGCCTTCCCCAGTAATATGCCTTCTACCCAAATGTCTCAGAGGACTGACTTTCTTGCTATTGATTAAGGCTGGTTTTTGTGTACCATTGGTTCATGCCTTTTGCATTTGATACTGGTGCATTAGAAGCTGTTAATTGTTAACTGATAGGTTCTTTACAGGCTCTATAGATAAGCTCCGCTACAATACAATACAGTACGATACACTAAGACACAGTACAACATAATACGGTATGATACAATACATGAATACTGAAACATTCACAGATGTAAACAATGCCTAGTCTCACAGCCAGTGCTAGGGTTATGCCAAAGCAGAGTTAGGGAAACGCTGAGTTAGGGTGGATTGTGGATGAAAGCTCCACTTTGCTCTCTTTATCCACGTAATTCCACCTGGTCCATACTCCATATCGTCTCTCGTCCCTTTCCCAGTCCTTTGGGTTCAATATCTCACAACCAAGAGTGCATAGAAATGAGAACATCGCAAAGGTTAAGTGAGGTAAGCATCAATAAATGAGAGTCCCACAGTACATATCATGCACAGAGCAGTATATATGTATATACATACACATAAAACATGCATTTATATCTTGGTACAATATATATATATATATATATATAAATAAACAATAAGTAAGGCAAGAATAAGTGGGCATGTCTGTCTGTCTGTCTATCTGTCTGTCTGTCTATCTATCTGTCTGTCTGTCTGTCTGTCTCTCTTTCTCTGTCTATCAGTAAGTCAGTGAGTCAGTCAGTCAGTCTTTCTGTCTATCAGCAAGTCTGTCTGTCTGTCTGTCTCTCTTTCTCCCTGTCTTTCTCTGTCTATCACTAAGTAAGTGAGTCAGTCTTTCTGTCTATCAGCAAGTCTGTCTGTCTCTGTCTGTCTGTCTCTGTCTCTGAATATCTGTTTGTCTGCATCTGTGTGTGTATATGTTCCTGTGTGCAGACAGACAGACACACAGACAGACAGACACACAGACAGGCAGGCAGGCAGTGTAGATGGAGTTCACCAAGTGTTCTGCTTTCCAGACGGCTGCACTCAGCGCAACTTAAGCAAAAAGTAATGCCATTGTTAAATTGTCACATATCTATTTGCTGAGCGAGGAATCGTTTTAATAAACCAAATAAATTTCTAAATGTTTTCCTATAAAACTGCTGTAAAAAAACTGATCTTTTTACTAACACATGCCTGCCTGCTTTATTTTTCTCCCCTCAGAAGGTTCCTTCAGGGAGTCGAGTCAACAGAATTAGCGTCTAAATATCATTCACAACAGCTCAGCCATGAATTTTCTTCTAAATACATTTATCGGGAAGCTGCATCACCAGCTGAGTCCGTCTGCCACATTCCTTTCCTCTGGGAACCCAGTTGGAGGCTCCTAATGCTCCTCTGGGAACCCAATTGGAGGTTCCTAATGCTCCTCTGGGAACCCAATTGGAGGTTCCTAATGCTCCTCTGGGAACCCAATTGGAGGTTCCTAATGCTCCTCTGGGGTTCCTAACTTCTCTAACTGTGCACTACATCAAAAACGCACAAAAAAATCGCTCACGTGGAACAAAACATTGAGATGAAACGTTACGATGGAAGCTGCCTCGAGTATAAAGCAGATGATGTAAAGACAGTGAAATAGAATGGTGCTATATAAATGTAGATCTACATCATGTTACGTTATGTTAAACTCTAGTTATTCAGGTTTCACATAAGTCACAATGTGATTTATGCAAGTGTTTACCCTGATCCAGAACTGCAAACTACAGTGGAAGCTTGACCTTTCAAAAAGCGAAGGTAAGGAAAACAAGGTCAGGTAAGTTCAGGTAATTTAAGGTCAGGTCAGGTGAGAATTAGACATTCATTTATGAATTCGTCAATCCTGCCTGCTGCCATCTATAAAAACAGCTCACATAAGAAATCAACTTAACATACACAGCGGTTCAATCCAGAGATAATGTGTCTCTTAGACAAGGTCCTATGGATGAATGATTTTTTGGCACAAAGAAAATACTGCAATCCACCAACAATAGATAATAATAATAATATGATGATGATGATGACGACGACGATGATAATGACGACGACGATGATGGCGACGATGATGATGAGATGACAATTTATATAAACCATAACACAGCCATGGCCGAAAAATGGCACTGTACATGACTTCAGATCAGAAATCAACTACAGTATTTATCAGATTTTAAAAAGGCACATCTAGAATGTTAGATGGTGCATTCTTCACAAGGAATTGAACCCTTTACAAGGAATTGAACCCTTACTTGCAAAATGAAACACAAACCAAAGACTCTGAATTTGCTGGGGAAGGGTTTACAAGTCCCTCTGAGTAATGTAATGTAAAAATCCACAATCTCTCTAACTTAACTCCTCATTAAGAAAGACATCCTTTGTCCCCCACCCCATTGCATTCTAGGCTGAAAACCTCACCTGGACTTCATCTGAGTATCTGAATGCTTTAAGGCACAACTTGCACAAAACGGTGTCCAATAACATGAACTAATAACTAGAACACCACTTCAACTATTTCCACAGATTTATAGTAACCATAGCTACATGCGGCATACAAGGAGTAAAAGACAGGGCAGCTAACCAGTACAGCATGAATTCAGATTAGATCAGATTAGATCAGATTAGATTAGATCAAATGTGATGTGATCATCCATTACTCATAATACAACATGGAATTCTTTAATATCACTTCTGAAATAAACACTCCGAACGACGCCATACTTAAAAAGTTTCAAAACATGATGGAGACATTTGGACAGACAGACAGACACACAGACTGACACAAAGACAAAAACATACCTAGATTAATACAGACATAATGTATTATCTGCAGCACAACATGACTGCCTCATCATCGTAGTCGTTGTCGTCGTCGTCATCATCATTTGGAATCACCGAGATCATCCACAACTCAAAGTTCACACCAATCATATAAAACAGACTTTTACAAAGTTCCGAACTAGCTCAGCAAATCGAAAATCGGCTCACGCTGCATTCTCATCAACAAAGACGCTAAGTTAGCCCAATCCAAACAACAAAGTTCCGCAGAGAATTTTTAGGCATCGAACCACTTTCTCATACTGGAACCTTCACCGCGCTGAGCCACAAAAAAATAACTATTAGGTCAGCAAATTATAATAATCAATCCTCGGCTTGCCATACAGATGACGTCACCGACCATCGTTCAATGGCAACTACACCCATTACGAAGAAAGGCCAACATCGCGGAAAAACGGGCCAACTTTAGTAAACGAATGCACTGATCTGGGCATCCCGAACCGGCGTAAAACTACACCCATCCACGCCTACGCCCTTCCCCTTTGACTATTCATTGACGTGGTCCATGATTTCTAGCAAAAAATCGACGAACGGGCGATTAAATCGAACGCATCGAGACCGGCCAGACGCTTACCTAATATTATTACCCTGGATGGAGACGATCAGCTTTGAAACGTCCGGCTACTCGCAATCCGATCCAGCGGATTAATTCATGGATCGCTCACCTCGATCGTCCGCCTTCGACTGCTGTGTGTCTACGATCGCGTTCGCCGATCTAGGGTACTGATCGCCATTTTTATCGAACTGCGTAGAATAACGGCCAAATATGCGGACCGCTTTTCCAACCGTTTAACGCCTTAGTCGACCTGCTACACCGAACGGCCACGACCAGGTGCCCGAGTAGTGGTAGACGGAACGATTACACGTGGTGTGATACGGTTTGTGGTTAAGGGCTTATGATTAGAGGGTTGGGTAGTGAGTTTTCTCCGAAAAATAATGACTATAACATTTCTGTTTTAGAGTTGTCGAATGGGATAAAGACTGTGGTTTTAGCCTGTAACATGGGTTGAGTCAGGTGGTGTAAGAATGTCCCGTTTGGATTTAATGCAACTCCACGGTCCGTACACGAGGACCTTAAATGGCGTGGCACCCATTCAAAAGGAGAGCGGTGGTGAAGGAACCGATAATTTCATTGAAAATGAGCAGGGTCGAGGACTCGAGGCCACATGGTCACTATACAAAACCGTGTAAATTTACATTCAACATGATGGCCGTAATCGTAACCTCCGTCCCAAAACATAATGTGAGGTTAATGTAATTCTTCCAAATTTTTCTTAGAGCGACACAAAGCCGCATCGGGGAGACTAGCTTAATCAAATCAATTCTGCAAGAACGATGTTGTTTGGTCATTTCCGGTGCCAGGTCAGAAGCGGAGGGAAGTCTTGAGACACCATGGTACTCTAGCGAAAAGTCGGAGGTGGTGGCGTGGAATGTACAGAAGCTGAAGCAAGATAGAATAGCTTGAAAAATTCGGTTTTCAGTCTTGAATGAAATGCTCCAGCTGAGAAGGCAAGCTGATGAGGTGCTGAAACCAGAGCTTATTTACAATGGTTCAGTCACAACAAACTGGTGATTATAAACTACGTACATGTCAGGTAAATGTTCGATGATGCTGTGTTTCAATTTGACGTGACGATTAACCTCGATGATATACATTGGAGTCAAACCCAGAATGTAGTTATATCAGGCCGACATCAACTCGAGACTAAGCCTTCATTATGATTTACATTGTTTTTCTTACCGCACCAGATGCGAATAAATCGTTAGCGGCTGGCGGACGCATAATTGGGTGAATGAGCTAAAACTGCCACAGACTGGCTCCGATTGGCTGAAAACTAGATCACGTGGGTTTCTTTCATCCAACAAACGCCGCTATTGGCCGTTATTTTTACCACTCATCACCTGCTACATATCAGCATTCATGTGATAGACCGTTAAGCGTACTTATTTAGGGCCAGTCTCACGGCAATTTGAACTTTAAATCCTTAAAATTGCCAGTTAAAGCATTTCACCGTGATGTGAGATTGTCCTGACAAGCGTTCCGCGGGTCTTAGTCGTCCCGTCAGAGTCGAACTTTAGATTTGTAAAATAATTGCTCGCATGACGTAAGGCCTATTTCCGAGCGCGGCGGCGTGCTACAGTCGGGCAGAGCAGACTGCCAATCAGTCGGCCCCGCCCAGTTTTCGGTGATTACCCTGGACGCGTCTAGTCATTGATTCAGTTGGCCGCACGCGCCATCTGCGCTCGGCGCGACGTGACCTGTTGTCACGCGCTGCTAGCCAGATATCGTCTCCGGCCAAATTGTGAGGCGTTGGGGGTCGCCGCTCTATCAGGCTAGAACCGATTGAACTGCTTGCTGGCCGTGCTTTCGTTACTACCGCCTCGGTGTATTGTGTGTGTGTGTACACAGAGCCCGTCTCTTGCTTAGAGATCCAAGGCCCAAGTTTCGCTCCAACTGCACGCAGGCCTTTCTATTGTCGGCGACTTCGTAATTAAGGAAAACGGCCCATGCAATCAGACGGCCTGTATTAGGCCTACGTACAGGCCTATACTCTACTTTGCAAAGTGATCCTGTAAGTCTGGCTGGCTGGCTTGGCTGGGGGACCTTCGTTCGGTCTCGCCGGCAACTTAATGGCCCTCTTTCGTGACAGGCTGCTAAGCGGTATGGCTGTCTTGCGACCTATTATGATTGGCGCGTCAGCGAAAATTGTCTTCCGGCTTAAACAGTAAATATCATCATCACCATCGTCGTCGTCGTTGTTATCATTATCATGACCATAATCGCTGTCGTTACCATTGCCATCGTCGTTGTCAGCATCATCACCTTTATTGTCACAAACTTCATTGTCACGGTCATTGGCGTCATCATTATGATTATAAAAATTTCCGGTTGCATGCGATAAATTTCAAGGTCACGCACACCAAATCTTTTACGTGTAACAGCGTTACAATATTATATAATTATTAATACTGCGTTACATGTAACATTGCTCGTACATAATCATGTAGCTATATATTTATGTAGCGCCTTTAGGTAGCCTTTGAAAGTAGCTTGTCATAAATAATTCCAGCAGAAAGCAATACGCGGGTGCTATTCAATGGCGTCTGGATGTAAGATGACGTAATTGATGACGCAACTGCGCATCAGAATTTTAATTAGCAAAGGCGCATCACACACACACACACACACACACATATATATATATATATATATTATGGTGTCGTAATGGAAAAGTAGGAAAAGTTAAACCTCACTTTTTAAACTTCCCGCGCTTAAAAAAACATGGAATGCGTTTTCCCTACAGATTTCGCCGTTGTCACTCCATTGTATACGACCAACCCTAAATCGCACCCTGGGTTTAACGTTTGGACCTAATAATCACTTGATCTGGGTCGTATAATTAGCTCGTACATATAATAATAGCACCGTACAATTTATGACGTTATATCATGATAGCATGACATTATATTTCAATATGTAAGACACACACGCGCCACACACACACACACACACACACGGTGGCAATTATATATATATATATATATATATATATATATATATATATATATATATATATATATATATATATATATATATATATATATATATATATATATATATATATATATATATATATATATACACTTCACAAACAGAACATTAATCCACTTTGTATAACCTACTATTATCAGCTAATAATCTCTGGCAATTGGTAAACAGTGATGACGATGCAACGATGATGACAATGATTCGAAGGGAGGCTGATTAATCGTACGAGCCCCAAACACTTGGTTTGATTGACATTCAACTGTAAACACACTTGCAAAAGCTGCCTCTGTATGCAACAAGTAGTGCTCGCTGTTCCAGTATCAATCTGTGTTATTCCGGCAGAACAGAGGGGAGCAGGAGGGGAAGGGTAGATAAAAGGGATAGAGAGCATATCGAAAAGGACATTTTGCCCAACTAGGACGCAGATAGGCCTACTATGCGTGACATAGCCATTTCGGTTACGCTGAGCGGATAGGTGTCTACGCACTAAGTCTTAAACATGACGCTTAATACAACCCACCCTAACAGCTCCTCTCCCCTTCTCTCTCTGGTCTTCTGGCAACCGGACGTGGTTCGGGACATGGCATCGTTGGACAACCCCTCTGACTTGACGCAGCGCTCGTGAATAAGCTGGTGCCCTGGGCTTAACTTTCAAGTAAAGCTTTAGAAATTTCGAGTTTACGATTACTTTATTAATCTGCCTTGTTTTGCACAAGTTCGCGTCTCCCCGATAACAGCCGTGCATCGTACGAAGGCATTGTTAAACAAAAAAGTACGAAGGCATTGTTAAACATAAAGTACTTGGTCTGCCGTCGTGTGGCCCCGTACTCTTACCCTGACGAATACGCAGTCACGTACTTCTGGCAGGTGACATACGATATTACGCGCTTTTGGCAGATGATACAATGCATCGTACTCTCAGCCTGAACGCGATGCATTGTGGGCAGACACCAGACTATCTTGAACGTAGCATGACGTATTGTGTTTCCCCAAAGGTCAGCCGCAGTCTGCCTGTTTTAACCCTTTGAGCGCACAACGTGAAGCAAGCGTTAAATTTGTCACGATTGCTAGAAACTAGGGTGGTGCAATCCAGGCATTACGAGTCAACCAAACGTCTCTTTGGGACGAACTCCCCACCCCTCTGGAATAAACTCCTGCCAGAATTACGACAATTATCTGGTCCATCATACGAACTCACCTCTTTCAGTTTCTGCGCAGGTCTTTCACTCAAGACTGAAAACATTTCCAAAAATCTTATCTTGATTCTTCCTCTTCCCCTTATCTCTCTTCTCGCTTCAATTTCAAACACCATCCACCGTAGCCGTCCGACTGTCTGACTCCCTGACCTCTGGATCTTGACCTGGAACCGAACCTTTTGCCTATCGACTTTGTTTTGATTGAGCGCCTGTGAATAAGCTGGTTCCCGCGACTTGGCTTTCGTTGGGCGCTGTAGAAAACTTGAGATTACGATTACGATTACAACCTCAGCCATTTCGCCCATCCCTTTATCGTATTCTAAGCACGCCGCTTGCCCTCTCTCCTGCAGCATTTCGTTCAAGACTGAAAGCCGAACTTTTCAAGCTATTCAATGCTTCAATTCAAAGCTATTTAGTGGTTCAATTCAAAGCTATTCAGTGCTTCAATTCAAAGCTATTCAATGCTGAATGAGCTCATGCACCACCCACACGACCGTCATCTCAGCTGTTTCTGCCGTAACGCCATTGGTGTTAACCAGATTCTAACCTGGCACCGAAACTGACAAAAACAAGATGGCTCTTGCGGACTTGATTGATATAGCGCCTGTGAAATGGTTTCCCTGATGCAGCTTTTTGGCGCTGATCAATTACGGAGATTCACATTTACATAGATGTGGTGGCTGGAGTTCGTTGATACGCCAAGCTATCGAAGCTTTTAAAACGTCAGCTTGGACGTGTAAGCAATAATTACTGGCGCGATTAAATTTGATAACCATTTTTTGTTGCTCTACAAAAATTCCGGTATTTTACACGATGCACATAGACGTAAGACGAAGCGTATCAGGGAGCCACCAATCCATCGCGAAACAGTTACAACAGTCTAACAACTTAATTTCTAGCAACCGTGGTCGCATGAATCTGTTTTTTTTTTGGATGTCGTTCTATGCGGACATGGCGTTCCCGTTCTTCTGTTACCTCGATGGGCGTTCCACAGACTAGATATTTTGAACCACTCGGATGAGTAACTCCGACGAAAAGCATTAATCGCCAGGGTGCGCAATTAAGGCACGCTAAGAAAGAATAGGCCAAGATGAGAAAATGCTTGTTCTTGAGCCAAAAGCAGACGAAAATTATATGTTCAACAATTTCGATGGACGATTTATTTTTAAAATGAACCTTTACACATATTATGTTTGTCCTAAATGACTAAGAAAAGTGGCAAAGTTCCCTACGGTTGATTTTAAGAAATGTACTAAATGTACAGCAACTCAGTTAAACCTTCTCAAAATTTAATGAAATATAGGGGGCCTACCCCAAAACTTATAGGCCGTGGAGTTACCGTATACGTTTGCCTGTCTGGGTTAGCTGCTGTTCTTACAATCCATACCAGCGCAGAGCAGATGTTTTGCGATTTCTGTTACATTTGCGCCCCCCCCCCCCCCCCCCCCCCCCCCCCCCCCCCCCCCCCCCCCCCCCCCCATCTAACTAACTCAGCTTTAAAATGCGCACACCAACCAGACACTGTCAGTCGGAAGATCAGAAGTCAAGGGAAAATAACTAGACTGGCCAAATGTCCTAAAACACCGAAGCTAAGAAAGTGAAGTTGCTGACACTTCATGCCATGGCTACATCTTGGGGCTAACTTAAGAAACCCATGAATTTCTTCCCATGTTTAAATATAACCTAATAGTAAGAAAACTGAGAGCACTGAAAGCACTTTTAACTGGATATAATGTAATCTTCTTAAGTCCAAAAGTTACACCATGTAGAACTATCACAACATATCAGAGATCCGTAACCAGGGAAAGATAAGTCAAAACGCTGGAGTTAGGAGATTAGCCAAAGCTGCTGGAAAGAGGAATGAGTGGTGTATGCATTGTTCCCTTTGTTTCATTCATTAACATCGGAAGAGATTATGCTCACTAGATGGTTGAGAGATCGTTGTTAAAATGATCAGGACCTATGAGACTGCAAAAGAGATTGTTAATCAACTGATTGATCAGAGATTACTGCTAAACCTCATTGTCGTCATCATCATCATCATGATCTTGATCATCATTGCAACTATCATCGTCGTCGTCATTATGCTTAATTTTTTACATTATCTAGCACATCACAAACTAAAAAAATCAAATAATATTCCATCAAAATTTTCTTTTGAAATCTTACACAAGGCCATTGAAACCTTTTAGTAAATATTATTAATAACAGACCTGATTAACTCAACAACATCTAAATTATAATTGTCATCACTTGTGGTGAATTCAGTTACACCAAATTCCAGTTTTAAAATTTATTTATAAAATGAAAATAATTCTTTATCATCAGGTATTGAGAGCTTAGACAAAACTACTTCAGACCTTTCTGAAAATAATATCAATTTCACAAATAAACAATCATTTATAAAGAAAACTGAATGAGCACAGTCAGATCTGGAATGTTAGATTCGATTTCTCTGTTCATGATGTCAAACGCAACCAATCCAGGAGACTCTAATGTACGTGGAAGCCGTTTACAATAGCAAATAAACAAGACAAGCCCACTATTTATTCTGGCCTTACTTTTTGCCCAACTTCCACACATCACAAGTACGTGGAATGTTTTTGCTCCTTGGAAATATAACAATATAATATTAATAATCACTCACTATTGGATCAATTATTTCAGAATAAAAAGTAATAACGATAATAATAATAATAATACTGTAATAAAAAACTGAAATTCCTACAATAATAAAGCCTTAATATACCTCAGTTTGGAACTTCAACCTGGAGGTAATTTCCTTCCAATACCAAGAATTATTATGCAAGCCAAAATAATCCAAGAAGTCTTAAATTCTTAATAAAAATCATTGTAGCTGTATGTATATTTGCTTATTCCTGCATTACAAACATACATATATAGCCTAGTGGTTACCTACAATCATTGTGTACAAATCTTATCATCTTACACAAAACATCCACAAACAAATAAACATCCATATCAAATCCAAAATGATCAGATCACATGGCAAAGTGAATTCATGTCACAGTTTTCAGAATGCTAAAACGCCTCAGCGTAAGATGACTGACGAAAAAGAAGCCTCTCTAGTCAAGAAAGTCAACGGTGTTCACATCAACGGCTGACTAAGCGACGCCTGCGACTGCGACAGCATAAGCATCGAACGTGACGAGTAGTAGCTCTTGTAAGGTGTTGCATGTCCGCTCAAAGCTGCCTGGCGGATGTTGGCCAGTTTGCTGTAGTACTTCAGACGTCGTTGCTTTCCATACAACTCATCCTGGAGTTCTTGCCAGTAGGAAACAACACACAAAATGGCTGCCACCTGAAAAACATAAAGGTAAATGCAACATGCTTGTTTACAATGTCTCCATGGTAACATCCTTGGAAGCATACAGGTAAATGCAACATGCTTGTTTACAATGTCTCCGTGGTAACTCCTCAGAAGAGTACAGGCAACACAACAGTCACATGTCTCTGTGATAACATCCACATAAGCGTGACTCCCAGACAAAAAGGATCATTATGAGGTTTTCTGAGGTTCTTTAAGGTGCTACATAAATAGCCAAATACACACACATACACACATCAATCAGCTTAAGTGCAAACATGACAACAGCAACCACCCAACCAGCATCCTGGCACCATTTACCGACCAATAAAGGATGGAGGGCTCAGTTATCGCTAGGTGGTGCGGTATGCCACGGACGGTCACCCACCTAAGTACAAACTGGACTCGCAGTTTGAATTAAAGTCACTGCCCCCGTTGGCATCATAGCAACAAAGCCAAGGGAACACCAACTGTAAGTAACAATGTAACACCATTCATCCATTCACTCTGTAAATTTATATAGTGCCTTTTCAAAATTTCTATTCAGAGGCACTCCCAGCTCAGCCTCAGCAAAAGGGGACAGACGGTGCAAATAGTGTCCCTGGCCGCAAGGACACGCACATCCATACAAAGGTCATTCCACATACAGGAAAACTAGAAAATTCACACTGAAGCACTTTTATGAAGTACTTCAAATGTGCTACACGAAATGTCTAGTAACTCTCTCCCTCTTTCCCTCCCTCCCTCCATCCCTTCCTGTAGACCTCTTTGCTATGCAGCACAGGGTGTTCTGGTTGTTCCTTTGTCTCGTACCTCCCTCCCTTGCTCACTTGCTTTTACAAGGCATGCACTCAAAGCAATCTGTGACCAAAAAAAGTCCTTCCGAACTCACGAGAATAATGAAATTCAGCAACCAGTAGACAGCAATGACGATGCATTCTGGTATCACATAAATGATCTCCTATAAAAGAAATCAAACAAGATGAAATTCTGAGATTATCATTATGATTAAGAAAAGAAGAGATCAGTTACGAGCAAGGTAAAGTAATTCAAGGGAAGGCAGGTAAAGTCAGTTATGTTTTAGGCAAGGTAAGATGAAGCTAAACTCAAGGCAAGGTAATCTAATTTAAGGTGGAGTAAAGTCAGTTAAGGTAATGCAGTTAATGTAAGACAAGAAAAAAAGATAAAGGAAGGCAATCAGGTAAGTAATTTATCACATTTAATATCGCTGCAAAATTAGGTTAAAAAATTAGTAAGAAAACCTAATAACCTGTTATAATTCAAGAAGAAACAGGGTTTCTGTCAAGTTCAAAGTCCAAAGTCAACAACTATTCTGGAAGATAAGAAGTCAAAAGCAAGTCAATAATGCCAATGAATCTCTGATTACTTTTACTACCTGTTCAGGTAAAGTTTGAATATACATTTTCTATTGTATTTTCAAAACTGAAATCTACTTACATTGTATCGATGTCCTCCAATCCAGGCGAGGATGTAGATACCAAGAAAAATGTCGTACACGCGATCGATGACAACTCCAGCGATCCAGCTGTAGATCATTGTCTTACCATCAACACCCTTCAAAGCATTCCACATTCACATATTAAAAAGGCATTTTACATTCAAATATAATAAAAAGGCATTCCATGCTCAAACGCTAAAAACATGTCTCCATTCAAATATCATAAATTCATTCCATGTTCAAATATTAAAAGCATGTTTACATTTATGCTCAAATAGCATAAAAAGGCATTTCATGTTCAAACATTAAAAACTTGTTTACATTCAAATATCAGAAAAAGGCATTCCATGTTCAAATATTAAAAGTTCTTTTACATTAAAATATCATCAAAGTCTACAATCACGAAAACCAATCACGGTACAGGAAGGACAGTGTAAAGAAGTTTAAATGATATCACATCCTTGAAACGCTTTCCCACAGTTCAACAACTGGAAATACGCTTGTAAGTAGCAACTCAAATTTTAAAGCTCACTGATGCAGTTAAGGTTCTACTCTCATGGGTCGCTTATGCAGTCTTCTGAATTTTTAGGAAACAAGAATTCAAAAAAACGATTGTCAGCAAAGTCATAAAGAAAAATATGACCCACTTACATAAATAATGACTCACTTACATAAATAATGACCCACTTACATAAATAATGACCCGCTTACATAAATAATGACCCGCTTACATAAAAAATGACCCACTTACATAAATAATGACCCACTTACATAATTGATTCCAATCAGTAAAACAATGGCAAGCGCAATGAGCATGACGTTGGAAAACAGTTCGATGTATATCAGTGGGATAATTCCTAAAACAGAAAAATATAAAGTGGAACATGTAAACCCAAAATCACTGACTGAAAGATTCAAAAAATGTTCAGATAAACACACAAACATAAAATTATCACAGTTTTTTAAAGGTGCGATACAGGGATGTCGGAAGATAAAAAGCTCTCCTGATGTAGGACTGTTGCGGTTGCATCTGCGCTTCAGTCACCAGTCCCCTTGCTTCTATACGAATGCATGCATACATTCAACATGTATGTATTTATTTATGCATGTATGTGTATGTATGTATGTATATATGCATGTGTGTATGTATGTCTGTACATATGCATGTATGTATGCATGTATGTATGAATGTATTTATGAATGTATATATGTATGTATGTATGTATGTACGCATGTATTCATGTATGTATGTGTGTGTATGTATGTATATATGCATAAGTGCATGTATGTCTGTACATATGTATGTATGTATGTATGCATGTATGTACGTATGCATGTATGTACGTATGCATGTATGTACGTATGCATGTATGTACGTATGCATGTATGTATACATGCATGTATATATATATTTATATATGTACATGTATTTATGTATGTATTTATGTATGTATGTACATATACATGCATGTATGTAGGTATATATATATATGAGTGTATGTATGTATGTATGATGTATGCATTTATGTATATAAGTATGTCTGTACATATAATATGCATATATGTAGGTATCTATATGTATATATATATATATGAGTGTATGTATGTATGTAGCATGTATTTATCAGATTCGGCTCTTCCATGTTCAGATCTTAGAGATGAAACCACAGTCTACCTGGTGGAAAGTATAAGAATATTTGTTGCGGCTCCAGGTTCTTATCCAGGTAATGGAGTCGGACAAGTGATGAGATGTCGATGGCTATGTTGCACAGAGCCATCACCTGCAAATTAGCCACAACGCTCAGATAAAAGCTCAACTGGATTTGCTTGCATTGAATGATGAGTTTCCTATTTATCGCCTAAACAGTTCAAAGTAGGCTTCAAAGAGCTTATGTGCACCCAACACATGTTTCTTTTTCAATCATCACATATATTCGGAGCATGTATCTGTGCTGTTCAAGCCTTTTGAGAACCTCTAAGAACATGGAACCTTGGCATATCGACCAAACAGATCTAAAAGCGTACAGTCTTTGATATTTATTTTCTTTAGAGGCGTCTGGTGAAACAATTTATATTTTTAGTGGAAGACTGGTGTCAATTCCAAATGCTTTCACTACATCAATTTTGCACTCAAAATAGATTATATGACTACAAGCAGAACTGCTCATGTTGAGTCATGTTCTTCCTTGGTAGTTGCAAAATTTTCAGAACAGCAACTGTGGTCATTGAGAATTGTCTTGAATCAAAAATTAATTTCTTTTTATTTCTGTTTTTAATAAGCACAACATCAACCAATGACACTGAGCAATTGTGTAAGAAGTATTTGCTCAAGGTCCTACCAGTGACCATCTCAGGAATGGCTCCAACCCACACCTCGTGCTGCAGAAAGCTACATGTATATGTATTAATCTAATTTAAATAAAATTTATATAGCGCCAATGTTAGTGGAAGGTGCAGATGGTGAATGCTTTTGAGGAGTTCTGTGCTCCAGATGTTTCTATTGCTCTGTAGTTAGGTTTTAAAATGCACTAAACAAATATTCAGGACAAGCCAGAAATCCTAAGACAGCAAAATCAACAATCACCACAACAAAAACGGCTAAGGCTTATTAGGCTTATTACAAAATATATGTCTCTGGCCAAGCGTGGATTCCGGTTATGCCTCATTTATAGAGCAATGCCACTGAATGCCCTCTAAATATTAGTTTGGGTGAGGGTTGCCCACAGAATATGAAAAGTAAAAAACTTGTGGACACTAGAAAAGTTGAAAGCACTGAAGAGTATCACGACAAATGTGTGAACCCGGAGAAGGTCACAAGAAAACGAGGAGCGCTGAAGGTGGTCCTCAATCCTCAAAAGTGGCAATGACTAAACGGTCATCAGATCCTTCACCTCACCAAACCTTAACCACGGTATATTGTCGCCAACTTAAGGATCAGTCAATCTCTGGCTACTAACGGTCCGTACATGGGACCTAAAGCTGTGTAGCAGCAAGGAATCTCACGCGATAAAATCGCTAAAATGAAATGGCCTGAGGTCATTTGGTCGCTATAGAAAAACATGCATGTAATTATACGCCAGTTAACCGAAGAAAGAAACAAGTCACACAAAATGGGATGAGGAACGACGAAGGGAAACTCAGCGTTCCCCGCTAAAGCATCATCTCAGACAATAGAAGAAATTTAATTCTTTGAAGAACTTACCACCGTAAAGAAAGCACTGGCTCGACTGCCGGCTTTCAAGCTGTCGAAACAGCAACATCCTGTTAGAATCGGCATTTTTCAAACGAAAACATTCACCTGCTTTCCGTAACTCTAATCAATACAGGTAACACGCCCATGAATTCAGGTCGCCGATAGATGTCCGTACGATCAAAACAACCGTTGAATTATAAATAGAACACAAAATATTTATTCAACTTCAGTGTTTGTACTGCGCCAATTTAACCGTTGAAAAGTCGACTAGTCGTATTAAACCAAAAAGCATAATTATAAAACTGCTAAAAATTAGAATTACCAGTTGACTCAGTCCTAAATTTCGACTATCATGCAGAATGGAAGAAGGGGGAGGACAGAACAGCTTGGCGTCGCATCGTTGAGTTCGCCTCCCAGCAGTCGTAATCGTAATATCGAAATTTCTATAGCGCCCAAATAAACTAAGTCGCGGGAACCAGCTTATTCTACAGGCATTCAGACAAAACAAAATCGATGGGCAGATAGGGTCAGGTTAAGTTCCAGGTCAAGATCAAAGGATAAGGCAGACAGACAGTCAACGGCTGCGGTGGATAGTGTTAATAATTTGAGCGACGAGATAGATAAGGGAAAGAGGCGAAATCAGGGTAAGATTTGTGCAAGAGGAGTGTGTTCTCAGTTTTGGGTGACAGACCAATGCAGAGATTGTAAGGGGCGAGGTGTTGGTAACTTCGTGGGGTGGGTCAGAGAAAAGCTCATATAATTGTCGTAATTCTTTGATGGACTTTATTCCAGAAGGGGGGAACATCATTCTTCTTAAGGGAACCAGCTTCAAGCGAATGCGAAGCTTGTTTACAATATTAAACCACACAAGAGCGCCACTGCTTCAGCCTTCAATTAGAAAGGTAGCGCACAAGACCGACACAACTTTCGTAACTTACGCAACTCACAACGACGGCCCTTCAGCCACTTACTTATTAACGGAGAGTCCACCCCCAACTGAGGGGGAGGAACGACGCCTATCCAGTCATCACGCATGCGGTGTACGCCTCTAGGAAAGCATGCAGTAGTGAAACCCTACACCCTTTGTACTCCCCAAACACGGCCTCAACGGCTGGATGGCCTGGCCTCGACTCGAGTTACGTGCTAGCCCAGCGACCCGTCATCCGACATCCGAAACGGGCTCTCCTCCCACCCTAAGAACTTTAAGCCCCGCCCTAAGCCCCACCGGCGGGCGGACCGAACAGAACTGTGTACCGCTTGGTTCAAATCCGCCTGCGTTGTTGCGAACTGACCGAGAACACTGGCGTAATCGAAAAGACCCAGGCAATAATTCGGGCATCACAATCTCGCTGCTGCTGCTGCTGATGCTGCTGGTGTTACCCGTACCATTTACCGGTACACAGATACGCACTTTCACTTCGTCACCCTTTCCAGACATTGCCCTTCTTTCGCTACTTTTCCCGCGTCGACCCCATTAGAGCCGCCGGGGTTGGACAGGGAGGCGGTGTCTTATGGAAGTGGGGCACGACGGGTTAGGCTACATCGACTGCGGTACCCGCGATCATCGCATTGCAATTCGTTATCTGTGGACCGATGTCTCGACAGTGGATTCGGCTAACGTACACGCGTGTACACTCGCTTTGACTCTGTACAACTTCAGCGAAAGCAAGGCTTTTGATTAGAAGGTTGACTGGAAAGAGGATATTGTTGACATCTCGCAAAAACATCCGGAAGTATTGTGGGCCGTGGTCTGCCTGAGGCACAGTCGTGACATCTAGCGCTTGGAGGAAAAAGCGAACGATATGATTATGATTTCACTCTCGGTCGCTGTTGGCCGCGAAAATCGCCGTTTGCCGTAAACAGAAAGGACTGATTTATTACTGAATCTAAAAATCGACTACAGTCGGACCTGTTCCTTCACTAACAAGTACGTCTTGCGATTTCTTAATTAGTTTGTTAGTTAATTTACCATAAATTGCCTCTCGTCTTAGCAGACAAACTTTTCGGTGTTAACTAGACTACGGCTTGGTTTTGGTGCGCAATCGATTGATGCCTTGTGCATTAAACTCCGGCGCTATAAAAGTGGCTGATTATGCAGTTAGCTATCGAAACACATGATATAGCGCCTCTAATTATACCTCACAAAAGTGCTATATATCCTTTCTTTAATTATGTTAGTCATTAAGAACTAAACGTTCATCATTGTGGATGCTGACTAATATTGGTTATAATTTAAAGTAGGGGATCATTTATCTTTCGACTGAAACCGATTCAAAGTCTGTTTTTGGTCGTGAACTTTATCGCTTCACACTGCTGACAGATTTAGTCGAATATTACTTATATTTCTGAATTATTATAGAATATTATCAGAATATTACTTATATTTCAGGATTATTACAGAATATTATCGGAATACTACTCATATTCCCCTTAAAACCAAATGCGTTCGCCGGGTGTTTCTCATTAAAGTGGTTTTGTGTTTATTGACTCGTGGAGTGACATAATAAACAGACTGGCCAAGATAAACGTCTTACCCGGCAGGTCTTCCACTCGAGGCAGTGGACTCGAAAACTGAGAAGTTGTATGGCAATGAGACGGAGAAAAGAGAGGACAAAGAACAATTGATGGATGGATGGACGGAGGGAGCGATGGATGGATGGATGGAGGGAGAGAGGGAGGGAGGGATCGAGGGATCGATGGATGGATGAACGGAAGGATGGATGGAGGGACGGACGGACGGATGGAGGGATGGACGGAAGGATGGATGGACGGATGGACGGATGGACGGACGGATGGGTAGGGTGGGTAGGGTGGGTGGATAGATGGACGGATAGACATATCGATGGAAGAATGGGTGGATGGATGGTAGATGGGTAGAGGGGATGGATGGATAAAAGGATGCATGAATGGATGGATGGAAAAAGGGAGTGGATGGATGTTTGGGTGGATGGGTGGGTGAATGGATGGATGTGTGGGCGGCTGGATGGACGGACGGACGGACAGAACCCAACTAAATTTCCTCTGCCTCTATGTAAGAAGATTTTGGGTCTTGCAAATGCTACGTCACTTGAAGCCACAGACGTCCAGCTGGATAATTTCCGATGGCACTCATCTCGTTCCCTTTTGTTACCGTCTCCTCTGTTAGTTAGATATCGGCAGAACTTGAAAACCGAGTCCATTAACAGTAGGATTATGAACATAGTTAGGGCGCAACATACCTGGTCTCGACTGAACCATGCAAGGTCTGTTGCAATGCGGAGGGGTGATGACTTGTGAATGGGGGAAAGGCGATCCGATTGACCCTCAATTAGGTGTTAATGTGCTAGGTGTCATCACCTGACAGGTGCAGGAAGTACCAACGGTGATATTGTCCGGCCATGTCTACCAAGGACCCCTCAGTATATATATATATATGGGGGTGACATGTTGAATTCAGTTACCACCTGGCCAGTATTTGCATTAATGGAATTAATTGCAATATAATTAGTCTAAAATTGTCGCTTGTCGCTTCGGATCATTACGCAATAAGTCTCTGACGAAGAGCCATTTCCCTGACCTGTCCACCTGTTCATTCAGTTAAAGGTCAGAGGTTAATGAGGTCTCCTGTGTCGGAGTTTCCATTTTCTTCTCTTATGCTGTCCATCACCTCAATGAATTTGTTATGATAATTTTCTCAGTTCCCCGTTTGAAGAGTCCATGGTTAGCAATATACACGGAATTTCACTGGAACATCCATCCATGGCTTTCCTTCAATGGCTTTCACCCAGTTTTATATATATATATATATATATATATATATATATATATATATATATATATATATATAGAATATATATATATAGAATGGACTTTATATATAAAGTCCATTCTTTCATCCCATCCTTCTGTCAATCTTTATCCACCTATTTATTCCGTCCTTCCTTCCTCCAGTCTCCCTCCCTCCCTCCCTCCCCCTCCCTCCCTCCCTCCCTCCCTCCCTCCCTCCCTCCCTCCCTCCCTCCCTCCCTCCCTCCCTCCCTCCCTCCCTCCCTCCCTCCCTCCCTCCCTCCCTCCCTCCCTCCCTCCCTCCCTCCCTCCCTCCCTCCCTCCCTCCCTCCCTCCCTCCCTCCCTCCCTCCCTCCCTCCCTCCCTCCCTCCCTCCCTCCCTCCCTCCCTCCCTCCCTCCCTCCCTCCCTCCCTCCCTCCCTCCCTCCCTCCCTCCCTCCCTCCCTCCCTCCCTCCCTCCCTCCCTCCCTCCCTCCCTCCCTCCCTCCCTCCCTCCCTCCCTCCCTCCCTCCCTCCCTCCCTCCCTCCCTCCCTCCCTCCCTCCCTCCCTCCCTCCATTCTTTTCTTCCTTTCTTTCATCAACCCATCCGTCCGTCCATCTGTCTATCCATCCATCCAACCATCCGTCCGTCCGTCCGTCCATCTGTCCATCCATCCGTCCATCCATCCCTCCATCCAGTATGTGTGTGTCTGTTGTAGTGATAGAGAACTTGTCGATTGAGACGGTCATCATCGTTGCCTGCGTCTGTGGAAGCGTTGTCCTCATTCTGTCCATTGTCCTCATTGTCCTCTGCTGCCAAAGACATCGAACGAAAGGTACGTGAATCACTGAACCATATATTCAGGCAAGGTAAGTTCAGGTAAGGTAAGGTAAAGTCAAGTAAGGTACAACAGACAGGTACAACAGTTAAGGTAACAGACAACAAGGTAAGGTTACGAAGTTCGAGTTAAAAAGGATAAGGTAAGGAACAGTGAAGTTAAACAGCAAGTTAAGAAACAAGGTAAGAAAAGAAAATGGAAGGTAAATTAAGTTAAAACGGTTAAGGTAAGAAAATGTAAGATGCATATAAGGAAAGGTAAGATAGGTAAGTGAACAAAAGAAATATTACGGTTAGCGGAGTAAGCCTAACTACCGCCGCTTTTGCGAGGGATTTGCAAAATATGGACACACATGGAGACCAATTTAGTTTATGGGAAGTCAAAGAAGATACGGTTAACCAATTGACTCCGTGGCGCAACGGTAGCGCGTCTGACTCCAGATCAGAAGGTTGCGTGTTCAAATCACGTCGGGGTCAAATATTTTCTCTGAATAATAGAAAATGAAATCAGTAATTGGAAACATGTTTTAACTTTATTACACTTTAAATTTGTTAGTAGATCAGATCACGTGACTTCCGTAACTTGGTATATAAGGCAATATTATGTTATATATAAAAACACAACTAATAACTATTATTAATTATATTATGCTGTTAATATCTTAATATGTAGTTAATTTAATTCTACGGGAGATGTAACTCCCGTATATAACTTGGTAGATTAGTTTAACGAAGATAGAGTACGGTAAGGTATGAGAAAGGTAAGAGGTATGCATTTTACACGCATACCTCTACCAGCGAAGTCTTTGCTCTGTATTACAATGGCCTTTGACCTGAAGCGCAAACTCGACAACAGCTGACAACGGGACAACCGCTGACAACGGGACAACAGCTGACAACGGGACAACCGCTGACAACGGGACAACAGCTGACAACGGGACAACAGCTGACAACGGGACAGCCGCTGACAACGGGACAACAGCTGACAACGGGACAACCGCTGACAACGGACAGCAGCTGACAACGGACAGCAGCTGACAACGGGACAACAGCTGACAACGGGACAACCGCTGACAACGGACAGCAGCTGACAACGGACAGCAGCTGACAACGGGACAACCGCTGACAACGGGACAACCGCGTCTCTTAGCGGTTGCTTGGTCAACGATATTTTTATGGGTTTAACCAGAAACTCTGAGATTTGATCCCCTGACGTAAAGTTGAAGTGCCTTAACACTTAACCAGTATGCCACTTGTATGAGCAAAATATTTCTTTGCAATCCTGTTCTGTGCCCACCTGAAATATATCACCTGCTAATCTAACCTCGTTTATAATTAAAAGGTTCTGATGCCAAAGCGAAAAATATTCAAGTTTAAATATTATTTATTTTAGATTTGTATGAGAAAACGGAAACAAAGTGAGTTTTCTACTTTGTGTAATGTATACGACCAGGAAGATGATTATGATGACGACGACGATAGTAATGCCGATGTTGATGAAGATGATTATTGTGATGATGATGATGACGATGATGATGCATGATTATGGTGGTGATGACGACGACGATGATGATGATGACGAAGAAGATGATGATGATGACGAAGAAGAAGAAGATGGTGATGATGACGAAGAAGAAGAAGATGATGATGACGAAGAAGAAGAAGATGGTGATGATGACGAAGAAGAAGATGATGATGATGACGAAGAAGAAGAAGAAGATGATGATGACGAAGAAGAAGAAGATGGTGATGATGACGAAGAAGAAGAAGATGGTGATGATGACGAAGAAGAAGATGGTGATGATGACGAAGAAGAAGAAGATGGTGATGATGACGAAGAAGAAGAAGATGGTGATGATGACGAAGAAGAAGATGGTGATGATGACGAAGAAGAAGATGATGGTGATGATGACGAAGAAGAAGAAGATGATGATGACGAAGAAGAAGAAGATGGTGATGATGACGAAGAAGAAGAAGAAGATGATGATGACGAAGAAGAAGAAGATGGTGATGATGACGAAGAAGAAGAAGATGGTGATGATGACGAAGAAGAAGATGGTGATGATGACGAAGAAGAAGAAGATGGTGATGATGACGAAGAAGAAGAAGATGGTGATGATGACGAAGAAGAAGATGGTGATGATGACGAAGAAGAAGATGATGGTGATGATGACGAAGAAGAAGAAGATGATGATGACGAAGAAGAAGAAGATGGTGATGATGACGAAGAAGAAGAAGATGATGATGATGACGACGGCGACGACGACGATAACGACTGTTTGTCAGTGATTATGACAAAAATGATGTGGACTACTTTTCTGAGGCCTTGGCTGTTGTTCTGCTGACATCACAGCATCTTAGAACCATCGGATGCGGGTAAACCAACATCCGATGCTACTACTCTAAGGCCGCCTGATGCAGCACCCGCCGAAACCCCCTCCGCTGCTCCATCACATCCGCCGCATCATCACCACCAGCAGCATCAGCAGCTGGTCCAGGATGACTGCAGCAGAGCTTCTCCCATGCCGCAAGCCTTGAAGGATTGTGACAACGCCCGTGCCAGCTACAGGGCGTCGAACCCTGCGCTTGCGAACTGTAAGCCTATCACTATTGTTGCAGCTGTCATTATTAGGGTGCGGTGGGGTGGCACGCGACAGATTGGGTAACAAAACATAACAGGGTTTTAATTGGTTCAAGAGACGTTTTATCTGTGTTAGAGTCATCGCATTTTGAGAGCGGGGTGTGGTGGGGTTAGGTAGGGCTGGGGTGCTTGAGTTAGGGTATGTTTGGTGTTGGTAGAGTTGGGTTGGGTTAGGTAAGGAAGGGTATGTTTGGGTTAGATAGGGTATGGTATGGTTAGGTTAGACAGGGTACGGTATGGTTGGATTAGATAGGGTAGGGAATGTTTGGATTAGGCAGGGTAGGGTTTGATAGTGTAGTGGGTTAAGTTAGGTTGGATGGGGCTGGGTTGGGTTAGTTAGGGTAGAATTGATTAGGGTATGATATGGTAGAGCAGTAGGCCATAGTAATAGTAGGCTAATTTAAGGAAGGGTAATTTCTCCCTCATTTAAATACGTCCTCTGATGGAAGGATTTTATAGATATGCACAACCAAGCTTTTTTCACCGTGTTGGGTTTTTTTTCAAACGGACGATGAAGGATCTGACCCAATAAATTCATTGAAAAATGAGCCGGGTCGAGGCGATACTGTCAGTATATCGAAACGTGTACATTTACATTTTACATTTGCATCCACCCACACACGCATTAACACATAATCATACTATTTATGCAACGCAAATCAGAATTTTCCTCTAATTGCGTTTGACGAATTTATACGCAACACGGTGAAAAAAGCTAGGCTGTGCATACCTAAAAACCTCCTCCTTGCAGTGGTGACTTAAACGGGGGCGAGGACATGACAAAATACCTGATACTCTTCCGCCAAACATGGCGACGGTGACTAAGAGTTGTATAGCGCATTTGTTTATGATGTCGGCTCCGATTAGTTACCTCCCTGCAAGGGTAGGCCTATAAATAAATCTAGATTCTGACACCTTCAACGCTTGCGCTAAATGACTCCCACTGACTAAGAATTATATAGCGCTGTAATATGTATCTTGACACTTTATTAAATGTAAATGTACACGTTTTTCAGTAGCGACCGTATGGCCTCGACCCTGCTCATTTTTTAGTGAATTAATGGGGTGAGATCCTGCACCACCGCTGCCCGTTTTAATGTAGTGCCTGTCGTTTATTAAAAGCTCTATTCGCCAGTGACTAAAATTAATTAGTGCATCTGTTTATTTTAAGACATTTAATATAGCGACATTTGCTGTTTAAAGGCGATATTGTGTAGCATTTACTTAGGCTGCCGACCAAAACTTGATTACAAATTGAAGCTGTCCCGGACGGGAAAGTTACCCGATCTACGCGTTACTCATATTGGCCTCTTTGTCATAATTCAGTATCAGATGTTGTTTTGGATCACGTGCGTTACATGGGGAGGGGGTGTCTGATCGCCCACGGCCCAGAACTCTCCCCACCTCCCTCACACGACGAAACACTGGTTCCTGGAGTCACAGAACTGCTCGAAGGGGAAAACTCCACGATGTACTACACAGGGTTAAAGGTCACAGCTGTAGCTTCGCCTCCGTTAATTAGAAAGCCCCATAAAGAGTCAGAGAAATCCTAACGGGCCATGGCTGCTCTCTCATTACTTGGATTCGTTAACACACAATTACCGAGATATATATATATATATATATACACACATAGATTAAAAATTATGTATAATAATTATATAAATATATACTATGTATAATATTTGTTGATATAGAATTTCTACATCATTACTTAAACTGAAGGCGAAGAGCAGAGCACCAGCCTATTAACTGGTGCTGCATAAATTGATAGATAACAATATTAGGTTATTTTATATAAGTCTTTAATATTTAGTTATATATAAGTGTAATACAGTCTGTATCGTTATATTCTGTATTGTGTTGATAGGTAGGTAAGTAGGTAGTTTCTGTTTAATGATGCTGTGTCATAGCGAAGGTGATTAGCGTCGCCCCTCGTATCGAGGCTTGGGACTGGCACCACCCGACTAAAGACAGAGGCGGAGTTTTATAAATTCTCCCTTGTGGTTCCATGATTCGAAGTTAAAGAGCGAAGCTATTGCGAAATCGGGAACAGAGTGAAAAAACAGTAAGACGATATGTTATTCCACGCAACATGTAGGAACGAGGCCACTAAGCTCCCTCTGTATACTAAGAAAATAAACTTTATTTGCATATTTTCATGTATAATAGACGGTGTGCTTTGTGACACGGTGGGTTTCAAACATCTTTCTAGGTAGGTGTGGGGAGGGAGTCTACGGAAGAACCCGGCGTCGTGGACATCCCTCCGTTTTGCATTTTTAAAACTGTAAAAACGTTTAATAGATATCATTCGAAGACTGTGTATCAGCATTTTAGGTTTCGACGTTTCGTTGTTATTGGTTTAAGTTTTAATGTTCTATTGTCTCTATATTTGTTTGTCTCAGATCCATCTTTGGACCGTGGAATGGCGAAATGCTCGGAGCATCCCTTGAACTCTATGCCATCGGTTGCTGCTGCCGCGGACGATAAACGGCCGCGAAAGGTCATCTACGAGGTCATTGTCTAGAACCAAGTTCAACTTGTCCAAGTTGACGCCTCACTGCCATGTTGTGTTCGTCGTTGTGACGAAAATATTGGTGTTGAAAATGTCGAGCATTCTAAATCGGACAGCGATATCTAGGTGGTGAACTGACCTATACTTCAACACTTAGGTAGGGTACGATGGCGCTAAATAAACGTCGCTATATTACATTTAAACAGACTTTGACACAGATGTGCAAAGACATGTTTGAAATGATACATTGATGATGCATGATTGAGAGTAGGTCGACACTGCAGCGCCACCGGTTGCGGCGAATGCAATTGGGACTAAAACTTCCTCTGGCGAATGTATTTGTAATCAAACTGGCCGTCCAAAGCGTTTCACGTTGGGTAACCTTTATACCTCATTTTATTTGAAGTATTCCGGGGCTTTTGATGAATATAAACTAGACTAGTTTCGCATTTAATTGTTAATAGACCTTACTAGGCCTTGGATATTGGAGTTGTTCTAACGTTTCAAATCCACGTGCCCAATGCGATGTTAACAATTTATGGCTGTTTGCAATGATTAAACAATTAAACGTGCGAGTTTAATAAACATGAAGAGAGAACGAAAACGTGTTTAACAAGTTGACCCCGTGGCGTAAAGGTAGCGCGTCTGACTCCAGATGAGAAGGTTGCGTGTTACAAAGCACGTCGGGGTCAAAAGTTTTCTCCGAATATCGGAGAAATGTTAGTAAGTAGAATGGCTTGCGTGCGATTCGCAAGATGGACTGCAGGGACTACTACTTTCCTTGGACTGAACCGCACTGTGACGAATATCAGAGATCTAGGCTTTAAGAGCAGCGTAGGGCAGAACTTGCCATTTATTTCCTCCACCTTGTGGAATAAACTGCCGCCAGAATTACGATAATTATCTTCCCCATCTTACGAACTCCCCACTACTGCACCCCTTGCAATCTATGCCTAGATCTTCCGCTCAAAAGTGAAAACATTCCTCTTCCGCAGATCCCATCCTGATTCCTCTTCTTCCACTTACTGTATCTGTCCTGCAGATCCAATTCCAAACAACACCCACCTTAGAAGTTGCTAATTATTATTTTTTTAGCAGTGTGACTGCTTACACGACTCATATCTTGACCTGGTACCGAACTCTGTCTGCTTAACGATTTTGTTTTAACTCAGCGTCTGTGAATAAGATGAATCCCGCGACTTATCTTTCGTTGGGCGCTGTAGAAATCTCGAGATTACAATTACGATAGACCTATTATTTACACAGATCTCCAATTGCTTAACGCCTTTCAAACGCTTCAAAAGTTCAGGGCTCCTCTTCATTTTTGTCTGGGTAAGTAACCACATTCAAACCCAACCGCGAAATCTTATTTAACTTCACTTACCGCTAGAGTAACGTACCTCTTGCACGATTACATGTTACCGATATTTATTTAAAGTATGAAAATAATGGTGATGATACAAATGATAAAATTCTCATCGTTGAAGCTAATACGACTCGAGCCGGACAAGGAACCAGCACACAGGCAAATGGCAAGCAAGGAACCAGATAGCCGAGAAGCACTTTATGATACTTCCGCTTCGGTTGCGGCATTGTGGTTTTAGTTTAGAATATTAACATTGTAAATAAAATGAAAAGGTAATAAAATGAACGATCTTATAATTTGTGAAGTGTGGCTCTTTCTTACTACCAGAACGTTATTTATGAGAAAGTTTTACTATGCCTGACAAGTTCATCATGAATGGGAATGGCGACCGCCAACACGTTTTCAGGTCATCCATGGACTCTGGCGGTTAAAATCGTAAACTCGAGATTTCGAAAGCACCCAAAATCTCGAATTTACTGTAACGGTTACAACTGCCAGATGTTATAGACTCATTGGTGCGCTCTAGTTTAGATTCATCAACGACATCCAAGATCTAACAAAACCAGGATGGCTTACAGGATGGTCTTTAGCCGGCTGTAGAATGGAGCACGAAAGCGGTTTTCGTCAGTACTAGCTAACATAATGTTAAGTTTGCAGCAATGTTCTGGCCCTGCCAGGAGACCTGAAATCGATTTTACCTGCATGGGTTTTGATTAAGTTACTCTTTTCAGTATAACTCGGACCCATTGATCTCAAAATTGACCATTAGCCCAAGCCTCTGAAAGGATGTGGCCTTATTTTGAAGGCCATCGTACCTTACCGATAGTGTGGACACACTTGCAACTATGCATACATAAAGTCAGGATAAGATTGTTCTGTTTTGAGTATCTTGGTATCTTGTAATAGGTTTTGTAAGAGAACTAATTAGATTTTTCATTACATTGGATTGTAGCCGTGGAAACATAGAGCTCGGTGATGTCACCATCCACAACATCAAACAGCTAAAGCGAATCAATGAGGTTGTCTTTCCCGTGGTCTACAACGACAAATTCTACAAAGACATTCTTGAAGTCGGTGAACTGGCTAAACTAGGTATGCGAAGATATTGCATACGCTGAACGGTTTTACCTGTATGCACAGATTACAATGTTTTCAGCTGACCTTTGCACTGGGTGTGTCTTCTTCCCAGTCTTGCTTACCTTTATATTCTGCAGTATTGCTCAATCGAGCATTGACATCATAGTTTTTGTTTCTCTGACCTGTCAAAATCTGACCTGGGTTCTCCAATGGATTGTAATTTTGCAATTACAGTTGCAATTACAATTACAAATTTATAATCTGTAATTGTAATTGCTATTCAGATATTCTGTTATATTTACAAATATATTTTTTGTGATGTTAACTGTGCGTCTGCTTTAAACTACAGCATGTTGTGTGCCTTACCTACTTTCAGCTTACTTCAATGACATAGTGGTGGGAGCCGTTTGCTGTCGGGAGGATCGTAGCGACGGTCAGAGACGGCTGTACATAATGACGCTCGGATGCTTAGCCCCATACAGAAGACTTGGAATTGGTGAGTTCTGCTTCACTTGCTTAACTTCACTGTACTAGCCAGCACTGTATCAATAGCACTTATTGTAGAGTGCTACCTTTAAAGTATGAAAGGCCTGTCACAGATGCCAAATGAATAACGCAAGTTCTTTCGACATCCTATTTCTTTATACTTAAACTTCACGTTTACATGTTATCTACATGCAGTATACATACAGGAAATTTTCTCAAAATTAGCAAACTTGCTGTGTCTCTATCGATCTTAATTTTGTCTCTAGTCTTCTCTTTTTACTCATCTTATCTCCACCATGTCTACTCTAATACCCTTCTACTTATGAGCTTCTTGTACCCTAACCACCCCTTCATTCCTTCCAGAACCTTCTCTCACAACCCACTTTCACACTATTCACAGATAGACCTGACTTGGAGACACCGTTTATGACGGCACCTTGACTTTTAGATTGTTTTTGGAGGGTTTGTTCTTATTCCAATTTAGGGCAACATCGCTACATAAGGTACTTATCATATAATTAAACAATTGTTACCTTGTATCTGAACATTGTACCTGTAGCACATTTCAGAACCGCCCGAAATAGTAGCTTACATTGCAGTATATCTGACGTTTCCTATTGTTACAGGCAGCGTAATGCTGGAGCACATACTGAACATATGTCAAAGAGATGGAAACTACGACAATGTGTTTCTGTAAGCAAATCCTTTATATCGTAAAGTTTTGGAAGAGTTTGGCAGTGTACTTCATTATTATCTAACGTAGATCAGGTTTAAGATTTGTATGCTGTTCATAAGAACATCTTTGTTTGTTCGTTTGTATAGTCTCAATAAATGAACATTGATTGATTGATTGATTGATTGATTAAGAATTAGGTAGTGGTGGTTGTTCAGGTTGTGTTGGTGGTGGTGGCGGCAGTGGTGGTGGTTGTTTGGATGGTTATGGAGGGGTGGTTTTGGTTGTGTATATGGTAGTGTTGGTGGTGGTGGAATACCACCTTGTAATAACACCGTTCTTTATATGGCTTGCAAAGATAGCATTATAAGGCCATTGTAGTATAAAACTTGTGTTGGTTTTCTTTCAGACATGTTCAGATAAACAATGAAGGAGCGATAAAGTTCTATGAGAAATTCGGTTTCGAGATCGTCGAACGAAAAGAGAACTACTACAAAAAGATAGAACCGGCCGACGCTTTTGTCCTGCAGAGAAACTTAAAAACGCCCAAATCGACAGAAGCTAGCCCAAATTCGTCATAACTCAGCAGACGAATATTCTAAGTTTAGGTAGATTTATGGTAGCTTTATGGTTTTGAATTTGTGATTAACTCTGCCGGCCGTTGGGTTGATTAGGCTACGTTCAGCGCAGTACAGTCAACTTCCACCAGATGTGTTTTGTTGGATATTTTAATCAAGGATGTGATGATGTGTTCTAGATCGGAATAGATTTGATGGAATGGTGATCAGGTCTGATTTGTACTGCGATACGTTAAACTAGTTTTTAAAATTTTATATGATCCTTAAACTGAAATTTTTGCCTCTGCTTCATCACGTTACCATCGTATAAGTTCCTAAGTAATGAGTAATGCATTTGTTTAAATGTTAACAAGCCATATGTTGTATCCAATGAGCGAGGAATTGCGTCCTAAGTATTATGGTAGGAATATTGAAGTGGGACAATTTAAAGAATTGGTGATTTTAGTGTTTAGGAGAGGAAGCCAACGGATTAAGCGATTGTTTTGTTCCACAACGTCTTGGTTTCGAATCACAGTTTGCCGCTTGGAATTAGAAATTCAATTTTGGACTCGTTTCAAATCATAATCTTGAGATTTCTACAACAGCCAGCGAAAGCCAAGCAGCAGAAACCAGCTTATTCACAGGCGCTCAGTCAAAACTAAATCGATAGGCAGGAAGACAATTCTAGGTCAAGACCTAGGATTCAGGTTGTGTGGTAGCTAGATTTGTAGGGCTGAATCCAACAGAACTTTGTTGGCAGTGCTATTGGGGATTAGTATAGTTGACTTCATGCATTTCAAATGGTTCTGTCCAAAGATTAGTGATTTTCGAATATGGTTTTGCTTAGTAGCAACCAACGATTGATTCCTGTGCAGCCAGGTAGCAACAGTTCAGTTTTTTATCAGATTGGATGAGATGAGTCACTTATTGGGTGCTTGTTTCAGTGTTATCTTTATCTTCTGCATGAAGGTGTGATGCTACATGACTGTTTTTCAGCCAGTGAGTTAAAGAACGTGCTGACTGTTCCATTTCGTCTGGTTAGCTTTGATGCCTGCTTTCATGCTATGTCCTGCTATGGGACACAGAAAGCTTTTTTAAATATGTGTTAATCAGATATTTCAATTTTGAAGAAGCAGGTGATTTATTGTTTGGAATTTGGAATAGTCTTCTCAAAACATGAACAGCTCAATGACTTTAACATTTGAACATTTTGATCTGTTTTAATTTGATTTAGTGAATTTTCTATCTTAAAATTCGCGCATATTCTCCTGATGCAACACAGCTTTTTGTTTTTGAGGAAATCATTTAAATAAAAAGGAGAAATGGGGCTAGTGTATCAGTTACCAGTTGAGGGTGTGATTGGAGCATGGATAACGTGTGAAAGAAATCCTTAGCAAAGATCTTAGAGTAGGCATACAGTATGATATGACTAGTTGGCTGTATTGGCTAAAGCTTACGTCAAGGCGCCTCACTTGACCTGACACACATTGACGTCACAATCGTCGCCATGGTATCTCAGCTGACATGGTTAGCTCATTGGTTAACGCGTACGTCAAAGGCACCTCACTTGACCTGACACACATGGTCACCAAGCAGGATGATTTGGTACCGGCGGAAGCTGGGAAGTAAATGGCAAGTCCTGCGATGCACTGGCCCCGTGTCGTTGACCTTGGGATTCTTCCATTGCTGGCTCAAGGGTCTAAAGAAAAGGAAATGAGTGCCTACCGTGGTCTCACTTGTGGGATATGGGGTACTTTACTAGATCCTTGCCCTGAGGGTCTACCTACATACCCTATGTTGAAATGGAAGAAGAGCTGTTTCTTGAACCAACTAAGAGAAACACCAGCCAGTGTTAGCGACTTCACTTTCTTAACCTCGGCATATGAGAACAGATGGCTAGTCCTCTACCTGGTCAAATGATCTTCCCACCGACAGTGTATGATCAATGTACTCATTTTACAGCTGAAATCGTTAGTGGGCACAAGTGGACCCGACATCTTGAAACTTTCCCCAGCGGGGATTTGAACCCACCACCCGTGGGTTGATAGTCTAGAACACTACCCAACACAGCATACCACACAGGTAGATTACTGCTTAAGTGGCATCACGTGATTTCTAGCAGGTGCTACCAAGTATGAGTGTTTCCTCGGGCACCTGCTACGATCGGTGTATTCCACGAGTTCCCGTCTGCTGTTTTGCACAAGGAAGAAGAGCAACTTCGTTCGTCACAGTTTCCCGTTCGGACGACAGGTGTCGCATCCGTCGCCGAGCCGTGGCAATTGGAGCGTGACGAGCTGCGATTCGGTAGAATGATTCGGACGAGTGAGCAGGCGCTTGGAGGTCCGGACAACCTGCAGCTGTTCCTCCTTCTGGACCCAAGCTGTTGTTCCTGATGCTGCTGCTCTCCTTGCTGATGAAGATGATGTCGTTGTTCGTGATGATGCTGCTCTCCTTGCTGATGAAGATGATGTCGTTGTTCGTGATGAGGAAGGTGGTGGAGTTGTTGTTCTACGTGAAGATGATGAAGTTGTTGTTCTTGTTGGTCGTTCTGCTGTTGTTGGTTCGAGAGGTTTTGCTGATCGGTGGTACATTGCTCGCACTGACATCGCCACGGCTCCAGCGACGAGGGTTCCACGCCACCCACCAACAGGGGCGCCACCGTCGGCTTTTCCAGCCCAGCGGCGTCTCCTTCGCAGTCTGGGTAGGCGCACGTGACGTAGGTCGATTGTCGCCGGAGGGAGTGCAACCGGCTCCAGGACCAGCTGCGCCGCTTTGGCTTCTCCGCCGAGGGGACGTCCCCACCCGTTGTCATGGTAACCACTGTCGCCATTGGAGACCTGGACTGGTCTCGCTTGACGTCTGATAGACACCTGACGTCATCAATGGAGTTGTAGGCGAAACGCTGTTGTAATCTGGTTGAGTAAAGTAACAACAACCAGTTTGCAAGTAAGCAGGTATCTGAGTATGTTAAAAAGAATTTGTGTAGAGAATGTAATTATGTATGCATGTATGTATGCATGTATGCATGTATGTATGTATGTATGTATGTATGCATGGATGTATGCATCTATGTATGTATGTACACGCTTTAAAACCCAACTTTTGGAGTGAGAGAGGGTGCGAGAGAGTGTAAGAAAAATATGCAAGGGAGGGAAAGGGGTAACTAACGCCTAAGATGAAGAAATTGAGAGAGTGTGAGTGAGAAAGAGTGGGGGAGGGATTATTGTTTACGGTTAAGATTTTTGGCGAGGCAACTAATGGATATCGGTCAGAGATTAGTGGAAGCTCGATAAGCTTCCACTAATCTCTTATATGTGTATACCTGGACTGAATGTCGTTAATTTTTATGCGACAATTGGCTTACAGTTAAAACTCGTTTGAATACGAGATACGTTTTATTTGCGTCGATTAGTCTTACGAATAACTGGAATACAGTGGTATCATATTCCAGGAGCATCCTTTGTTGGCGGCAAGACTGTAAAAATGCTTGACAGCGGATATCATCCGATCTATCGACGCCCAACCTGGTAGCGGGTTGAACTGAAACTACAGAATGATTTGTGGCATCGAAGCAACGGGCCGCAGAAACAGAGGATGCGAACAAGCGAAGCGTGACGACGTCACGCCTGATTACTCAGTGCACGAATATTTGCAGACAGAAGCACACTAGCGAAATAATGCAAACGAACAGGCTTTACCTATAGCCAAGCACCTGTCGCAAGACAATTATGAGTAGTGTTACCTGTACGTGAGCACGTGCACACCTGTCGAAGAACTCAGGCTCCACCTGGTTCAGCGCTTAAGCACCATGAAATTTAATGTGGCCAGAATTAGTCTCAAATTAATTGTCTGATGACAGAGTCCAGTCAATGGTCTTAACATATGCGGCTTAAAGTATTGTATTGCATCGTATTTGTCAATTTTTATAGAAATAATTAAACATGCGAGTTTAATAAACATGAAGAGAGAAGAAAACGTGTTTTAACAAGTTGACTCTGTGGCGCAATGGTAGCGCGTCTGACTCCAGATCAGAAGGTCGCGTGTTCAAATCACGTCGGGGTCAAACATTTTCTCCGAATAATGGAATAAGTGGAATGGCATGTCAAATTTTATTACTCATAGAATTTGTTTGTCAAACCTTTAGAAGACCCTATAACTCCATAAGTTTGTATATGAGGCGGTGTATATAGCTCCTCTCAAGAAGCAAACTACTGAGGTGCGTTCTCGGCATGAGAGCCTTGAGATTCAAAATGTACGCTTAGCAGATTCAAATGAAATGCGTGTAAGGGAGGGCTGATCAAAAAGCATGGCTTCCTGCTGAACACTTTAGTGCTGAACACTATATCACAAGGGCCAAAATGTCTGGAGAAAAGGCCACAATGATTGTTTTATTACCAGACATATTATGTGTCCATGATAGTGCCAGCCATGTAAGTAAGTATCCCCTGTAGAGTACTGTCTAAAAATAACACAAACATCCAATCTTTCTTTCTCTGATCTAGTGACGAGCTCGGAAAATTGCAGTCATTTCATTCGGTGGAAAAGCTGAGAAAGAATTAACCTGAAATTGCGTATACGGTTAGCGAAAAGTTACACTATGGCGACATAGTGACACATATCGAAAAGTTACACCATAGTGCCATAGTGACACCGAAAAGTTACACCACAGCGACATAGTGACACGTATCGAAAAGTTACACCATAGCGCCATAGTGACACCGAAAAGTTACACCATAGCGCCACAGTGACACCGAAAAGTTACACCATAGCACCATAGTGACACCGAAAAGTTACACCATAGCGACATAGTGACATGTATCGAAAAGTTACACCACAGCGACATAGTGACACAAACCGAAAAGTTATACCATAGCACCATAGTGACACAAACCGAAAAGTTACACCATAGCGACACAGTGGCACAAACCGAAACAGTTACACCAGAGGGACTTAATGACATGTATCGAAAAGTTACACCATAGCGACATAGTGACACAAACCAAAAAGTTACACCATAGTGCCATAGTGACACAAACGAAAAAGTTACACCATAGCGACATAGTGACACAAACCTGGCGATGCAGATAATTCCTAAGACAAGAATGACGAGACCGAAAGAAAAGGCCATTGTCAGCAAGATGATGGCGACCAACCCTAAAACAAACAGCAAGAACAGCTTAAAATAAGTAAATTGGGTGAATTAATTAATTTATGTTTATCTGAGGTAGGAATAATACCTCAGAAATAAAAAAATCAAAGCTATGGGTAGATATGTTATTTATGAATATCAGACCCCCATCCAAGAGAACAACTGAGAAGCTGCTTCTGAAGACAATGGAGTTGTTGACATTGCTGTGTCAAATTACAGCCTATCTCAACTATGAATTTTGTAGCCAATACAATAGGCCTATTAAAATCAATCCTTACTCCCCAGTCATATTACGATTCAACCAGATAATGTATACATGTTTTGCTTTGTATCTAGCTATTTATATAGCGCCTTTTAAAATTTACAAACTCGTTAAATCTAATCTTAGATTAGTCTATGGCATAAACAAAAATTGTGTACAAACGTTTTATGAACGTTACACAAACTTTCTCAGCCTAACCGATTTTTGCACACGTTTCTGCAACGTTACCGAAACATTTGACTTGGATGTTAAATAAATCGTCTTTTAACTCAGCCACTGCCTTTAGTCGTGTAGTGCTAGTCCCAACCCTGGATAAAGGAGGAGGGCGACGTCAACGGCCTTCGATGCCACAAGATATCGTTAAACAATGGAACTAATACTACACCGTCTTTTTGTTAAAGGGAGTAGTATTTAGCCCTTGGAAGTGTGGTCATTGAAACGCAAACAAATGCGGCAATTCCACTACGAAAACAGCGTCCATAACTATGTGAATGGTCCCCAAGGGGCCTTCATAAACGTTAGCATAGGTATGAGCCGACCTACCATAGGGGAAGGAGACAGTCATTCCAAAGACCTCTTGATCCATGTCCTTGAACGTCTCTGAAACACCGAACACAGGACATCTGCTTCACCAAGACCAATCCATTATTAATATTACAGGATTTAAGAGACTTAGAATGTTTGACATTTGATGTTCTTTGAAGAACGAACTTAAGAACTTAACTTTGTTTAAGAATTTTTAATCCACTTAAGAATTAATTCTTAAAAATTCTTAATGCTTAAGAATTTTTAATCCACTTAAGAATTAATTCTTAAAAATTCTTAATGCTTAAGAATTTTTAATCCACTTAAGAATTAATTCTTAAAAATTCTTAATGCTTAAGAATTTTTAATCCACTTAAGAATTAATTCTTAAAAATTCTTAATGCTTAAGAATTTTTAACCAACTTAAGAATTAATTCTTAAAAATTCTTAATGCTTAAGAATTTTTAATCCACTACCCTACCAAGGATGCGATGTCATAATCACAGATTACATGATATTAATTAAAACTCCTATGTCTTATAGTGGAACGTAGGGGAGGCGCACATTTACATCTGCTGGGGCCATCAGCCGGCTTTGGACGAAGCCCAAGGTAAGTCCTGCTGGACATGGGTCCAGCGCATTGCACAATAAGTCCTGCGATGCGATGGCCCCATGTCCAGGACTTGCCGTTTACTTCGCAGTTCATTCCGGCACCAAATTATACTCCTTAATGACAGTGACAACTTTTCCACGATGTTACAAAGAGCCCGATCAGAAGTATCGAACCCACAACCGTTGGATTGCAGACCATGTGCACGACCATTTACACCACCGTTTCGCATACGATATGAAACTATATACAAGTATCATAAAAGAAAATAATGTCATAATTAAATTAATTAATATAATTAGAATTTTATTATTAAAATATGATTTAAATAATTGATCTCGATGTAGTGAGAATGGGCCACCTGGCGTGCAGTTCCGGAACTGTCCTAACCAGGCCGTTCCTCTGCAGTAGAGGTGCCACAGATCGGACGAATGGGCGCATCCCAAGATGGCAACGTCTTCGTTTCGTTGAATCCATCCGCCAGGTGGCGCCTCCATGTCCGGACACCCAACAGCTGCAGCGGAAACGGAAATAGAACATAACGATCGATTATCTCAGTCTCCGATATCTTCTGCGATTCGATGAAAGTTTTTTAGTTGTTATCAGAAATTTGTATAGCACCGCTATACAAATTAAGAAAAGGCGCTCAAAAGGTAACCCTCAATGATGTCATTAAGATTGCGATGCCATTTAAGGTGGCGTAATGTATTCAAAAGATCGTAACGTATAGGAATTGTCTCCCTAAACAGATGGCGCTGAAGTTAAAGTGAGATTACAGTTCTATCTTCGGTAGTTTGTTTACCAGCTGTCAATAACTTCGGCGGATGGAATTTGCTTTGTATGTCATTTCCTGTAACTTAGATAGCATTAATATGCTAATATATTACTATCAGTAAGAGATTACTCTAATCAATCAGATTTCAACCCGGCTTCTTCAATGCATTGCGACAGTTGACTGCGGTGTCACTTGAAGCGAATATCGATTGATGCATTGTGTATATGAAAACGGTGCTGTAGAAGTCATTAGATTAGATAGATTAGATTGGATTGAACTAGATTGGATTAAATAGGCCTAGTTTATAATCTATAGGTCAGTTTATATACACTGGTCAATGTATTTGTTCTTTTGGAATCAATAAAGTTTTATTCAAGTTCAATAATTTTAGGCAATAAACAATATTATTAACTAAAACACAGTGCATAGGAAAATAAACATATACATGGTGTTATCACATGTCATATCTTGCATAAGTACACATCGTGTGACATATACTTATACATTGCAGCCTATGCACATACAGCCTTTGTTATAGCCATACTTATATAGGCGGAACGGCATACTTATACATTGCAGCCTATGCACATACAGCCTTTGTTATAGCCATACTTATATAGGCGGAACGGCATACTTATGCACTGCAGACACTAGAACGCACATGCATACCTTCGTAGGTGAGCACAAAGGCAGGTGCGTTTTTGGCGGGATTCTTCCCGGTTACCATGACGACCTCGAGGTGTTCCGTCCTCGAGATGTAGACGGCCTTGACCCTTACTTGACCGCCGCCGCAGACCGTCACCCCAGTCGACTGATCGGGCTCCCTGAGCAGGGCGTACATCTTGCAGTGGCGTCCCTCTGGGTCAGGGTTATTCTGCCCTGGGGTGCGGAGAGGCGAAGCCCCCGAGAAATCGAGCAGCGTCACGTTGACCCGCTGACCCGGAAGCACTCGAATGTGCCAAGGCGCATGCGCAGTGCCGCAGCCGGTCTCCATGGAGACGATGCTTGCCAGATTGCCTTTCGGGAGGGTGACGATTGCCGGCTTGTTCTGCTGGCAAGTGAAGGATCTCGGATTTATTACTGAAAAGAAAGATGCAGACTATGTGTATATCTGGTCATTTGTATAGCGCCTTTCAGGAGCCCGGTAAAGGCGCTATATCTTTATTTTTCATTTATTTTTTCATTTAATAAGCGCCACTATCTAATGAATGACAAAACATCGATATATATATATATATATATGTTCGTCCGAGATTAAGATTATGTATATATGTCTCCTTATTCTCCATAAATATTTGCTTCATTTTCAACTGTTGTAAGTTTGTTTATTGCTCCAAAAACAGAGTAAAACATTGCAAATGTAAATAACAAAAACCCTTATTTGGGTGCAAAGGTCTACCCAAAAGTGGCCCAGTTCCCGCTAATTTAGGGCAGCCTATGACACAATAATATGCAGATGGGTAAAGCCTCATATACGAGCAATGCTGTATTGCATTGTATATCACACATGCACACACACGCACACACACATACACACACCCACACACACATACACACACACATATATTTACGTATATATATGTATACATATATATACATATATACATATATATATACATATATATACATATACATACATATATATACATATATATATACATATATACACACATACACGTATATACGTATATATACATATATATTCATATATATATACGTATATACATATGTATACATATATATACATATATACATATATACATATATATATATATTTATACACACACATATACATATATATATAAAACGCTGCAAATGCGGGTGTAGTATGCATACCTTCGATGCACCTGTATTCGACGGCCAGGTAAGACTTGAGATCCTCGTGGCAGGGTTTCATGTTGAAGAAGTTCTCATCGAGGATGCGGAGGCTGCAAGAGTGTCGACCGGAACAGTGCGAGTCAAGAATGTCGAGAACGTCGTTGGAGCACCCGATGTAACCGAAGTTCTCTCGGACGCACTTGCTCAGGTTCATTCGACCGTAACGGGCTCGTTGCACCTGAATGACCTCGTCCGCTGAAGGACACTTGGCTCGAAAGAACTTGGACTGGCAGATAATTTCCTCCGGAGAATCTGGAACAATGGAACTATTCTTAGTTTTTGCCCTTTGGAATATGAATTAATGAACTGTATCGTATCGACCTGCTTTGTATTGAATTGATGAATTGTTCTGTGTCGAACTGTATTTTATTGAATTGATGAATTGTATTGTATCGAATTGTATTGTGTTGAATT
>OZ029919.1:31456060-31601060 GCA_964023275.1 Norana najaformis
ATACAGGCGAACAGATGCACACATACAGGCAGAGAGATGCGCAGGTAACGACGACAGGACGAACGCCACTTGAAAGCAGACGACAGCACACACATACACGCACGAACGCACGCACGCAGGCAAATGGATGCATAGACGACAGAACGTGAAACTACAGATAAGCCTATATGCAAACAGATGCACAGATACATTCGACAGTACGAACTCACACAGGCATACGAATGCACAGATAGAGTCGACATGACGCACAGAGAAAAACTGACGGAGGCAGACAGGCAGGCAGGCAGACAGACCAAAGCAGACAGACAGGCAGGCAGACCGAGGCAGACAGACAGATAGGCAGACAGACAGACTGAGGCAGACATACCGAGACAGACAGACAGGCAGACAGACCGAGGCAGACAGACAGACTGAGGCAGACATACCCAGACAGACAGACAGACAGACAGACCGAGACAGACAGACAGGCAGGAAGACAGACCGAGGCAGACAGACACACAGACAGAGGGATCCTTGAGATGCGATTACCCGTCGTGTATTGTCAGAAAGGCATGACGATAAATCGACGGCTGCGCCGGAAGTGTTCCGGACCAGCGCTCCTTTATGTAGCGCCCTAAGCAGGGAATTGCACGAAGTCTAACGGGGCAACGAGACCCGCTGCGGGCAGGTGACTGATCGACGACGCGGTGAGGTTTATTGGGTCCGGTTGGGAAGGCCGAGGGCAAACGGCACGTCGTGTGATGCTCTGGCCCCATGTCCAGGACCTTGGGATTCGTCAATTACCGGTTCAAAGGTCTAAAGAAAAGGAAATGAGCGCCTCCCTTACGTCTCACTTGTGGAGTATGAGATACTTTACAAGTTTACATGTAAGAGCTCTGCGTCAGCGATGTGGTGAGCTGAGCTTTAAGTTGACGTTTTCGAAACGTTACAAATTGAAGTTTTCAGTTTCTTTCCTCTTGTTCTTCTTTGCTATCAACGTAGCGTCGACTCACTTCGAGACTGTCTTCCTGCTCCATATATTATCAAGTAAGTAAGTAAGCGTGATCTGCGATACATTGGCCATGACAAGGGATACGAGCTTCTTCGCTGTTTATGTGAATACTTATAGGACTTGACGAGAAGTGATGTTCCACTAAGATCAGTTACACACACACACACACATACATACATGCATACATATATACACATACATACACATACATACACATATACTGTACATACATACATACTTATACACTTACATGCATACAAGCATACATACAATACATACATACATACATACAATCATACATACATACAATCAAACATACATACATACAATCATACATACATACATATATACGTACATACATACGTACATACAATCATACATAAATACAATCATACATACATACATACAATCATACATACAATCATACATACACACAATCAAACATACATACATACAATCATACATACATACATATATACATACATACGTACATACAATCATACATACATACAATCATACATACATACAATCATACATACATACAATCATACATACTTACATACATACATACATATAAGCATACATACATACATACATCCACACACACATACATACACACACATACATGCACGCACACGATGCCAAGTATTCGTCCTTATTTCGCCAGTTGCGATTTTCCGCCTCCAGATGGCGTGCTGCCAGATGCGTTTGTCCGTAGGAGCGCGCGAGCATCAGTCGATGATGAACGGGACGCGGGACGGTTGCAGAGGCTGCTGCTGCAAAGGCTGCGCTGTGCGACTCTGGCTCGAATGAAAGACACGGGAGATGAATTGGCTGATAAATGAATGAATGAATGCTTCGTTCTCTGTTATAAGCGCAATAGAGCAGGCGGGCGCCCACGGACACGTGGTCGGTCGGGCCGTCGATGCTCGGGGGATGCTTCGCTTTCATTATTAATCTGGTTTAGGAAATAAGAACGGGTTCGGACGACAGCAGACACGGCCCCCGGGGCTTGTAAGATGTGTGGCCTCCTAGCGGCGACTTCGGTCACCACTGACGGCGCGACATTAACCGCACGAATTACGTGACCACACCCCGACGAAGGCACGCACGCACGGACCGATGCAAGCACGGACGTTAGCGTTTAACGGGTCAGAAGACTTACGTGTATCGCCAGGACGGACAGACAGACAGACAGACAGACAGACAGACAGACTGACTGACTGACTGACTGACTGACTGACTGACTGACTGACTGGTAAACAGACAGAAAGACATACAGACAAACAGACATACAGACAAACAGATACACACAGGCCAATACGGACATATAAACATACAGACAAATATACATGCATACATACATACATTCATACATCATACATACATACATATTAGACAGACAGATAGACAGACAGACAGACAGACAAAAGACGGACGGACGGATAAACAAAGAGACAAGAAGCAGATTAAAGGACAGAAAAGGAGATGATACCCTAATTAGTGTAGACTATACTTGGTAAACAAATCCAGGCGGACGGATAGACATACATTGTATGCGTATAACGTACGTGTATACAATGCGTATGTTTGTGCATAAATATAAAAAGTAAATGTACACGTTTTTCTATAGCGACCGTATGGCCTCGACCCCCCTGCTCATTTTTCAATGAATTTATCGGGTGAGATCCTTCACCACCGCTGCCCGTTTGAATGAGCACCACGCCATTTAAGGTCCCCGTATACAGACCATGCTAGACAGAGATTCAAATCTCTGAAATAAACCACGACCGGGACGCGAACCGGCATCCTCACGCTCAGAGGCGCCTTGACGTACGCTTTAACCAATGTAGGTAACTAGGGCAGCATACCATGTGTTTCTGTCGTCATCAATGCATGTGCTCAATTTTGGCTTCGGTCATTAACTTTCAAAGTGATTTAGCGACGTCTGCCGCGTCAGCCGCAGCGCCGTCTGTGGGAGAAAGACCGCGAAGGACTCAACGAGGCGTTGGTAGCCTCTGGGTAAAGTCTGGCGCCAAGATTAATGCCACCTGTTGATCTCAGGGTTTAAATTCTCAGTCTGCAATCTCTAGTCTCGATGCTGGGCGCTGCTGATACGACGCTGGAAGGTGCTGTGAAGTTAAGCAATGCCGAGCCCGGTTAGTGGTTGGAAGGCCGATTATAAGAGCTGGTGCCAACTGAGCCCTTCATCCTTTAAGGATCAGTAAATGAGAAGCAGAACAGGTTGGTAGGAGAAAAGCAATTATCTTTTGACGGGGATGGGTCTGGTTACATTCATTCATTCATTCATTCATTCTTTCATTCATTCATTCTTTCATTCATTCTTTCTTTCTTTCATTCATCCATTCATTCATTTTTTCGTTCGTTCTTTCGCTCGTTTGTTCATTCGTTAATTTATTCGTTAATTAATTAATCAATTAATTAATTCATTCATTCATGTAGCGCTCCTCAAAGACATCTAAACAATGGCACTTCTTCCGTTATTTGTACACAATCAACTTCAACTGTAAGCTCAGAATTCAAAGGACGATTTATATTTTTGGATTTCATATCGTATTTCGTTGATTTATGCTATCTGTATATCTAGAACATTCTGGCGACTGTTTCTTGCATACGCGCACACACACACACACACACACACACATACACACACACATATATTACTGTATAAATTGCAGGTATATTTGTATATATAAAAACACTAATGCATAAGTATGCAATTTCCTCAAGAATGCTTTATGGCCTCGTAAACACTACAGAACGCAGCTTCTTGAGCACGTTGCGCAAAAATATTTTTAGACAGTATTGAAGCTGAAGACAACAGAGTGATTTATATGGAGCCAAATATAAACGCTGTTTTGTTATTGTTGGGATATTCTTCACATGTTGTAATTATACTTGGAGAACTCGGTGTTGGTCGAACTAAAACACCACGAGAATCTGACCTGATTTACGCCAGTCGGAATTGTAGGAATACAAATGCCTTCATTTGCATCTGACTAACGCACATGCATTGTATGATGTACATCGATGACAGATGTCTAGTTAAAACTGATTATAACTGAAGCAAATAATGAGCCAAATCGAGGGAGGACTATGCCCACCTAACGCAGCTACTTTAGAAAATTTTACATCTAAAAATGTACATAATATTGATATAATTAATATACCGAAATTCACATTTTAGGCAACTCAACGGGTTACAGCATTCTGATGGAATTGCTGTTTTATTTCTTATACTGTATTTACTTTTCTTTAAATAGTCAGTATCTAATGACAAATATAAAACAATTGCACAAGTAATTGCATGCTAAGATCTTGCCCACTGGCATTGACTATGCAGTGAGGGTTTCAGAGGGGTGGCAGGAACTTGAACCCGCACACTGAAATAATACCCTCGTTGATCACTCACCCCTTTCATTCCACTGAATTTCCCATGCGAGAGAGGGGAACCCTGTTATCTTCTACATCCTGACGATTGGCATTTACTGGCATGTTCATATTATTTGCTCTTTCCACCCTGTATTACTGTACACACGAGTCAACCAGAAGCGTCGGTGACAAAATCAACATCAGGGAATCTATCGAACGCGAATGCGAGTTCACGGTTTTAATATTGACCACCCTGCTACCTCTGCTATGTTACCCTCCAACAGGGCCTCTCTTCGAGGGCGGATATTAATTTCGTTGAGGGCAAAGATGGAACGAATATTCTTCGCAAAGCTCTTTTTAGCTGTTGATCATCCAGTGAGTCGGATGCGTGTCTGTACCTTAAATGAAACAAAAAGTAATCGCTCTACGGGACATTGAGCAAGTTCTCGTCGATGTTTTTCGCATGTTGATATGTTCACTGTTGAAATTTGGAAGTAAGGCAATAGCAAATAAATTTGTTTCTATGCTACGCGGTGACGCAACTGACTGCGCTCATTTTGAGCAAGATCGGACGATCGGAGGTTTAGAGCATAGACGCTGTGTATGACAAATTTCGGCAAGTTTTTTTGTGTACAGCTGCCTCTGAAGATATTGGTCCCTGCGTGAGCTGGGAATTAAACGGTAAGGTGTACGATGTAATGATCGAGTGAGTATAGAAGGACTTCGCAGCTTGTATATGTATGTATGTATATATATATTTATTTATACATGCATCTATATGTACATTTGTGCATATGTACGTCTATGTACATTCACCTGGGGATTTCAAAGGCGCTCATCCACAGCGTAAGTAATGTCACAGATCAATAAGAAAGTCACAGGTCAAAGGTATGTATGTATGCATGTATGTGTTAATGTATATATGTATGTATGTATGTGTGACTATGTATGTATGTATGTATGTATGACTATGTATGTATGTATGTATGTATGACTATGTATGTATGTATGTATGACTGTGTATGTATGTATGTATGTATGTATGTATGCATGTATGTGTTAATGTATGTATGTATGTATGTGTGATTATGTATGTATGTATGTATGACTATGTATGTATGTATGACTATGTATGTATGTATGTATGACTATGTATGTATGTATGACTGTGTATGTATGTATGCATAATTAAAGACAGTTAACAGATCTACTTTTAGTACATCTCAAAGCGCTGCATTCACGACTACCTAACTATTTGTTTTCCAAGTCGCTTTGATGTTCGGAAAAGCCGCCTTAGTTCACGGTCAGTTGCACAAGACGTAAAAACCAAATTAGTTCACTTGAAAAACCATAACCGAATGATGGGCGCATCGTTTTCATCGTTCTGCCAGTTTCCCATCTACCGGTTGCGGCTGCATGAGTCGGATGATGCAGCAACCCCGCATCGGCGATCGACAAGCCAGCCAGCCAGCCAGGCAGCCAGCCAGCCAGGCAGCCAGCCAGCCGTCTCCCTGCCATCGAACTAGGCTCAAATAAGAGAGGAAATGACTGACACAGGCCGGGGTACAATGTCAGAGACGTGGTAACTGTTTTTCTTGAAGGTAGAGAAAGCACAACAGAATGACAGGTATCCCAGGGTGCCTCAAAGACATGCGCATAGATTTATAGCGATGTTTTGTTCTATCTTAATAGGTCCCTACTAAGTAAGCCTACTTACTTCTTACTGCGCAGGCTGCACATCGGGCAAAGCAGCCGATCCATACGTCAGTCTATCGCCAATCTCCTTGCCTGATCCCACTTCTTATCTTACTTTACCTTATTTTATAGGCTTACTTTAATTGTGATTCACTATTTTCTTCTTCGCAGGCCTTCATTAAGGAGTGGCTTGATATGGATGTACTGCTCGCTCACACAGAAGGTCCTCTTGCTCTAAAGATTGTCTCACGTAACTCCATATGAGGAAAGATCTGTCATCGTCAATTTAGAAGTTTAGGAAAACACATGGGGAAACTAATTTATAACATGTCGACTAGTTAATTTCATTTTTTGCTCAGAAATCTCATAAGAAATCCACAAGATTTATTGCATCCATACAGATGACGAATGGATGAACTTAACACGAATTTCTGGTTCCGTTTTGGGTCAATTGATCGCAAAGTGATGAATTAGGCTACACCCCGCATATCAAGGTAGTCCACGACAGCAGGGTGTAAACATAGACCAAACCGGGAGTCGGCTTAGATTATTTAGAGTCGCATTCGGTTTATGCATGCGGTGTGTGATTTGTAGGTAGAAAAAGAGATTGTTTCTCCCTCACTGGCTGAAATCGACTCACTGGAATGTATTTTTCTCAGTCACTATGCTCCTGTCCAGAAGTGTTCTCCATTGTTTCTAGACCACAATTACTTATATGATACTCTAGTCTAAACGCTATTCTCTGTTTGTTTTCCCGTAATTTCTAATCATGCTTATTTCTATAATAATAATAAGACAATTTATATAGCGCCGTAACACGGCGTAACACGGCCGAGGCCAAAGAAAAGGGCGCTGATAGTCCAAACGCTGTTATGTGCAGGGGCAACACATAGCCTACATGGCCAGGAAATGAGCAATAAATGCCGCATCGGAGGTAGTGACTTCATAGATCTGCTTTAAAAAGAAAATACTACTGTGAAATTAACTGTGAGAAAGCCGTGGATTATATTATACTTGATTTGTTTTCTCGGATTCTTGTAATTACTTCAATGTAAATTTATTTCAGGATTTCTTTCCTGCTACCAACAAACAACCGAAATATAAATAGATGCCCACATTTTATTTACGTACTTTTAAGATTGGCGATCTATAATCTTTGGGCAATATGAGGTCCGCACTTAATAATGTCGCAGTATTTACTGCGGGCCGTGCTAATAGCTTCACGGACTCCAAAAATCAACACAAAAGCCATTGCGTCGCTTATAAATAGGATCCCTTAAAATCTTTTCAAATATTTTGGTATTTAGTTTTTGTTCGGCGTGTTTCCTGGTCTGGCTTCCGATTAAAGACAACTTTTATCGATTAGGCAACAAATGATTTCTCGTGATCGATGATCGCTTCTGACTTATGAGGCATCATCGGGAGACACAGCTGTGCGGAGATATCCCTCACAATGGCGTCGATCGCGTGCCGCTGGTTCAGACCGACGTGATATGCGTCTCCATTTCCTTCAATTAACGCGAATGTTACTCGCGGTCGTAGATTCTAATAAAAACTGGTTAAAGTAGGCTAACAGCAGACGCTATTGACGCTCACAGAAATAAAACTGACAATAGTATTTATTAAAGATCTAGCTTAATCTATTGACTTATATAGCGCCGTCGTCATAATGCACAAGGCATCAATCGATGGTCGCTTCAAGCGCAACCGTAGATAAATATCTTAGTGCGTAGGAGAAGCCCGATCGAAATTCGATGGGTCAGAGAAACCAGAAGCAGAGCTACGGTGGGTAGTCAAGTTCAAACAGACGGTTCTTAAGTTTAAACATGAATGACATTAAAGAGAGTTTTATTGCTTCAAAAGGATACACAGTGAATTGCAATTTAGCCTACAGTGACTGTATTTCATTTCTAGTCATTTGATGCCTAAAATCTAGTTTTGTCTAGATACATCAAACAGCCACAGTAATGTCTGGCAGAAGACCACATTATGCTTCAATACTGGACAACCGGTCCGTTGTTGTCTATGAGCGTTCTATCCGGGCTACACTAGTGTCAACTGCTTCGAGACATTACTTTAAGGGCTGGACAACTTCGAGAAGCGAAAGCCGGGTTAGCGCGACCAAAATTGCCATCATTATTCGCTTGCATTCACAAATGCTTTCCTGATCTCGAGCGAGGCGGCAAATGCGTTTTCCGATCTGACGAACCGTAGGCGCCGTTGAAGACGGACTTGCGACTAATATGGAAGTTTACCGCCGTCTCGGCTTCGGTTATGCTGCGCTATATTGGACCGCTTGGCATTCAGTTGTCTTGAATTATTACTCAATTACGTGCCAGGCCGACGCCTCGTCAAACTAGTTCGACTTAAAAACACGCATGCATAATGTACATACATATGTAAACTGTATACATATACATGTAGGCTATTCATAAAGACGCATCTCTTCCAACTTGCTTAATTATACACACCGTTATCTGGCTTATGGTTTCCCAAGACTTATCGGAATTCGACACGGATTCTTCAACCGATTATGATTTTGATTGCGATTTTGACTTAAAGCGACAATCGACTGATGCCTTGAGCTTCATGACAACGCCGCTATAGAAGTCTTTAGATTAGATTAGATTATTAGATTAGAGATTAAGCATAAATGCTAGCTACCTACATATTTTGTTCATACAACCATCACTACATGAATATACGTACTTACGCACACACTTATGCATGCATAATATGTGCACTTCCATGCATAACGATCTATATACCTACAACTGATCTATGTAATGTAACTGATGAAAACAGTGTAATGCATGTGCGCTTGTCAGACGCTAATAAAGGCTTACTTACTTACTCTACTGCTTAACGTGCACACATGCATAATGCGTATATATACATACACACTTACATACATAGGCCTACATACATACACACATACACACAACCATGTATAGATTCATGCATCCGTCCATCCATACGTATGCATACTTTTCTGCTTACGCATACATTTAAACACGTATATACTAATCTATTCTTAACTAATTTAATACATTCACATGTAGGCCGCACACACACGCACACATAAATATGTTGAGCTGATTGTTTATGGTTTTTTGGGGAGTATTGTTTAGTCATTGTTTGAAAAGTCTTTTGTTTGTAGTCTATGTGTTTCTGACATTTGTAATCGTAATCGTAATCGTAATTCCGACATTTCTACAGCGTCCAACGTAAGCCACGTCACGGGGACCAGCTTATTCACCGGCGCTCATTTGTAGTCTATAGTCTGCTCTCGAATTCATCCAGTTTCGAACTAAGCCGTTTTCATTATCGCAAATGACCAAACACTGTTGCCGCAACACGTCTTCCATTTGAACTCAAGCAAACCATTCATTAGTCGCCCACAATAAAAACCAGATCAGGTTAATTCAAGACCTTGTTCGTCACTTTCAATTGTGACGATAGGGTTCGCAAGATCCGTATGAGCACAACTGCCAAGTGCACGGTTTACGAGAACGCTGTGCCCACGTGATAGCCATCCTGATACGACTGATCGTGCTGAAAGAGGAGTGGCCAGGGATTTAGAAAATCACTTCGAGGGCGTTTACTTAAGGATTTGTGTTTGTCCGGATCACGTCGGCGTTTATTGCGAAGTCCGATGATGAAGCAGATGCTTATTGTCTGGCCAGCGTTGAACCCACAGCTTTCTTGAAACCAAGCATTGCACTTGTGACACAAAACCAATCAAAGACTTCTATGAGGCCACCGCAGCAATACACAAGGCATCAAAAGTTAAACCGACACTTGAGCGAGATTCTGGGTCAGTCCGGTGGAATTTCGGTAGAGCAATTCACAATGTTAGGGAAAGAGCAGGCTACGGGGTAATGCAATCTGGAAAAGATTCCGCCCCCAAAATACTCGAAGACATAAAATCTTGATTGACTGCACTACTTAGGTCGATATAATACACGACCCCGGAAATTTACATGTAATTCAGTGTTGGAGAGTTCAGGTTGAGACTTTACACCTAGGTTGCTATTGTTTACTTTATACGGCTGTGTTCGTAGTGTGAATAGGTCAACCCAGCCGTAGACGTGTATTGTCTATTCTGAGGACGTTTGAATAAGCACAGATTAGCTGTAGGTATAGGACATTTGAGTAATTCTTTCAGTCTAATTTAGGGGCTTTAATAAAGCCATAGTTACTAGGACAACATCACAACATTTAACTAGATTCAGGCTGCTGCTTGACGCGTAAGCACCAGTTTGTGATAGCACAGTATCCACTACGATCCCTACTGGGAGCGCCTCTGAGTATACTTGTATTCTCTAAGAGACTTTATGTGATTTCGGGATCATTTAGCATATTTTCTAGTTTACGATTCAACAGAACTAATTAGTCGAATTGTCTCTTTCAGTTGATAACAGACGTTTCGAAATACAATATCGCAAAAGGTGTTAGATTTGTTGAAGCGTGACTGACGAGTACAGCTGTTACAGTCGTCGAAAAATCCGAATCATTTCGAGTAACTACATGAAACCGGTGTAATACCTTCGAGAATGCGATAGCGAGCAAATGATAGAGTGGTCGGGACGGTAGGCGAATGTATATGTATTCGGCGAAATTCTACCGGGAACGCGTCAAGACAAACCGAACCCATAAACAATGGACAAAGAGAAGAAGCTTGGAAAAGGCCTTTCGACAGAGATTCGCGACCATATAGCGACTTACCGCCGGCCGGTGTCTTATCGGACTCCGGCGTCGGCTTGTCGTGAATCGCCGACGAACAACATTGCTCCGAGATTCGTTGTATTACTGCTACGGTTGTCGCGAAATTCCCCAGTGCTGTTCGAAAATGCAATCACCGAATTAGACAACGAGGAAACAAAGAATCATAGCTTTTAAGCGAGTTTTCACGGCACGGGACAGACCGCGGACGACACTTGGGGTTTCAGATGGCATGTGTAGTCTATAAATATTGTCGGATGCTGGCCGACATTGCGGCCATCGTGGGGCAGATGCAGACATCGGGAAAAAATCCAAACTCCAACGTCTTGCTAATCAGGGATTGGATTGCATACCGGGCTTGCGGCAGAATCCTTGTTATTTGGCGCGTCACGAACAATCTCTGGAAAACTATCAGTTTTTATATTCTTATTTATTAAATTGGTGCTTTTCCTTTTACTATTCGTTTATAGGATAATACGACTCTAAGCAACTACATAATATGGACTTATCCTAAGCTTCCATATACAATTTCCGTTTCAGAGGATATTCGAACTTGCTGCTTTTTGCTGCAAGGAAAGCGAGCTCTGAGCAATCACAATCGTAATCATAATTCGAAATTCCTAGATGGCTTCTTAAAAGCTAAGCGCATGGCACCAGCTTTTCTCGAGTGCTGCTTTGGGCTATAGGGAAGGAAGTATCCAGTGGCAAAAGGACAGGAACCGGTTGATGGCAGACCAGAGCGCAAGATAAGGAGACAGATGAGCACTTGTCACATATTATATGAGCTTGGTGTTATATGAGCATGATGTTATATGAGCATGATGTTATATGAGCATGGTGTTATATGAGCACGGTGTTATATGAGCACGGTGTTATATGAGCACGGTGTTATATGAGCACGGTGTTATATGAGCACGGTGTTATATGAGCACGGTGTTATATGAGCACGGTGTTATATGAGCACGGTGTTATATGAGCACGGTGTTATATGAGCACGGTGTTATATGAGCACGGTGTTATATGAGCACGGTGTTATATGAGCACGGTGTTATATGAGCACGGTGTTATATGAGCACGGTGTTATATGAGCACGGTGTTATATGAGCACGGTGTTATATGAGCACGGTGTCATATGAGCACGGTGTTATATGAGCACGGTGTTATATGAGCACGGTGTTATATGAGCACGGTGTTATATGAGCACGGTGTTATATGAGCACAGATTATATGAGCATGGTGTTATATGAGCATGCATGGTGTTATATGAGCATGGTGTTATATGAGCATGGTGTTATATGAGCATGGTGTTATGTGAGCATGGTGTTATGTGAGCATGGTGTTATGTGAGCATGGTGTTATGTGAGCATGGTGTAGCTTAGGTTGTAGGTGAAATTTAGACTCATAAATATTGTGAACTCGCGAATATTGCAATAATCATGGTGAAGAAAGAATTCTTAAATTCAAAACAAAAAACCTCCACAGCTTCCTTAGAATGTATGCTGTTTTATATCTTCAACACGCGTTCAGTTTCGCTAAAATATGACAAAATTTCTATCCCACATTTGTTCATCAAGATGTGTGTGCAGATGAAAATTTATGTGGCGCCTTTTGAGAATCTCAAACAGGCTCTGGAGATGCCTTCGTTAGTGAAAACTAGGTTTGATTGACACAATCGTATTACGTATGACATTGATAAAAATCAAAATGACTTTCAACAGATTTTAGAGTAAAACACCAACAGTATAATAAAGGAATTTCATACATACATATGCACAATTTACCCACTCCATACATACATACATGCCTACTGAACAGCGCTGGTACCCTACCGAGTCTGAGTGTAACTGTCCTTCTAATGCTTCATCCGCTGTTTCCCTTGCAACAGCAGCTCACATCTGCATTGAAGAGCGCTATATAAGTGCTTGTTACATTACATTACATTGGTTTCGTTCATCTAAAGATATTCTTATCAGGCTTTAGAATCCTCAATGCCTTATTATTATTATTATTATTATTATTATCATCATCATCATCATCATCATTATTATTATTATTATTATTATTATTATTATTATTATTATTATTATTATTATTATTATTATTATTTATTATCATCATATTATCATTATATCATCATCATCATCATCATCATCATCATCATCATCATTATTATTATTATTATTATCATCATCATCATTATTATTATTATTATTATTATTATTATTATTATTATTTATTATTATTATTATGACTATTATTTATTATTATTATTATTATTATTATTATTATTATTATTATTATTATTATTATTATTATTATTATTGTGTGATTTCCACCTTGCTGAACTCCAAAAATCTTTGACTGTGACCTTCGACTAATGCCTTGGGCATTATGATAACGGCGCTCCAGAAATCATTAGACTAGATCAGATTTCTAGTGCTTACCTTCTTCTGTCGCTGATGCGACGATAGCAGACAATGTACTCCAGACAGAAACAAAAGAATAGAACCAACACAAAGAAACCATCTTGCAACAATACACTAATTAGTTGTTTGAAGACATCTCCACCAATTGCTTGACGATTATCGCTGACGGTTGTTCACGTGCTGAAGGCAAAAGGACAACATTCCTCGAAATGCTCCAGAAACTCGGCGGAGTATTCCATCCAGGCCGATACAACAGATTTTATAAAACTCCAGCGATATCCAACATCACGGCGCGTGAGGATGCCGGTTCGCATACCGATAGTGGCTTATTTCAGAGGTTTAAATCTCGCTCTAGCACGATCCGAACACGGGACCCTAAAGGGCTTGGCTTCCATTCAAACGGGCAGCGGTGGTGAAGAATCTCACCCTATCAATTCATTGAGAAATTAGCAGGGTCGAGGCCATACGGTCTCTATAGAAAACCGTGTACATTGTACATTTATCGCAGTTTCGCGGAAACTGCTCCTTTCTGCATCGAACTACTACTCCAGTTAGCAAAGCTTTTCTGTGTGTCTTCATCAGAGCTTCCCAAACGATCTGATAATGTAATGTAACGCAACAAGCATTTATATAGCGCCTTTCAAGCATCTCTCAAAAGCTGGTGTCACACGAGCAACACGTTCGGTAATGATCGCAAAAGCCTGACGCAATTCAAACACAACTAAGTCGAATCCAATAAAGCAGGTCTCGAAAGCGACGTCTATCGTATTCGGCTGCCGAATGATTCCGAAGAAGGCGATATGGACAAAACAGAATGTGCCATGCGCTGGTGGCGCATTATTCGCAGCACGCACAAAGAATGGCCCCGGGCTCAGGATTGCTTGCGTGTGGGGCAAGGGCATTTCCAGAGAGATGCCACATTCTGGCAGTCCACCATGCACGGGTCTCGGCTGAGGGGCGCTGGCATACAACAGAGGGGCGCGGGAGGGTGAACTGCCCCCCACGGCGCCTAAAGCTAACTACGCCACTGCATGGGCCGCTTCTCGGGAAGTAAACAGCACCGCGTTCGCTGGTTCTTTAATAATAATAATAATAATAATAATAATAATAATAATAATAATAATAATAATAATAATAATAATAATAATAACAACAACAACAACAACAATAATAATAATAATAATAATAGTAATAATAATAATATAAATAATAACAACAATATTAATAATAATAATAATAATAATTTTATACTCCTAATTTATTTTATAGTTTCTGAGGGATCATTTTTACCTTGGTTAAAAAAATAATAATAAGACAATTTATATAGCGCCGTAACACAACCGAGGTCGAAAAAAATGGCGCTGTACTTTAGGCCCCTTGTCAGCCGCCAATTATCGCAGACGAATCCCCTCCATCGACTGACACGTCAGGTAAATTGGTACCTGCCTCAGAGGCGCTCAGAAAGACAGCCGGAGAAAATTCCAGCGGCGCAGTTTCCTATCACAGAGTCTTCGGTCAGACGGAGATTAGAGACAAGGCGGCGAATCAGGCTCGTCGTATACAGAGGGAAAAAACTATGACAGAGGACTTGTAGGGGCAATATAAATTACATATCTCGAGAGCTCCCCCTAACTTGGTCATAAGACGAACAATGAAAGATGCAGCCCGATTTTGCGTCTTTTTGGGTGCACCGACATTTCTTTGATTGTCGCGCTCGCCGTGGGAGGTCTTTCAGTTGGCTTATCCACAATAGGCTGCCTCTTCGTTTCAGTGGACTTCCTTCCTACGTATTGACCTGACTGCGGTTGAGTTTGATGTCCTATCGGTAGGTGCCTTGTGCTTTATACATCGGCGCTAGAGAAGTTGTCAATAATAACAATGATAACAATAACAATAACAAGAATAATTTCTCAGAGATCATTTTATACTCCTAACTTAAATTTTTAGTTCCTGAGGGATCATTTCTACCTCGGGTAAAAAAATAACAAGGCTATTGACGCTCACAGAAATAAAACGGACAATAGTCTTTATTAAAGATCTAGCTTAATCTAGTCGAGGACGAGAAAAGGTCGCTGCACATGAGTTCAAAAATGAATGACCTTGTCGTACGCAGTGTAAACGAATTTCTGCGTGAACTTTGTAAACTATGCTGACAGAGCGACAACTATTGTAAGCTGTTTGAATACTACCCTCAATTAGCGCCAACATCCAGAGGACCAGAGCATATAAGCAATGTCTGCATGAGGCGAATGTCTGCGTAGAAATTGCAGTTTTGTTTGCCCTGGTCGCCTGTCGCAGACGAGGCAGTCGTTCGATTGCCATTTGCAATTGCTTTCCATGTGGCCGCTGCCATCACAACGTTAGTCATTGACGCCGAGTCTGGGGTCTCCGATGTCGCAGGAATTCATGCCTTGGCGCATCTCACATTCATTTCCCCAGCCCTGTATTTATGGATCGCTCGACAGCAACTTTCGCCACCTCATCCTCGTTTCTCCTCTTCCTCGTCCTCCTCTCCCTCCAATTCTTCCCTCTCCTCTTCCTCTTCCTCCTCCTCCTGCTCCTCCTTGTAATGTAATGCAATTACAATTTCTATGGCATCATCAATTACTTTTGGGGTGCTTTACAAAATGTCAATAGCGCATGGAGGGCTAATGAATGAATGACTGAATGGATTGATGGATGAATTGATGGATGGGTGGATGGTTGGATGGATGAATAGATGGATTGAATGATGGATGGATGGATGTATGGATGGATGGTTGGGTGGGTAGGTCGATAGACAGAACGAAGGAAACAGGAACGGAAATGTACTGTACATAGGCTAAATATAAGAAACTGTAGCTCTTTGTGGCCGCACTCGTAATCGTAATCGTAATCCCAAGAGTTCTACAGCGCCCAACGAAAGTCGCGCCGCGGGGACCAGCTTATTCACAGGCGCTCAGTCAAAACAAAATCGATAGGCAAAAGGGTTCGGTTCCGGGTCAAGATCCAAGAGTCAGGCAGAGAGAGACAGCGTGGCAGCTACGGTGGGTGATGTTTGGGCATTACCTAATTCAGTTAGGTGATGCCTCGTCTTGCTATGTCCTGCGTACTCTATCTTGTCCCTCGCTGTCCTTTCTTCTCTTCTTCTCTCATCTTCTCTTCTCTCATCTTCTCTTCTCTCATCTTCTCTTCTCTTGTCTTCTCTTCTCTCATCTTCTCTTATCTTCTCTCATCTTCTTTTCTCTCGTCTTCTCTTGTCTTTTCTTCTCTCATCTTCTCTTCTCTCGTCTTCTCTTCTCTTGTCTTTTCTTCTCTCATCTTCTCTTCTCTTCTCTCATCTTCTCTTCTCTTCTCTCAATTTCTCTTCTCTCTTCTTCTCTAATCTTCTCTTCTCTCGTCTTCTCTCATCTTCTCTTCTCTTCTCTCAATTTTCTCTCTCTTCTTCTCTAATCTTCTCTTATCTCATCTTCTCGCCATAATTCACCTATTTTTTCTAAACCCAAAATGCAATTATCATGACTTTGCTTCCTCGTTGTGTCAGCTGAAAGCGAGGCTTGCGGACCTCAAAACTGGTGCGGGTCAAATGCCTGACGACTTCACCCCTGGCGATAAAACAAACGAGACAGTTTCGACAGTCGTTAGCTCTGTATTCACATGAGGTACAAGGGACAAAGGCCATTTTGGTCTCACGGCCAACATTACGATAACACTGCACCTTGAAACAGAGAGGCCGTGTGGCTTAAAACGAACCGAAAGAACAAGACTGGACCGCTAACGACATCAACTTACATTTAGGAGTTTGTACGTAAGTATAGACATCAACCGAATTGTCGTTTGCCTCCGTTGTTGCTAATTGTACTGCATGAATCATCGTATTTGATTGTTAAATATGTATGTATGTATGGGTGTATGTATGTATGTATGTATGTAGGTGTGTATGTATGTATGTATGTATGTGTGTATGTATGTATGTAGGTGTGTATGTATGTATGTATGCATGTATGCATGTATGCATTTATGTATTTATGTATGTATATATGTATGTATGCATGTGTGTATGTATGTATGTAGGTGTGTATGTATGTATGTATGCATGCATGTATGTATGTATGTATGTGTGTATGTATGTAGGTGTGTATGTGTGTATGTATGTATGTAGGTGTGTATGTATGTATGTATGCATGTATGCATGTATGCATGTATGCATTTATGTATTTATGTATGTATGTATGTATGTATGCATGTGTGTATGTATGTATGTAGGTGTGTATGTATGTATGTATGCATGGATGTATGTATGTATGTATGTGTGTATGTATGTAGGTGTGTATGTGTGTATGTATGTATGTAGGTGTGTATGTATGTATGTATGTATGTATGTAGGTGTGTATGTATGCATTTATGTATTTATGTATGTATGTATGTATGTATGTATGCATGTGTGTATGTATGTAGGTGTGTATGTATGTATGTATGCATGGATGTATGTATGTATGTATGTGTGTATGTATGTAGGTGTGTATGTATGTATGTATGTATGTAGGTGTGTATGTATGTATGTATGTATGTATGTAGGTGTGTATGTATGCATTTGAAGGGAGAGACTGAGGCTGCGGGTGAGAATGGACCGATGGGTGGATCGGGTGGCTCTTGTGACGGGTGCTTCGAGGGGAATTGGTCGAGTCATCGCCAATCGATTGGCTAAACACGGAATGAAGGTCGTCGCCTGCGCCCGTAACTCAGAAGCCATTCAGGTGAACTACAACTCATACTGACAGCCACAGTAAAACTCATCAAGATCAGTCACCTCTACTGATTTATATATTCTCCTTCTTCTCCTTCTTCTTCTTCTCCTCCTTCTTCTTTTTCTTCTCCTTCTCCTCCTCCTTCTCCTCCTTCAACTTCTTCTTTTCCTCTTCCTTCTCCTTTTCCTTTTCCTTCTCCTCCTCCTCCTCCTTCTCCTTTTCCTTTTCCTCCTCCTCCTCCTCCTCCTCCTCCTTCAACTTCTTTTCCTCCTCCTTCTCTTTTTCCTTTTCCTTCTCCTCCTCCTCCTTCTCCTTTTCCTCCTCCTCCTCCTCCTCCTCCTCCTCCTTCTTCAACTTCTTATTATTCTTCTTCTTCTTTTCCTTCTTCTTCAAATTCTAATTCTTATTTTTATTCTAATTCTAATTCTAATTCTTCTCCCTTTTCCTTTCTTTTTCTTCTCTTCCATTCCAAATCCTTCTACTGCTTCTCCCTCATCTTCTTGTTCACTTTCTTCTTCATCATAATCATCATCTCTTTCTGCCTTTCAGCATCATCATCATCATCATCATCATCATCATCATCATCATCATCATCATCATCATCATCATCATCATCATCATCATTATCATCATCATTATCATCATCATCATCATCATCATCATCATCATCATCATTATCATCATCATCATTATCATCATCATCGTCGTCGTCGTCGTCTTCGTCATTTTCTTCTCCTCCTCCCTTTCATTTTCTGCAACTTTTCCTTTGCGAGATGGTGATGTCGGTCACGACGGTGATGACAGCGATGACCTGATAAATGTTGTAAAACTAGGAACTGAGTGAGTCGAACCCTGGCGGGGTTATTGTTCCAATACAATGCGATCTGAGGAATGAAGCGGAGATCCTCGCGATGTTCGACCGAATTCGACGTGACTTTGGAGGAGTCGATGTCTGTGTTAACAACGCCGGAACGGGGTCCATTGCTCCGCTGATGTCGGGATCCACGGAAAAGTGGAGAGAAATGCTCGATGTAGGTAAACCGATAGCCCTTGGTGAACAAATGCAATGAGCTGTAATGTAATATATCATTTGTAATATACTACATATCATGTATCATCAATAGAAGATTTACATAGCGCCTTTAAAGGACCTCTCACAAAGCATTTCAATGTACTGTACTGTACTGAATGAATCTGAGCATTTACATCAAGCCTTTAAGAAAGTGTCACAATGCACTATGATGCGATATGATGTAATGTAACTGAGGCTTTCATTGCGCTTTTTGTTACCTCTTTGAATGCCCCATTCACTTCGCTCCTGTACATATATCTCCCCCACTAGTGCTGACTATACGTGTCTTTTATAGTAGTAATACTTCCACTGTTTAACGACATCTTATGGCGTCAAAGGCTGTTGACGTCGCCCTCCTCCTTTATCCAGTCTTGGGACTGGCACCAGCAGAACAAGGCAATGGCGGAGTTAACACTTTTCTTTTAACCACTCATTCAGACGATAAATTGCACTGATCTGCACTTATTTGGGTGTTTCATGTGTTAGCTAAATGTGCTGGCTCTGTGCACCTGTACACGAGAAACAGTGAAGTCGATGAAAGAACGGGGAGTGGATGACGGTTTCATCATTAACATCGGCAGGTATATTCCGCAGTAGATGTCGCTAGCATACTGTCTAATTCAGTCACTTATGTAATACAGCTGTAATAAAACTTACTCGATGGTCGCTGCGATTAGAATAGACGAGATTAGATGAGATAAGATTAGAATAGGATAGATTAGATTAGACGAGATTAGATGAGATAAGATTAGAATAGGATAGATTAGATTAGACGAGATTAGATGAGATAAGATTAGAATAGGATAGATTAGATTAGACCAAGAGGTCAGGCAGAGAGACAGCGTGGCAGCTATGGTTGGTGGTTTTTGGGAATGGAGCAGAGAGAGAGAGAGAGATAGAGAGAGAATAAAGACAGAGAGAGAGAGAGAAAGAGAGAGAAGGAAAGAGAGAGAGAGAAAGAGAGAGAAAGAAAGAGAGAGAGAAAGAGAGAAAGAGAGAGAGAGAGAGAGGGAGGGAGGAGAGAGAGAAAGAGACAGAGAGACAGAAAGACAGAGAGACAGAGATAAGAGGAAGAAATGGAGTCAGGATAGGACAAACTGCCCTTCCCCACGCCTGTAGCTAAATTAGCCATTGCAAATGAATGTTATTACAGCGTTGCTGGTCATTTTGCGGAGGGGGCTGGTGGTCTGAGTTTCTATAGCGCAACAAAACACGCCGTAGCAACGTATAGCAACGGCCTGGCAACCGAACTCAAGGCCCTAAAGTCACACATCAGAGTCATGGTTAGTGATTCGAATCTCATGTATGAACAAATGAATGAATGAATGAAGTAATTAATTAATTAATTAAATGAATAAATGCATTCATGCATGAATGATTGAATGCATTCATGCATGAATGACTGAATGATTGAATGAATGAATGAATGAATGAACGAACGAAAGAAAGAACTAATGAATGAATGAATGAATGAATGAACGCATGAATGAATGAATGAACGAAAGAAAGAACTAATGAATGAATGAATGAACGAACGAACGAATGAATGTGTAGGAGCGCCGGTGGGACGCCCAAACAGAAGCGGTAATGAGAAAGAATGAAGCAAACAGAGACAGAGAGGCGGATATGACGAAACATGTGTCTTAGAAGCCGAACAAGGTTTGGTCAATCAACTCCATGGAAATGCAGCACTGGAAAGGCTCATCTATTAACAGGAAACCACGAATTCGCATTACTTAGAGCCTTATCAAGCTATCAAGTAAGTCGAGTAAGCCGAACGGAGAAGGGGAACCCAAGAGTAGAAGATGAAGCATGTATAGTCAAGATCCGAATCAAGGGTCAATGGCTAAACGGACGATAGGCTGATCCAATGCTAGACGCCGATTAAACTACTTTCAACTCGAACTTTGTCTATCCCGCTATACGACATGAAAAACAATTTCGACCTATTCCGTTGCATATGTATATATATATATATTGCATGTAGAGATATTATATATTTTTATGTATGTGTGTATGCATGCATGTATGAATATATTCGGTAAAATAATTCTGAAATTCTTTGCGACATGAAAGACCAATTCGACTCATCCCGTTGCATATGTATATATGCATGTACGTACTTAGATGTGTAGATGTATTATATATATGTATGTGTGTATGCATGCATGTATGTATGTATTCGGCAAAAATAATTCGAGTATTTAACTTTTTTCTGTATATTGTTCAATTGAAGGAGATAAGTCCTGGTTTGGTTGAGACGGAGATGGTGGAGCTCGCTGTGGGGAAAGCCGTGGCTGGCAAACTCTTCTCTGCTGTAGAGGTAAGTACTACAGCTGGTTGGTTATGCGCATATAAGTCTTCGAATGTTGTGCTGACTATTGCTGAGACAGACAGACAGACAGACACAGAAAGTAAGAGAAAGAGAGAGAGAGAGAGAGAGGGAGAGATAGGGAGAGAGAGAAAGAGAGAGGGAGAGATAGATAGATAGGGAGATAAAGAGAGAGAGAGAGAGAGAGAGAGAGAGGGAGAGAGAGAGAGAGAGAGAGAGAGAGAGAGAGAGAGAGAGAGAGAGAGAGAGAGAGAGAGAGAGAGAGAAAGACACACACCAGCTACATTATATTCGAATAAGCAAAAAAGCTGTTGTGTATAAAAGTGATGTACAGGAACAAAAAGAAACAATCTGTGTCACTTGCCGTCTATTCGAACTTCAAAGATGGCTTCATACAGCCTCTGCTATAATAGCTAGCATCGCATTTGACTGTAGTAATTAATCACCGAAGCAAAACAGGGCGGAAGGAAACGATTAATTAATTAATTAATTAAATTATTGTAGAAACTTAGAAACTGACCAATATTCTATATGCGCAGGCTCTTTCAATGGAAGACATAGCAGATGGTGTCATCTATGGACTGTCGGCTTCACCTCGCGCCCAAGTAACGATACACTACTAATGTCATGTACCTCAAATACAATGCAGTGCAATTTAGTCTAATACAATCTATTCTAATCGTAGAACTTTTATAGCGCCGCTATCAATGAACATCGATTAAATGGATTGATAATGTAGTGTATTGTACTAACCACAGTAGTCTATCTGTGGAGCACGGTAGCGTATTGGCTGTAGTAATTAGTTCACGCCATCGAATGATGCTTAGTCATTATATAATGGCGCTTAATAAATGCAGAAATAATAATATCTTGTTATGATGGCTCTTTGGTATTGCAACGGATCGTACGAGATCTCGAGTGAGTGAGAGTTGCTGTGTGACCGCTGACGAGAGAAGAATTCCCGATATATCTGGTTTATTCAGCTCTTCAGAGATTAATTATTCTTTGTGTTTAAATTATAAAATGTTTTAGAAATAAGACAGAGTTGTTTTGTGGAACGCCTATTGTTCAAATGAGTTTCTAAGAAAGCTAGGAGATTGCTTTTGTAATTGTTAAATTCCTTGATTCGTAAAATCAACGTTTCATTAGCTGTCAACGTGGAAATGATTCATCGTCAGATTTTAATCTTTTCTTCTTGGTTTTTGTAGATTGCGGAGGTTATCATAAGGCCAGTTGATCCAATAAACTCACTTGCGTTGAGATTAGCCAGTAGTGACAGCCACTTATAAAAATGAAACAGCCTAGACTGATTGGTAGGCCTACAATTTAGCACCATTATTTCCATAGGCGTCGATCCCTGCGGGATAGAGGGGACATGTTCCCTAATGTTTAGGTAGGGTACACAGAGGATTATATCCCCTCCAGTATTCTTGAGGGTTTTTCAAATTCTCTGAAAATATATACGCTGCAACAATGAAAACAGCATCGTTGTGTTTGTCAATTTCTTAATTTGCGTGAGATATGGAATTAAGGAACCAAAAATGCTGATCACTGAAAAAGATCGTCCAATTTGTTGTCGGTTTGTTAACGTCTGACTACTAACGCCTGGTGAGAGAGAAAGCGACAATTTTGATGCATTAGCGCTAAAAATGTTAAAATGTGTTGAGTTTCCATCATAACTACCTTCCATCAGAACCAAGACCAGTTATTTAAGTATTGTTCCTCCAACAGACAAGAGCGGCTTTGCTGAGTGCAGTACGTCATTTACTGTACATAGACTCATTCGTTGTTAAGTTGACTCGGGTCGATATATAGTCATTTATGTGACGCCAGAGCTTCGGAATTCGTGAGCGGACATTACGATGACAAGATAGACTTTTCAGTATGTGGTATTGTGGTATCTAGGGATATATGTGGTCACTGGGGAAAAGGCAGCCATGTTGAAAGAACGAACTTGAGGGGCGTGTCAACACGGTTGCGGGGAATTCAATAAACTCTTCAAATATTACATTGGCGACGAGGATTTTCCTACAATGGCAGCCACTATCGGACGAATGGATCCCTTCGAAGATGGAGATGATTGGACGTCGTATTATGATCGGTTGTTGATGTTTTTTCAAGCAAATGACGTTCCAGAGGAGAAATACGTTCCGGCTTTGTTGAGCCTTATTGGCTCTCGTTGTTATGCGTTATTGAAAGGCCTCACAGCGCCGACACTCCCTTCTGCGAAGACGTTTAAGGAATTAACAGATCTCCTGAAGGCTCATTTTACACCGAAACCTCTTGTTATTGCTGAACGGTTCCGTTTCTATCGTCGCTCGCAGCGGGAAGGTGAGTCTATACTACAGTATATGGCAGAGATTAGACGGCTGTCTCAGCACTGTGCTTTTGAGGCGTTCTTATCCGAAGCCCTCAGAGACAGATTGGTCTGTGGGCTGTTCAATCCTCAAATTCAACGTAAGCTGTTGTCGGAGGATGGGTTTGACGTTGGATAGAGCGATGACGATAGCCGTCGCGATGGAAACAGCGGCTAAGGACGCGTTGGAGTTAAGAGAAGGGACTCTGCTCCCGACTGTAACGCCTGTGAATCAGCTACATGTGAAAAATAAAGATCGGTCATCAGAGGTAGTATGTCATCGTTGTACAGGCAGACATGATCCCCAAAAGTGCAGATTTAAAGATGAATTGTGTTTTGCATGTTCTAAACGCGGACACACAGCCAGGGTTTGTCGTGGTCGTGCTAATAAGATACAACCTTCAATAGCTTCGTTCATGACGACACAGGCGACACCAAAACCTACAGGTCACAGAAATACTCATAAACTGGAGCCAGACTCAGAGGGCACCGGTAGCGAGGACGATACTATTTATCATCTAAGAACGGTTACTCAGATGAAAGGCCAACCCTATATGGTGGAGGTGAAATTGAACGGAGTGAACACTCTGTTGGAATTAGACACTGGGGCGGCGGTAACTGTCCTGAATGAGGCCACTTTTGCGGGTATAACTCAGAATCGTCGTAACATGCTACACCCAACCTCAGCCAAACTTAAGACCTATACAGGGCAGTTGATTCCGGTGATGGGAAAGTGGTATGTGGAAGTAACATACGGGTCCCAAGTACGGACACTACCTGCGTTGGTAGTATCGGGACATACCCCCTGTTTGATGGGTCGTAATTGGTTGCAAGAACTCAAAGTTAACTGGAAGGAGATCTTTCACCTGCGACAAGGAGAGTCAGTCAATATCGACCAAGTGTTGGCTGAATTTTCTGACGTGTTTAGGGAGGAGTTGGGTACCATGATAGGTTTTAAAGCAAAGATCTTCGTGGATCCACATGCACAGCCAGTTTTCTGTAAAGCACGCCCTCTACCCTATGCTCTTAAAAAGGGGGTGGAGACAGAACTGGACCGGCTGGTAAGCGAAGGCACTATCCGTCTAGTGACGCATTCGGACTGGGCAGCACCTATCGTGCCCATAGTCAAGACGGATGGAACCATACGTATCTGTGGTGACTATAAAGTAACAGTGAACAAGGTGTCCAAGCTCGATCGCTATCCGATCCCTAAAACTGAAGATTTGTTCACGTCGTTGTGTGGAGGCAAAACATTTAGTAAGTTGGATATGAGCCATGCCTATCAACAATTACTTTTGGAGGAAGAGACTCGGAAATTTTTAACTATTAACACACACAAAGGTCTGTTCGAGTATTGTCGGTTACCTTTTGGGGTAAAATCAGCTCCTGGAATTTTTCAGAGAGCTCTAGAGAACGTGTTAAGAGGAATCCCTTTTGTAGTGGTGCGAATGGATGACATCTTGTTGTCCGGAAAATCGGATGAGGAGCACCTTGAGAATTTACGAGAAGTGTTGCGTCGTTTATCTGAGGCGGGACTTCGACTGAAACGATCTAAGTGCTCTTTCTTCGCCCGAGAGGTGGTCTACTGCGGCCGCGTGGTGACCGCCGAGGGTACTCGTCCATCGCCCGAAAACGTGCGAGCCATCGTGGAAGCTAGAGCACCGCGGAACTCCACGGAGCTGCGAGCATTTTTGGGTATGTTGAATTTTTACAACGCCGATCTTCCGCATCTAGCCACCATATTGGAACCCATGCACCAACTCTTACGGAAAAAACGTTGGCTGGCAGTGGGGTACAGCCGCGCAGATGGCTTTCGAACACGCTAAAACACTATTGACAAATGCTACTTTCCTCGCACATTACGATGAACAGAACGACTTACTCTTAGCGTGCGACTCGTCCCCATATGGAGTTGGGGCAGTACTTTCACACGTTCTGGCCGACGGCAGGGAGAAACCGATAGCATTCGCTTCGAGGACTTTGAATTCGGCGGAGAAAAATTATTCGCAACTAGATAAGGAAGGTTTAGCTTTGCTGTTTGGGGTAAAGAAGTTTCACCAGTTTGTCTATGGTAGAAAATTTCTTCTGTCTACAGACCACAAACCATTGCTGGGTTTGTTTGGCGAAGGGAAAGCGGTACCCCCACATGGCTTCCGCCAGACTTATTCGGTGGATCTTGACATTATCAGGGTATGACTATACCTTAAAGTTTAAAGAAGGACGCTATAACGCTAACGCAGATTGTCTGAGTCGCTTACCGTTGGAGGAGACCACACACCATAGCGCGGTTCCGGGGGAGGTGATCCAGACGCTGGATTTGGTCAATCGAATAGTGGACGCAGCGGCGATCAGGAGTCAGACTCTTAAAGATCCTGTTTACAGTCAGGTACTGGATTACTGCAGGCGAGGGTGGCCAGAGGACTGTCCGTCTGAAAAGTTGCGGCCATTTTCCTAGGTGAGGGAGGAACTCAGTCTTCAGGATGGATGTGTCCTGCGAGGTTCCCGCGTTGTGGTGCCCATTAAAAGCCAAGCGTTATTGTTGGAGGAGTTGCATGAAATGCATCCAGGAGTTTGCAGAATGAAGGCTTTGGCTCGCAATTATGTGTGGTGGCCCGGCCTGGACCGGGAGATCGAGGACTTGGTGAGGCAGTGTTCGGCTGCCAGATTCATCGACACACACCCGCTAAGGCTCCGCTTCATCCGTGGGAATACCCGTCGCGACCTTGGGTGCGGCTACATCTGGATTATGCGGGACCCTTTTTGGGAAAGACGTTTCTAATTATAGTTGACGCCTATAGTAAATGGGTCGAAATATGCATACAATCCTCGGCGAACTCTGCCGCTACTATCGAGAGTTTGGTGCAGACGTTTGCCACTCACGGGCTGCCCGAACAGATTGTGTCAGACAACGGCTCCTGTTTCACCAGCGAGGAGTTTCGCACGTTTCTCCGCAAGAACAGCATCCAACAGACACTAGTAGCTCCTTTTCATCCCTCCTCTAATGGACAAGCAGAGCGGGTCGTTCAATCTTTTAAAGCAGCGATGAAGAAGTCAGAAAACGGCTCTTGGAGTCTCCAGCGTAGGGTGTCTCGATTCTTATTCACCTATCGAGTGACTCCGCATACGGTGACAGGTGTGACTCCGGCGGAATTACTCATGAATCGGGCCCTTCGAACCAGATTCGATGGATTACGACCTAACGTGGCTTCTCGTGTTCAACAGAAGCAGGTCGCACAAAAAGCCCTTCACGATCGGCATTGTCAAGCCAGGGATTTTCAAGTAGGAGATAAAGTTTGGACTCGAAATTTTAGCACCCGTGTGGATTCAGGAAACGCATGGACACCAAGTGAAATCACCGGACTTACGGGGCCAGTTTTCCTATACAGTACAGCCTCAGACGGGGCCACTCATGAGACGGCATCTGGATCACATCCGGAGAAGGTGGCCTAAAGGGCAGAAAGACTTACCAGGGTTGGAAGGTGATTTCAGCAACGGGGAAGGCTGTGAGGGCGTAACAGAGGAGCAACGGAGGAAATCGTTGTCGGAACGCCCTCAGGAAGAGGCCCTCCAAGGAAATCAGTCGTGTGGGGTGTCTTCTGCACTGGAGCATCGTCCTGAGAGGCTCTCTGCGTCACAGGAGCCTACGTCACTCACAGATAGTCAACCACCTGAAGAACCCGTGGTCAACGTAGGACGACGTTCTCAGAGACTGAGGAAACCTCCTGACTATCTTAAGGATTTTGTGTGTACTTCCAGGCCAGAATAATGCCTGCGAGACATTAGTTATTGTTGGAAGGGAGGGGCAGTCTACTCCAACCTTCACATTAGTTATTAACTATTTAAAAATTACGTGGGGGGTAGGGTGATTTTTGTAACTGTGAGCGGACATTACGATGACAAGATAGACCTTTCAGTAGTGGCTCAGTAGTTGATTTTATGTCGTATCATGTTAGTTGTATGTATGCATGCATGCATGTGTATATATATATATATATAAGTATAAACGTATTAATATATGTATACATGTATTTATGTATGCATGGATATATGTATGTATTTATGTATGTATCTAGCTATTTATGTAGTGTCTTATGAGACTCTCACAAAGACTGAGTAAGATTGGTATCTGCATTTTCATAGTCTGTCGATATCAAACGACTCATGAGGAGCTGTTATCAGCTGCGCAAACACAATTCATGACATAAACAAAAAAGTGCATTAGCTTACCAGTAATTGGATTTCTCTGGGATCCGATTTCTGGAAGCTGTTGCTTAATTAAACACGAAACCGGACCCAGTCGAAGCACTTACTGAACAAGCTCTAACACTGCCAGTAACGTGGATTCTGCGCACACATTGGGCCCGTCACCCTCTTCCATCAGTGGCGCAATCGTAATCGTAAACTCGAGATTTCTACAGCGCACAACGAAAGCTAAGTCGCAGGAACCAGCTTATTCAGAGGCGCTTAGTCAAGAAAAAATCGATAGGCATACGAGCCATCTATGTGCCAAATGAACGCAGCTTTCTGAGAAATGATGCTAGAGGTCGTCTTTAGAGAGTTGGATTGATATTCTGTGACTAATTGGGGTATTGCGATAGGGACATTAGCTCGATGGCGTTAATATAAGGAAGCCTTTGAAGCTATGGTGTGCTGGACTCTTAGATTGGGGAATTAACAAACAACGGACAGGATAAACTCCTATACGAAACAGGGACACTGATTGAATAAACCGGCTTTCTCGGATATTTAGTAAAACTTAAAAATTAGGTTGACGCTGCAAACAATGTAGGCCTTACCGTGCACACGCCGTGCTTCTATAGACCTACGGCAGTGTTAAAGATGACACTTCAATAAGCATGTTCATGCCTTATGACTGTGAGGCGTCATGTAGAGCGCTACTGGCGTTTTAACAACTGATGATACACGTAGTTGAACATATAAAATACTAGTTTAATTTTCAATATATTATATATATATATATACACATATAATTTTCATATAATTAGTTTTGTTTCAGTAAAACAGTAACAGCCAGCGCTTGTACGCAGCAATTCGCTGGCTTCCCATTTCTCTCAGCTTAAACACAACCCACCCTAAAAGTTCCTTTCCCCACTCTATCTGGTCTTATGGCAACCGGACTTAGTTCTTGACATGTCATCTTTGGGCAACCTCATTGACTTGATTGACTCACTGCTCGTGATTAAGCTGGTACCCTGCGCTTAGCTTTTAAGTAGCGCTTTAGTGATTTAGAGTTTAGGATTACAAGCAACCGATGTGAGTGGGTTCCAAGCAATTGATTAATGGTTTTATATTACTTAGGCCGTTAAGTATAGAATTTAGATAGTTTATAAACAAAATGTTAGCTCTATGCTTCTCGTAATATATGGTCTCGGCTTGGCAACCAGTTGGGCGTCAAAATGGCGGAGAAGTCGGTGGCGAAATTCACTTTTATGCATTTAGAAGGGAAAAAGTTTCTTGGAATCGATGCGAAAGACACACAAGATTATCTGATGAAATGGTTAGATGTATACTGACTAATGTATGCTGACTAACAGAAATATTTTAACTACGCACTAATCGTGTTGAGTGGGAAGAAACATGCACACGCTTTAAGAATTTTATGCTTATACAGTTTTCTTGGAAAATCAGTTCGCAATTTCATATTTGTATCCAACTTTTTTTACCTCTGCGGCATCTACATAACCTCGCGTACAGCAGAGCGCAGCGATCGCCAACTGGTTGACTCGAGATTGGAACACAAAGCTGCCAGATGTACGCTGGTTGGAAACCCGCAAAAGAAGCCCGTCCCATTTTTATTTGACGCATTGATTGTAATTAAACACATATACTTTGCGCAGTCATTTCCCTTTTCTTTGTATTAATTTGTAGGTCAATGAAAAACAGACTGAAAGCACAAGCTTTTTCCTTTGACCAGTATTTTCAGTCTTATCAACGAGATGAATTTGTTTTGGCAAGTACTATTTCTCAAAGTTAAGCTTAATTGTAACACGTGTGTTAGTATTGCATAAACTTTTATGTAGGTCAAGCTAATAACTGAAGTTTACAATTATTAGCTTTTTTGTTTCATTACATTACACTGTATGTAATATTCCACATATTTGCTACTTATGAGTGGCAGAGTGCTAATGTGTTTACTTGATGATTGTAATTGACATTTTAAAAATTTATGTAGCACACCGTAATTAGTGAGCTACTTCTAGAGCGCTTTACAATGTTGTTTATCAGCACATGTAGTAAGAGTTAAACATTAAACAGAGTTTCATAAGAGTTAGTTGATTACCGTGCTTGTAAATGTACAATTTAAATGTACACGTTTTTCTATAGCATCTATATGCCCTCGACCCTGCTTATTTTTCAGTGAATTAATCGGGTGAGATCCTTCACCACCACTGCCGGTTTGAATGGATGCCACACCATTTGGAGTATGTTTGACCTGCTTTACATAGCCAAATAGGAGTAAATGTAAATGTACTTGTTTTTCTGTAGCAGCCGTATGACCTCGACTTTGATCGTTTTTCAACGAATTGATCCGTGCTTCAGTCTAAATCTTTTTATTGTTGTGCAACTGCTGAGTGATTGTTTTTCCGTTTTGATTGTCATCTCTGTATTTTTCATGTTTTGTTATTAGGCTTTCATGCAGGATCCCAGTGTCTTTAACAACTTGATGGTAATCTCCTCCGGTGGAAAATGGGTACCACTAGGTAACTCACTATAAGTTAATACAGATTAGAATTATACTCTGCTTCATTTGGTGCATGGTGGCCTAGTGGTTAACATACTGGACCATCAACCAGAGGTTGGGGTTCAAATTCCTACCAGGGCAGAAAGACGTTTAAAAGATTTCTGCTCCATTTGCACCTTCTAACAGACTTGGCTACAGAATGAGTACACTGACAACATACTGTCAATGGGAAGATCAGGTGGTGGCGGAGAAGAGTGGCCACCCACCCTCATCTGCTGAGACCAAGAACGTTAAGTTGCTAGCACTTCATTTCTTTGGATGGCATACCTCCTCTTCCATAAATCCTATCCTGATTCTTCCTCTTCCCTTTACTTCACTTTCCAATTCAGTTCTAAACACCATACACCATAGCCGTCTTATCACTGCCTGCCTGAATGTTGGATATTGATCTGCAACTGAACTCTCCCTGCCTATCGATTTTGTTTTGACTGAGCGCCTGTCAATAAGCTGGTTCTAGCAACTTAGTTTTTGTTGGATGCTGTAGAAATCTCAAGCTTACAATTACAATATATACCTTTGATTAATGACTAGTACAGTACTTGGGTCCCCCTACGTCCCACTTGCAGGATATGGGATACGTTACTTTTACAGTACTTGGGTCCTTTATTCTTTACCGAAAACTTGACTCTTCCAGTCTGTTTCCTACTATCCAGCTTCATTGTGCACTTCCAGACTTTGCAAGAGGGCATTATCAGGTTTAATTTGTGTTGCGTATTGTAGGAAACTTAATAAAAACATGAACTCGTTAACAGGTATCAAGGCGAAGAGCATAACTGCGCGACAGCTGCCCTGCACTGCCCTGTCGATGTCGTACTTTGACAAGCTTTACGAAAACAACATAGTTAAAGACTCTGGTCACATTGCTCAATGTTTTGACGAGTTCTATGAAGATTTCACGATATCGGATGAATTGAGAAAGGTAAAAAAGAATTTATGATTTTCAGAAGTTACCACAAATTTGGCAAATGGTATAACTACACTTCTGTCATAGACCTGGGGAGCACTGAGACTCATTGGTTACATGCTCATACTGTCGTTGATGTTTCGTAGTTGTCTGCAACTGGGCTTTGAACTGTTGACTCGCCCATTTTGTAGCATGATGTTAACTCGAACGTGCAAATATATCAATGACATTTGTAACTCAAACTTTCCTCTTAACACACGCCAGACCAATACTGTCAATATTTGAGCTCTGTTGTATAAGCCCTTTCCTGCAGACAGGTACAAACTAGTTTAGACAGTCTCTCACTATTGCACAATTGTGGGTTTTCCAAAACCCTGCTAACTCGTCAGAACATAGACTGAGCGCCTACGTGATAAAATAAGCGTCAGAAATATTTACTGCATGGCTGTACCATCAATTACACCGCCCTCACAATGCATCTGATGCATGGCAGCCGTAAGCATGTGATCAGCACATGCAAAACAAATAAATAACCTGATGATGCATGGAAATTTCACGTACTCAAAACTTGCTGACTAAGCAGTGCAGAATTTCTTTCGCATATTGGATATACGTATGTATGATGTAGTACTTATGTATGAAGACCCTTAATACTATGCATTTTAAGTCCCTATCAAAAGTGTCTGCGATTTCTATCTTATGCACCTAAACAAGATTGTTAGTTGACTTTTACTGTACACATCATATAGCAGCATGGCGTGAGTGAAGAATAAATATGATAATGAATAGGACAAATGCGATTGTAATTATAATAAGAACTTATTGTAAGTGAGTAAGCTACTTCTTTATGGTGTCAGTTTTTTGAGTGCAAGTACTGAGTAATTACTTTTCAATGGTGAAAGTTAAAGTTAAAACGATCTGCATTTAAGGTGATTGTATTAATCGACTAGAATAAAAGAAACTGTTTTGTAAATATCTGAACATCTAAACATTCTGCTTCTTTCACTCAGATGCTGCTTCTCGAAGACTCTGACAATTACGATGTGTACAGCGCAGCCGAGCGAGAGGAGTTTCTCTTCCAACTCTTCCGACATGTTTGTCTCGGCGGATCGCTTTGCCAGTATGAAGACAACATCGAGCCTTACCTAGAAATCACAAAACTAATTTACAAGGATCTTGTCAGGTAAACAGATGGGCTGCTTTGTTGAAGTTCATTTGGCTGTAACGAAAATTGCCAAATTGTAATTGAGATTTAAATAATCTGCAAAAATGTTCCCTGCTGCACTGAACAGCAAACTTTACAGCAATTTGGCCTGTATGTTGAGCAGTATGTAGGCCTAAGTGCCCCGTTGTAATCAGCTAGATTTATTACAGTTGTAAGAAGTATGTAAATTTCAGTTGCTCTTGCAAGTTTTTCAAGGTTTCATTTTCCAAAATTTGTTTCCAACACATAAATAATACTGTGAAACAGCTTAGTGTTTCAAGCATGCAAGCACCTCAGTGCTTTTGAGGTGAAATCTTGAAGCACTGTACAGTTTTCTGTAATGCTGCTGGTTTAAATTTTGCCGATAAATTGCGTAAATGATATCAAGTCTTGTGGTGTTAAAATCTCATTTGGCTGTTGTTTCTGATAAGAACGGTTTTCGTTGCAGTGTTCAAAAAGACAAGACTGGAAAACTGATCGTGACTTCTATCGTTTTCAAGATCACGGCTTCGGTAAGACTGCTTCATCATTTTTAGAGTTCTTTGGACATATGACTTCTTTTATGATCTTCTACAGCAAATTTGAACAGACTAAGTTTCCTATTGCAACTGGGTATTCTGTCTCGAATAATTGTTGAAAGTTGGTTGTCAGTTATGGCAAGATGAGGTGAAGTAACAGCATATTCTTTATGTGCCTCTTTCAACTAGTGGTCCTTGGAGGCGTGGTTCCTAGCGTAATATTATTACTGCATCTATTATGCACACAAGATCAGTAAATTCGAAACTGAGGTACGAAGCATTTGTGATTGAAGGACTTGCGCAAGGTCCCAACACAGTAACTATCTTGGGGAGGCTCGAACTCGTACTATCCATGTTACAAGCTGAGCGCTCCGTCCAATTGGCTACGATCTTTGAGTCAAAGTGTAAACAGAACAGCAGTATTGTATTGCATTTGTAAATTTTATATAGCGCCTCAGAAAGAACAAACTACTTGGGGGCACAAACAGTAAGCCAGCAGCTGGACAGCGTTTGCATTGTGTGGCTTAACAGCAAATTGTAATTTTTGCATGATGTATGAAGACTTGCACCCCAGTTGTGTTGTTGGAAGGCAAACACATTTACAATACATATTTTCTTAAAGTATTCATTACTAACGCAGTCAGTAAATCTGAATCGGACCATTAGACTGATTCATCATTGAGCTATGAACAGTTTCGTTAATCTGTTATTTGATACAACTGCTGTCAAAAGCATAAAGTTGTTCCACAACGTTAGTTATTTGTTTTGAGAAACTCGTCAACTTCCCAACTGAAGACTAAAATGCATCCATTTCATATTGGTAATTGTAAAACAGGCCAATTAATGGAAAATAATATTACTGACAGGCTTGTATGAATTCTCTTTGGTTACTGGATTTGTTTCAATTCTAGGATGAAGACGGAGTTTTCTATCCAGATCATGAAACACACGAACAAAACTTTGCATATCTCATTATCGATCCGCTAAAACGTCACGTTAATGTGGTGTACCATAAGTATGGAACATCAGCTTATGTGGACTGAAAGTACATAAAGGCGACTCTAGCTCATTTAAATTGATTGCTAAGTTTTTCTCTCAGTATTGGCAAATGTATTCTTGATGTGGACTTCACATTTGGAATTGTAAGAGTGCATTAAACTTCAGTACCATTTATGAAATGCTGGTTTAATTTCATATCAGTACTCGTTAGGCAGTTGCCATGTTATTGTTGCACTGCTAATTTGACTGCAGCTTGCTGCACGGAGTTGTTTGTCATTTTAAATATTCATAATTAAAGATTTGCATAGCATCATGAATTTTGTGTTATTTCCTTCATTGTTGCAGTGTTGGATATAATTTATAGAAGAATTCGTGAAGAATTCTTCATGCCCAGTTTCTTCATTCTTCTTCCTCAGGTTCTCTGCCCTCAGGCAGGTTCAAACGTCCAATGATGTCACTCCTCTCAACGCTGAACTTTTTTCTGCCTGCTGTATCAGTGCTGAGCTTCTTAAGCCTGTATCCATCCGTCATCATCCAGTGCAGCAACTTCTGTCTGGGTCTTCCTCCCCTCCATTTTGTCCTCAGTGACGGTTCCCAAGAGCGAGTCCCTCTCAGTACATTTCTCAGTCGCCCCTTATTGCAGCTATCATAGATCCTTCTTCCCCAGATTTTTTGACACCTTCTTGTTTGTTTCTTCATAAATGATGCTAAATAAAACTCATCATCACATCGCAGTTGTAATGGTAATTTACATTACATACTGCAGATGAACTTTGCATTTGTAACAAACTGCCAGCACTAAGCTCTTTTAAAACACTCATGTCATTCTATGTCTATTTGTATATTATAATTCACAATATAATGATGCAGGTTATGAGGGGTCCAGTGCATTTAATCTTACTTGATATACCATTAATTTTAAATGGATTACATTAAAATTATATTGTGGCCAGAAAACCTGCCACTTGTGACTCAAAGCAGGAAAAATACCATTACTTTTTTGCAATATATCTTTGTTTACTGGACCTTTGATTGAACCAAAACATCTAAGATTATGACAAATGGAGCAAAACAACTACGTCAAATCCGGGAAATGGATGTGACACCACTTTACTTTGTCTTACATATGCTTCTAAAATCTCAAAAAGAAGCATAAAAAGCCAAATACATTAACACAGTCTGTTTTCTTAACTTGGTGAAAACCGACAACTATGGGCCTAGTAGGGCTGCTCCACTGGACGCAAGAGAATGTCGGTAATCTGAAAACAAAAACAGCAGTCATAAACTTAAAATGTATTAAGAAATTCATTCAGACCTACACTCCTCCTCCCCTTACCTCTCTTGCTACTCCCAATTTTAAACACCATCCACTGAAGCCATCTGACTGCCTACCTTGGCACCCTTGGGTCTTGCTCTGTAACCAAACCTGACCTCACCCACCCATTTTGTTCTGACTGAGCGCCTGTGAATAAGCTGTGAATAAGTTAACTTTTTTGGGGAGCTATAGAAATCTCGGAGAACAATTACATGAGAATTTTACAGAAAAGCTGAGAGATCATTAGTTTATGATAAGCTTAGATTGGTCAGACTGCACTTTCTTAGTATGAATGAAGGGCTGCACTTGAAACTTAAGTGCAAGTACGGATAGAAAAACTGATCACTTGAACAAGTAACTGTTACTAAAACATTTATGACTCACCATAACATGAGGTGGGGCAGACAGTCCATAGATGACACTGTCAGCAACGTCATCTGGTGTCAAGGCCTAAAAGACAAAGCACCAAAAACACAGCAAATATAATAAAATAAAATAATAAAAATTCAAGAAAATAAAATGAAAATAATAAGAGAAATTAAAATAACTAGATTCTTATCAGCACCAAGTGTGTTTGAGATTCAGCCTAGCACGAAGGAGATTTAGTTTTCAGAGGCATAATAATGTCAGACTTATGCAACTATGTTCAGGGTTTGGTTCACGTCAAGTAAAAATTGTCTTGTCAAGGAAAGGTTGTCCGTTTCTTTAGTGTTCAGCCAAACTATCAACCAACCTCAGAATTGGCCTTTGACAGACAGTTTATGATTGAAGGTAATAGTCTTAATTTGGAATTGCTTTTATTCTCAGGATATGAGATTCGTGATTGTTGAATTCATTGCTTACAAGGAATTCCAAAACAAATCTAATGATTTTTTCCATATTTCACTTTAAGAAGTCAAAAACGTAAGGTGAAAGGTTGCTCAAACCTCGAGTGATTTGAAAATTTTGTCTGATACTTTCTTTCCCTGATCACGTTCGAAGATTTCTGTCTCAACCAGACCTGGACTCAATTGCTGAAAAACAGCACACAAACTTACTAATTTTTCAGAATTATGCATGAGAAAATAAATAGGTATGGCAAATGACTGAACATAATGGTGATCATTTATTCACACCTATTGCTGCCAAATGGCTGGCATCAAGAACTAATGATCATTATGATGGTAATAATCAGTAAAAAATTAGTGAGTTTAGTTGAGGTTGTGTTTCAGTAAAAAATACCAGATTCATACCCCATAAGGCACATCAAATTTATTTAAATTTATTTCCCCACATTTGCGAATAAACATGGAAAAGTAGCTTCGTAAAAATGATGGTACTGACGAGGTAATGGTTTCTTAATTTGTTTGCTTAACTGAATAACAAATTTTAAAGATATAAGATTTAACTGACTTGCACACAGCTTATGATGTAAAATACTCTTAATTAGCACTCATGATTGGAATGCAGCAATTAAATATTAGCGGTGCTAGTTGTCAGATAATTAATTAAGGTTTTCAACAGCGCTGACACAACATATTCAATCCAACAACCAGTTCAGCGAAAAATTAATCTGCAGTTGGGCCAGCAAGATTACAGCTGGAAAAGTTTCAATTTAACAGCTCTTGGCTTTCACGAGAGATGAAGTGGTTACCATAACTCTGATGTTGGATTTGAGAGACCTCAATTCGCTGACTAGACCTTCACTAATTGCTTTTACGGCAAACTTTGTAGCACAGTAGAAGTGACTGCTTGGCTTGTACACCATGCGATGACCAGCCAAGCTGCAACAAATATTTCAGAACAATGTTAGAAACTATAGAACTTGTCAAGAATGCAATGCCACACTCTACTACACCCTTAAAAATATAAGAAAAGGAATTGCAGCCATTTAGCTTGATTATGATAAGCCTGTACTGCTATCTCCTACATCCTGAAAAAAACACTGAAAAGCAAATTAAGCAAAAATTTACTTCAGTACTGGTTTAAACTATTGAATATTTTTTCCACAATACCACGTCTTACGGTGTTATGATCACTACCCGAATTCTTAAACCTGAATAATGATAAATACTTCAATCAACTGTTGTCAACCACCTAAGACAAATACTGCTATGGCCTATCCCTTCTAACTGAACAAGTTGTGATGCATTAGCTCGTAGAAGTCCACCTGCAGATGTTGACGATGAAGCCATCATCAACTTTTCGTTGCCTCATTGACGCAACAGCCTCACGAGAGCAAATGCAGAGAGCAAGAACATTCACCTGCGTGCAGACAAAGAAACATAAACAAAACGGCATTTTCACACCTCTTACACCTTCAGTGGCCAGAAATAATACACACCAAAATCATTTCCTTGCAAATAATAAATTCATCTCTTTTGTGAGGTTCTTAAACGCACCATATTAAGTGTCTCCAAGGCGCACACATCCATACATACTGATACAAACACACACTAGTACATACATACATATATACTGTTACATACATACATTACGGTACAATCATACATACCCATACATGCATGCATACTGGAACATACATACTGATATATACATACATATTAGTACATACATACAGGTACATACACACCAGTGCCTACATGCCAGTACATACATACATAATGGTACAATCATACATATCAGTACATACATACATGCATACATACTCCTTCTTTCACCATCCTTCCAATATTCACACCATACATATTTCTTGGTTCAGCATCTCACTGGCTGTCTTGGCTTTATCCCTCTGGATTTTGACATGGTATCAAAATTAGCCCAACAATCTGACTCTAATCTTGACTCTAAGCTACAGTGCATGCATCCAATAACCTAAGTGACTAAATTGGTCACAATGACTGGCTTGTCTTCTGGATGTAGCTTTTGTTACTGAGGAAATTTCACTGATTTACATTACAACATATTAGATCTGGTCTTGGATGGCAGATTCAACTTTTGTCCAGTAAAAGTTCAAAAATAAACAGCTTAGAAACAAGCGCAGAATAGCGTGACCTGGCAAAGCGTTGAGGAAACAGCAAACATTGCCTACAGAAGTATGATGATTACGATGATGTGACTGACATGTATTATTTAAATCATATGAAAATACTAACTGTTCAATCTGGCCTTTGCATGACTCTGTCTTGGCCCTGGCAAACATTCATCCATGTCTCAGATTCGAATTTACTGATTTTGTGCACACAACAATAAATAAATAAGAAATAAAAATAAATACTAACACAAACAATGAACCACTTACATCCAACATTTCCTTCCATTTCTCTGTAGGTGATGACAGAAGGGGGGCATTGTTTGTAAGCCCGGCATTATTGACGCAGACGTCAACACCACCCAATTCCGCTTTGATTTTCTCAAACATTTCTAGAATTTCTTTCTCCACTCTGCAGTCGCACTGCATTGGAATGACTGTTCCCATAAAAGACTGACATTCCGCAGACAGCTCCTAACAATCAATCAAATCGTTAACTTGTTCTTCAATTTTTACATTTATTTAGCACTCCGGTCAGCCTCTGCAACTACAAGACCACTTGATTGTAGACTTTGTTTGTTGAAAACCATTTGATTGTGGTTTTACATGTCTGAAGACCACTTGATTGTGGTCTTATGTCGTTGAAGACCATGAAATGTTTTGTTTTGCTAAATTACAAGACTTGTAACTAATTAAAGCACTCACTTGTAGTCGTTGAATATTTCTTCCGCATGCCACAACTTTCATTCTGTGCTGAGCCAATCTTGAAGCAATGGCTCTGCCAATACCTGAAGAAGCCCCCGTTACCAGGGCAACACGACCTACCCAGCGCTCCATTCTGCCTCACAAGAATCAAACCCTAAACAGAAAAATCCAAATGTATTGCTACATTAATCAGTAAACAGCAATCCTAGCCTCAGTAAATTTCACAGATGCTATTGGTATTGCTACCAAAAGTTTTGACATCCTTCGCACTGAACTACGATTACTTTGAAGTAGTGCTTATCAGAATGAACATTGGACTAGTTTGCCGAGCTAAGAGTCCAACGTCTGAATTCTCTTGCTATAAATACACCGGTCCCCTATCGCAAAAAGTTATCAATTTGCCTGGGAGATGTATTGAATCTAACATTGTGGGGCATACTTATTGTATCGGGGACCGCTCTGTTTTTGGCCGGCTTTTGCCTATTGTGATTGGTTGTAATTGCCACTAAATACTATTTGCAAAGATCAGTTAAGCGTTATTCAATATTTACAATGCCGAACTAACCCTAACTTTAACCCGAACCCTTATTTAACAGCAGGCACTAGAATTCATGTTCATTTACTTCAATCAATGACGGGTCACTCACAGAAGTAAGTAATTAACTTCACTGCGGCGGGCGACGCCGAAAAGCAACGGCCGAAACAGTGCAGTCCTCGATACTATAATTATGCCAATAAACATGCAAGAATTTGCAAAAACAACTAATCAGATCTACTTACAACTTAGTATCTTCAAATAAAATTATAAATATTGTGTTTTGGATTTGAACACTCTATGGTGTACAAATTTGACTCATTTATATAGCGCTTTATTAACGTTCAGCTGTCGCGACTATCGATTCTGTACGACACGCCAGTGTATGAGAGCTGTCGGACTGTGCAGGCAAGTTCATACGCAACAATCTCTTGCGATCTTTTTATCAATATAAAGAAAAGTTTACGTATTTATGCATGTGTGGAAATAAATATCCGGTGTTAAGAAACTTAAAAGGGTGTATTTTGAATAGCCTAGGCCTATGTATTTATAGAACTCTGATCCAAAAACTGCAACGATAGCTGTGTGTGTGTGTGTGTGTATCTATGGATCTGAAACCATGTAAATTTTGGTTATTGCAAAAAACAGCCTGTATGGCCAACAAAAAGAATAACAAGAAGAGCCTTATGGCCATGAAAAGAGCCTTTACGGCCACCAAAAAAATAATTAAAAAACACAAAAAAAATTTGAAGAAAAACAGAAGAGCTGATATGGCCATCAAAAGAGCCGCTGAGGCCATCAAAAGATTAAATGTGGCCACCTAAGAAGCCAGTATGGGCCTTAGAAAAAATCTAAATGTTGAGAGGAGCCACCTGGCCAATTTGAAAATATGTATACGTCAGTCTTAAAAGAAAATATGTATGCATATATATATATATGTGTGTGTGTGTGTGTGTTAAAAACTGTACAATAAAGAAGTAAATGCCAGAGACCATCAGAAAGACAGAAAGATTCCATCATCTGCCTCTGGTCTTCACAGAATACCTAGACGCCACAAGAAACATCAGAAAACCAGCGAAATATGAACTGAAAATAGCAAGACAAACGAACCAAAAACAATAACAGAAACCTATGAACAATAAATTTTACCTAAATAAGAATTTTAAAGACGTCAACGGCCACTGTAGCCATAAGATGTCGTTAAACTTTGGAAATAAATAAATACTTCAGCCACTCTACCGGAAAGCCATGATTAAAGAGAAAATACAAACATTTTGGTTATGATGAAGATGGACTACTAACTGCAATTCTTTAAGTTTCTACAAAAATATAGAGAGGTTCAATAGGAATTTAAACTTAGTCACTTTTAAAGTGAAGACTATTCCATCAAAATTAGTGTTTAATGTTGCCAGCAACACGATAACCAGTTTACTGCTCAGCCTACCAAACACAGTTCTTGTATATGTAGGCCTACCTTGGGGATTAGGTAAATAACTGCCAAGGTCTTAAAATATTGTAGTGTGATTTGTTTATGCACCAACTGATCTTCTGATCTGACCATAGTTATAATTAGATCTGGCACTGAACTGGCCCAGCTATATGTCTTTTGTGAGTACAATTTAACTACACGCCAGTAGGAAAGCAGATCTCCTTGACACAGCTGTGTGGTTCTGATAAATTTTGGCAATCTACATTTTCCATTTCTCCAAGCATTATTTGACTACAACCCAGGCAGTTCTTTTAAAATCCACACAAGCCAACACATTGTATGGTGTGGTAAGAAGACTTCATAGAAAAGAAGTCTTCGTACAAATGTGTTCTTAAAAACAAGTGCATTTCTTGAACCTGTTGTCGTTTTATAATGTCACATCTGGATATACAACTTTATTGAAAAATGTTCACTTAATATGATGTTTGAGTTTTAAATTAACCAATTTTTCCTGTTGATCTCACAGAAGTCAGTACACTTACAGCTGTTAAGCTTTGATTCTCAACAGTTGCACGTGTATTTCATTTTCTAAACGCCACGAAAGTTGGAGGTATTTAATCAACCGTTATTATCAGTTCAATCTACATAAACTGATTTTCTCATCAGTCTATTTCCACAACTTCCGCTCTCTGACTGTTAGTCGAATGCTGAAAAAAGTGTGCATGAAAAGCAAGCCAGTCGTTTGATTCAAAGCCGCAAAATGCACACTTGTTCGGCTTCACTGGATTATGACAATTGCGGTGTAAGTAGTACAGAGCTCGATCCTGAAAAACCATTCCACAGGTACAAACAAACAAATCTTGTCGCTGGCTCAACTCAAACAGTATCTCCTCATCAGTGGACTTAGACAGAATGTCTGAGTCTGTTAATTGAGAATCTGTTGAATCCACATCTGTATCAGTAATCACTGTCGATGGCTCTGCTTCTGAGATAACCTTAAAACAAACAAACTCAATGTAAAGGATCATCGTCACTGCTAATTACAAATAAACTGAATATAAACTGTCATCATCAGTCAGACAAAATAGTTCAGTTAACGGATTTGACCGATTTCAAAACCTGCCAGAGGCTCATCTTGTTTCTGGTAGCTGGCATTCTTAACTTTAATTTCTTTATGCTTGAACATTGCAACTTAGGCCATCAACAGGCCATCAATAAATGGTGCTGACCAATCATATGTCAAGAATATGCCCAGTGAGTCTTAATTAAAAGCAAATAATTTTCAAGATCGGTTAATCATCTCTTAATCAGACTTTACCATGGACAGCTCTTGCTGGTTCTGCATTTTCTGTTGCCGGCCACAGACCCTGGAACTCGCTTAGGGCAAACGTTCGTTGTGCAACAACACCTGTGTTGGCCTTAAGACCTCGACTAAAAGCTCAACTCTTCCTGGAATCATTTGATCTGTAGAGTTTTCAGATTTCACTCTTAGTTTTTGACCAGACTCACCTGGATTTTTGTACGAACATCAATCCTGCTGAGCAGCTACTGTAAACTGATGCCTTGGGCACTATTAAAGTGTCGCTAGCAAAGTTCTCAGATCGGAGAGAGATTGGGTCAAAATGGCAATTTAATTTTGCTATGTACAAACCTTTGAGCTTACAGCGCAATGCCCAAACTCATCTGGATTTTAATACTTCAACACTCAGGTTATCAAGAGAATGCCAGTAATGTAAAGGTACTGATGGATAAACTACACAAACAAATCAGTGCAAAGTTAGTAAGCCTCATTTACCGGTACATCATCGTTCTGTGATCTGTCATCTGTGTCAATAGGTGTACACGGCAAGTTTTGAGTTGGAAAGCAATCTTTCTTTAGACGACGTCCAGGGAAAGGACCTAAATATGTAAAAATAACATCTAAGAATTTACTTCCTACCAGAATCTGTCTCAGTTCATAAGGCTTTACAATTCCTCCAGCTTTTGCTTACAGACTCAGTGCTCAAAACGCTGGCCCACAGATATTCTGCTTCGTCGTCCGACAGTTCGTAATCATGATCATACTGCCGAGATTTCTACAGCGCCCAACGAAAGCCACTTTGCGGGAACCAGCTTATTCACAGGCGCTCAGTCAAAACAAAATCGACAGGCAAAAGGGTTCAATTCCAGGTCAAGATCCAAAGTCAGATGGAAAGACAGCGTGGCAGCTATGGGGGGAGGTGTTTGGGGTTAGAGAGGGGAGAGAAACAAGAGGAAGAAGGGGTGTTAGACTGCGACCCACACAACCAAGCCAACTCGGGGCTTTCGTGCTTTCTCAGCGAAGGGTTTAATGCTTTGGAATTATTTAACGACGACTAAGACAATATTATATGATGCCGACAACGGCGACAATGATTATATAACTGAGGAAAACAAGTCAAGATACCCGACACTAAAATGAAGCAATCCGGCGTAAAATGGCGAGAACATATGGTCGCTTTTCGAGAGTTGAACGAAGCGTCATTTTGTCGGCCTATCGCTTCGATCATCTTGTTTCTTAACTCCTTTGAAATCATCAGCGGAAACTTGTGGAAACTAAGATCTCTATTCTGTTCCTTCGTCGTGTTACATCCCACAACGCAACAAGAGTCGACATGAACCATGATGATCAGCTGCAATACGACAAGCTTTTCACAGGGAAATTCACAGGAAAATATAAGGGTTAAATTGAAACAATTCTTTCAAAAACTGGCGTTGGAAAACCAAAGACTGCGGAAAACCACACCAATTTACGCTACATTATTCTTGATGATAGCGAATAAACGTTATGTACAGAAAACTGTACGGGTTCATTTAAACTTTTTATAGCGCTTCAATGCAATAAAAATCTATAAATTCCCAACTGAGGAAATGAGGTCCCCATGGTGCAAGAATTACATTGTGAGGTTTTCTTATACACCAAAAAACTTACGAAAGTTCCAAATTACGTGTTTATGTTTTTTGTTTTTGGTAGAAACGAAAAAGAAAATTGAATTTAAATTTCGAATTTTTATGGTCGAAAAACAAATTTAATTAGTTAGCATTGCGGCGTTTAAGTATATCATACTGCGCCAGCTTGTGCGCCGTGGCACTGAAATTAGAATTAAATATTCTGTGCACCGTTCTGCTCATGTTGTGTGAGAAGATAAAACCACAAAATTAAAAGCATGATTATTTTCTTTGCAAAAGTAGTTTTCTTGCACCTCTGGGACTGTGACGTGACACGGACGCTGGATATAGTTTAAACCCAGACACTTGAACGTTAAAAGGTAGATACAAAGATGCAAAGATATACAGAGAGGCACCTCGTATCACTTATGCTAGATGTAAATGTACACGTTTTATTTAGCCAGCGTATGACCTCGACCCTGCTCATGATTCAGCTATACAAATTCCCAATTGCAATTACAACTGTGGCTATTGTTTGACACTTCCAGCATCAGTAGTTATAATCCCTTGTATTCCATACATGATATAGGCCAGCAATTATTTTATGCCAACGAATAAAATATTGCAGAAAATTGTCCCACTAACCAGATAGACATGCTCCATTGCTCCTTGATATTAAATTGCACGTTGTCCGGGGAATTACACAAAGGAGCAAAGAGTGTCAGCACAAGGGCCATGGCCCTACTCGAAAAGTGGGGGCCAGATGTGCTTTGACCCCACTTTTGACCCGATAGACTATTTCTCGTGTGTAAGTTTCTGTGTGTAGTCTGCCGAAGTTCAAGAGATAGTACAAATTTCCAGTGTAGTTTTAAGGACAAACATTTGCCAATCTCTCTGACATAATTATATCTCAGTGCCACATAAAAACTCCATCAGGGAGAGCAGTTTATTAACCAACGCTGCATCACATCAAAACTGCAGCAACCAGGTTGTTGACGCATGTTTCGGTGCCAGAATCCGGGTTGTTAATGTGGAAAGCGATTCTGATGGCAATCTTATGATGGGCAGGACTGGGATCGATGATTTTGGATGGTCATAAATTCCAAATGTTTTGGTTTTATTGCGTTACAGTACATGTACACTCAAGACAGGCACGTTCATCAGCCCCAGAGCAGGCCCGTATTGTCACTTGCGGACCGCAATATTGGTCCAATGAACGTGGTCGTCGGGGACATACAGTTCAATTCAACACACACCAATGCAAGTCTTTAAAAATCCTGTAATCTGAACCTTAAACGTCGTACAAAACTCAGTGGTAAACGGCTACGCTCGGTGTTAACTGCCTGCCAACAATATTCCGAGCCAGACTGGAGAAGAGCACCTGCAAAGCACAGGTGTCAGGCACTTGGAAACTGGCCTTGGAACTATCATCGCTAGGATGCCGACACTTCTTCAGTCGACTGCAACACGATTTACAGACAATCCAAAATTAACACAAAACAGTGCCAAAACCATTTGTTTTTCTAATTGTTTTCGTAACAATCAACACGAGCTTAAACTGACCGACTAGCCGGGCCTCCAACTCGCATTTCTATGTGACCTTGCGCGCGTTGAAACCTTTCGTAATAATAGTAATAATAATAAAGATTCCATGTAGACTTTTAGACCTTCTTTACAGCATAAAGTGAGAAAAATCTCCAACACAATTAATTTCTCTTCCAGCAAGGCAGAACAACCATTTAACCTTGCTAAATATGCGTCAAACTTGAAAATCTTCGTTTGTCAACACAGTCCCAGTTATTTTACAGTAAAATTTAAACACCTTGGTGAATCTTCAGCATCAACCAAAAAGTGTGCGCTTCTCAGTCAAATGGAAACTAATTTTGCTTAAATGCTCAACTTTAAATTGTCACATCTAAATCTACCAATACTGGCTGTTCACTAGAGTCAGGCGTCTCCATAGAAACCACGAGCAAAAGCAGCTAAAACCGAATCGATAAATCAGTACCCAAAAAGCCACGGAACACTTAACATTTCATATGGTTTCGAGGAATGTATGTTTGCACTTCCTTTCCAAAATTTGAAAAATGGAAAAACTATAATCAGCGGTGATCAATCTCAACATCAAACGAAATCGATCATCAATACAGGATGTACGGTTTTATTCATCAAAACCAAGATCGGAACAGATCCAACCAGATCTGTGTAACATTGTGCATCATTTCAGTTTCAAAATCAGTCAACGGTAGCGGACTTCAGACGCGGACGGACCAGGAGCAACTGAAGCACAGACACGACCGTTCGTAAATGTAACACAGTTCAGAACAGATTACTCGTCCGAGTCATCTTGTCTTCCTCCTCTTCATTCTGTCCTCAATGACAGTTCCCGAGAGCGAGTTCCCTCTCAATACATGACCAATTCATTTTCTCAATCGCCCCTTAACAATATATTTTAATGTAATCCATTTAAAATTAATGGTATACCAAGTAAGATTAAATACACTCGACCTCTCATAACCTGCATCATTATATTGTGAATTATGATATACAATTAGTCCTTGAATGAAACTCGATCATTATATTGTGAATTATGATATACAGTTAGTCCTAGAATGACATGCGTGTTTTAAAAGAGCTTTAGTGCTAGCAGTTCGTAACAAATAAAAGTTCATCTGCATCATGTAATGTAACTTACCGTTACAATTGCGATGTGAGGGTAAGTTTATTTAGCATCATTTATAAAGAAACAAACGAGGAGGTGTCGAATAGATCTGGGGAAAAAGATCTATGATAGCCACAATAAGGCCACAATCCGCCACTTGCGACCCAAAGCAGGAAAAATACCACTTCTTTATTGCAATATATCTTTTATTATTTGCTGCACATTTGAATGAACCAAAAGATCTAGGGTTGTAACAAATGGAGCCAACTAAATACATCAAATCCGGGAAATGGATGTGGTACCTGTTTACTTTGTCTTACATACGCTTCTAAAATCTCAAAAAGAAGCATAAAAAACCAAATACATTAACAGTCTGTTTTCTTAACTTAGTGAGAACCGACATTTATTAGCCCAATTATGCTGCTCTTGTATCGTCTTGCTTTTATTGTCTGACCGCTGTGACCCACCAACGCCTACGATTCTTCGCTCAATCGATGGACATATGGCGTGTTAACAATTGCATTACTTACTTACTTGCTTGGTTGCTCTACTGGACGCAAGAGAATGTCGGTAATCTGAAAAACAAAAACACAGCACTCATAAACTTAAAACATTTAGAAATTTATTCAGATCTACAATCCTCTTCCCCTAATCTCTCTTGCCACTCCCAATTTTAAACGCCATTCACTAGATGACTGCCTACCTGCCTGGCCCTTGATCTGTAACCAAACCTGACCTCGCCCGACTTTACAATTATGGTTAGTTTACGATAGGCTTAGACTGATCAGACTTCACCTTCTTAGTATAAATGAAGGGCTGCACTTGAAAATTAAGAACAAGTATGGATAGTAAAATATATCACTCGAACAAGTAATTTTACTAAAACATTTATGACTCACTAGAACACGAGATGGGGCAGATAGTCCATAGATGACACTGTCAGCACAATCATCTGGTGTCAGGGCCTGAAAGCACCAAGAAAGCAGCAAAAATAATAAAAGAAATTAAATGAACTACATTCTTATCAACACCAAGTATGTTGGAGATTCAGTCTTGCATAAAGGAGATTTAGTGTTCAGTGGCATGGTGATGTCCGCCATTTGCAACTATGTTCACGGTTTGGTTCACGTCGTGTCAAGTGAATATTTTCTTTTCAAGGAAAGGTTGTCTATTTGTTTAACTGATGAGCCAAATAATTATCAACCAACCTCAGAATTGGCCACTGAGAGACAGTTTATTTACTGCATCTAGCATTGCCACATCCATAGTCCATGCAAAACTAGACTACTGCAATTCACTTGTCCTCAATACAGACACAACCCAGATAAAGCGCCTTCAAGCTACTCAGGATGCTCTCGCTCGTGCTGTCACCAAAACTCCTAAACACCATCACATCATCTCTGTTCTCAAATCACTTCACTGGCTTAAAATACCTGAACGAATAGAGTACAAAGTCCTATCACTTACCTATAACACACTTCAATCCTCTCAACCCTCCTTTCTTCGCCAGTTATTTACAATCAAGCCACTTCGTTCAATGCGATCCTCTTCGACCATAACACTTCTCCGCCTTCCCTCCGTCACCTCATCCTTAAATTTGGAAATCGCTTCAGAGCCAAAGCTGCTCCAACGATATGCAATAAACTCCCGCCAGAATCAACGACAATTATCTGATCCATCTCACGAACTCACCATCACTTCACCCCTTGCAATCTCTGCGCAGGTCTTTCCCTCAAACTGAAAACACTCCTCTTCCGCAGATCCAACCCTGATTCCTCTTCTTCCCCTTATCTATCCTGCAGATACAATTCCAAGCACCACCCACCATAGCCTCTGACTGCCTGCCTGCCTGACTCCTTGGCTCTTGATCTTGAACCGAAACCATCTTGCCTTTCGATTTTCTTTTTACTGAACGCCCGTAAATCGTCTGGTTCCTGCGACTTAGATTTTGTTGGGCGCTGGAGAAATCTCGAGATTACGAATATGACTGAAAGTAATATTTTTACTTTAGAATTACCTTTATTCTCGGAATACGAGAATCAATGTGATTTGTGATTGTTGAATTAATCATTGTATACAAGAAATTACAATACAAATCTAATGATATTTTTTGCATACTTCGCTTTAAGAAAATCAAAAACTTAAGGTGAAAGGCTGCTCAAACCTCGAGTGATTTGAAAATTTTGTCTGATACTTTCTTTCCCTGATCACGTTCGAAGATTTCTGTCTCAACCAGACCTGGACTCAATTGCTGAAAAACAGCACACAAACTTACTAATTTTTCAGATTTATGCATCAGAAAATTAATGGGTATGGCAAATGACTGAAAATAATGGAGATCGTTGATTCAGACCCATCGCCACCAAATGGCTAGCGTCAGGAACTGATGATGATGTTGATGGTAAAAATAGTCGATAAAAGATTACAGTGGGAGTTGAGGTTGTGTTTCAGTAAAAATACAAGATTCAAACCCCATAAGACACATCAAATTTAAATTTACTTCCTCTCCTCATATTTGCAAATAAATATTGATAACCTGCTTCGCAAGAATGGTGGTAAAAACTTAACGAGGTAGCGGTTTCTTTATTTGTTTACTCAATTGAATAACAAATTTTAAAGATATTTTGAAATTTACTTCAACCGACTCCTGCATAGCATATGATGTAATATAATCTGAATTAGCACTCATGATTGGAATGCAGCAATGAAATATTAGCGATGCTAGTTGTCAGATAATTAATTAAGGTTTTCAACAGCGCTGGCACAACATGTTCAATGCCACAACCAGTTCAGCGAAAAATTAATCTGCAGTTGGGCCAGCAAGATTACAGCTGCAAAAGTTTCAATTTAACAGCTCTTGGCTTTCACGAAAGATGAAGTGGTTACCATAACTCTGATGTTGGATTTGAGAGACCTCAATTCGCTTACTAGACCTTCACTAATTGCTTTTACAGCAAACTTTGTAGCACAGTAGAAGTGACTGCTCGGCATGTAGACCATGCGATGACCAGCCAAGCTGCATCAAAGTTTCGGAACAATGTTAGAAACTATAGAACTTGTCAAGAACGCAATGCAACACTCTACTACCCCCCTCAAAAATATAAGAAAAGGACTTGCAGTCGTATAGCTTGATTAAGATAAGCCTGCACTGCTAATCATCCTGAAAAAGAACATTGAAAAGCAAATGTTTATTAAGCAAACATTTACTTCAGTTCTGGTGTAAACTCTCGATTATTTTTTCCACATAACCACTTCTTACGGTGTTATGATCACTACCCGAATTCTTAAACCTGAATAACGATAAATACTTCAATCAACTGTTGTCGACCTCCTAAGACTAATAGTGCTATGGCCTATCCCTTCTAACTGAACAAGCTGTGAGGCATTAGCTCGTAGAAGTCCACCTGCAGATGTTGACGATGAAGCCATCATCAACTTTTCGTTGCCTCATTGACGCAACAGCCTCACGAGAGCAAATGCAGAGAGCAAGAACATTCACCTGCATGCAGACAAAGAAACATATACAAAACTGCATTTTTCACAAATGCCTCTTGCACCTTCAGTGACCAGAAATAATACACGCCAAAATCATTTCCTTGCAAATAATAAATTCAGTTCTTTTGTGAGGTTCTTAAATATTAAGTGTCTCCTAGACACACACATCCATACATACTGATACAAACACACAGTGGCACATAAATTATGGTACATATATACATTATGGTACATATACACCAGTACATGCATACATACATACATACTGGAACATACATACATTCTGTTGCATATAATATCAGTACATACATACATACATACATACTTATTCGTTCTTTCACAATCCTTCCTATATTCACAACACCACACATGCATACATATTTCTTTGTTCAGCATCTCAATGGCTCTCTTGGCTTTACCCCTCTGGATTCTGACCTGGTATCAAAATGAACCCAACAGTCTGACTGTCGTAGATTTAAGCTGACAAAGCTACAGTGCAGGCATCCAATAATATAAGCAACTAAACTTGTCTTCCTGATGTAGCTTTTGTGTGTAGCCGAGAAAAATTCAGTGATTTCCATAACATCATATCTCATATCTGGTCTTGGATGGCATATTCAACCTGTGCCCAGTAAAAGTTGAGCAGCAAACGGCCTAGAAACAAGTGCAGAATAGCATGCCCTGGCAAAGCTTGTGGAAACAGCAACACTGCATACAGAAGTGTGATGACTGCGATGGTGTGACTGACCTGCATTATATAAATCATATGAAAAGACCAACTGTTCAATATGGCCTTTGCATGACTCCATCTTGGCCCTGGCAAACATTCATCCATGTCTCAGATTCGAATTTTGCTGGTTTTGCATATGCAACAATAAATAAATAAGAAAAATACTAACACAATGAACTACTTACATCTAACATTTCCTTCCATTTCTCTGTAGGTGATGACAGAAGGGGGGCGTTGTTTATCAGCCCGGCACTATTGACACAGACGTCAACACCACCCAATTCCGCTTTGATTTTCTCAAACATTTCTAGAATTTCTTTCTCTACTCTGAAGTCGCATTGCATTGGAATGACTGTTCCCGTAAAAGACTGACATTCAGCAGACAGCTCCTAACAATCAATTAAATCGTTTCCTTGTTCATTTTCTTACATTTATCTAGCGCTCTTGTCACCCTTCATTACTACTACCATTTGATTTAGACTTTGTTTGTTAAAGCCCATATTATTGTGGTCTTATGTTGTTGAAGACCATCTGATTGTGGTCTTATATTGTTGATGTTGATTTAATTACGGTCTAGTATTGTTGAAGACCACTTAGTTAAGGTCTTATGTTGTTAAGACCATTTGATAGTGGTGTTATGTTGTTGAAGACCATCTGATTGTGAAATAATGTTTTGTTTTGCTAAATTACAAGATCCCTGCAACTAATTAAAACACTCACTTGAAGTCGTTGAATATTTCTTCCGCATGCCACAACTTTCATTCTGTACTGAGCAAACCGTGAAGCAATGGCTCTGCCAATACCTGAAGAAGCCCCTGTTACCAGCGCAACACGACCTACCCAGCGCTCCATTCTGTCTCACAAGAATCAAACCCTAAACTGAAAAATCCAAAAGTATAAAAAATAAGTTAACAGCAATCCCAGCCTTTGTAAATTTCACAAATGCTATTGGTACTGCTACTTAGTTTTGAAATTCGTCGCACTGAACTACAACTGCTTTGAAGTACTGCATATCAGAATGAACACTGAACTAGTTTGCTGAATTCCAAAGTCTGAATTCTCTCGCAATAAACTATACCGGACCGTGCACTATCGCAAATGCAATCAATTTGTATGGAAGACTTACAGAGTCTAAAATTGTGGTCTCAGCTTAAACATTGTTTCTAACGAAAACAACACACATTACGGCTAAAAGAAACAACAAAAAACGCCCAACAACGTATTGGTTTTTCGTTAAACGGCCAGACGTTAGCCGATACCCAGGGATCAGTCACGCTTGGCTAAAGCTACGATGTGGTAGGACAACTTGTTGTCTATTTAAAGCATGTTACGTCGTAATTGATTGCCATCCAACTAGGCATCATTTTTGCTAGTTTCCAGGCGCACAGTCGAAAACTGAAAACTATTCCAAGACCAACTTTGTTCAGCTTTGGGTGAGGAAGTCATGGAAAATATCATACACAGATCAGCTTAACTGTACCATTACTTCATTGGCACATACAGTAAATAGCATTACAAGCAGGACGCCACTGTGAAAGTATCGACCTTCATAAACGCAACACCTTGACGTTTATAATCTTATATTACATCTACTCTAATAGCGTCATTACAGAAGTGTGGTCTCTTTCAGTAGTGTTGTTGAGTCCGTGCTTTTCGTGACTGCCGCGCTGGGCACCTGTGTAAGTGTCTCTCAGTTCAGCGCGCTGCAGCCTCTAACTGCGATTGGTCGACGCCGTGAACCAATCACGTCACAGCTACCTCGCCGAACTCCACAAGTCCAGAGTTTCGATGTCTTACAATAAGTTATCCTATCTCATCAAAGCTACACTCGTGGTTGTCAGATGGAACGCTGCGGAACGGCGTTCCGGCACCTTTTTTGGCTAATCAAAATAATTTAGATTTTAGTAAAAGAATTGTGTTACTGAGTTATTTTAATTAAGCTTATGTAATATAATGTAACTTATTTTAATTCAATTTCAGTGTATACAACTTTGCACTGTTTTCAGCGTTTATTGATTTAAAAAAAATGAAATGCTAGCACAAATTCCATAATTGCTCAGTTCCGGAACCTTTTTTTCTAGAAAACAGCACTTAACTATTTTCGGACCTAAGATGATCCGCGATTAATTCGGTCACGCCCGGCTGATGTGAGTGCATTTACGACACCTTCAGTCACGCCGGTCAGCCCCTTTCGCGTGCGCAATATCACGTGACACGAATTGACCAATTGCGTAGCGGGCGTTATTCGCGTCCCGTGAATAGGCTAAGATATAGACCTACCCTATAAATACAACCAAAAATAGCAAACCCTACCTAGCTTTTGTGTGGTTCAGTGAAATTTAGGCAGGTTGCATTGTCGTTTACATTTTCTATTTCTCCAAGCACTGTTTGACTACAACTCAGATATTCTTTTAAAATTCACACAGGCCAACACGTTGTACAATGTGGTATTATAAAAAACACTTCATAGAAATGAAGTCTTCTTGCAAATGTGTTCTTAAAAACAAATGCATTTCTTGAATGTGTTGCTATTTTCTAATATGTTACACAGATTTGGATACAAAACTTTACAGAAAAGTGCGTGTTTTTTATTTGTTTGAGCAACTGAAGCTACTGTTTGACACATCCAGCATTAATTATAATCCCTTGCATTCCTTACATGATGCAGACCAGAAATTACTTTACGCCAAAGAGTAAAACACTGCGGAAAATTGTGCAACTACCACGAGAGCCACATTCCTTGATCTGACTCTGCTGTGACTGCACCCACAGCTGGCCACCAGCGGCGCGCTTCAGGCCCATTGCAAACGCAATGAACATAGTTGTCTGGGAGATTACACCAAGGCGCAAAGCATATCAGAACACGGGGAAATGGAAATGGAGACCAGATGTACTTTGGCCCCACTTTTCCCCCGGCAGATTATATTTTTTTTGTTTTCGTGTCTAGTCTGCCGATGTTCAAGAGATTATTACGGCTTTTCAGCTTAGTTTTAAGTGTCTCATATCCGGACCAAAATTCGCCAATGGGTCGTAGTTGCTGGCCTGGTTAGTTACACCCAGACCAATCCTATTCTCACACCCCTTCTTCCTCTTGTCTCTCTCGTCTCCAACCCCAAACACCATCCCCCATAGCTGCCACGCTGTCTCTCGGCTTGACTTTTGGATCTTGACCTGGAACCGAACCCTTTTTGCCTATCAATTTTGTTTTGACTGAGCGCCTGTGAATAAGCGGCTTTCGTTGGGCGCTGTAGAAATCTCAGAATTACGATTACGTCAAAGCGTCAAGATGCCAGTTCGCGTCCCGATCGCATGTTTCCAATGCCTAAGATCGCGAGGGTCATGGGCGGGGCTAACGCCGAGATTGACAACCGGAACCAAGCGCGAGAAAAGACACCGCATATGATGGATATGTGCTCTTATTAGCATATTGGTCCCGCCCATGACTTCTCGACACTTGGAAACATGCAAGCAGGCCCGCATTGTCACCTGGGGCCCGCTATATGGGTCCAACTAACGAGGTCGTCACGGACATAGTTCAATTCAACACACACCAACGCAAGTCTTTAAAAATCCTGTAATCTGAACCTTAAACGTCGTACAAAACTCAGTGGTAAACGGCTGCGCTCGGTGTTAACTGTCTGCCAACAATACTTCGAGCCAGACTGGAGATGAGCACCTGCAAAGCACAGGTGTCAGGCACTTGGAAACTGGCCTTGGATCTATTATCGCTAGGATGCCGACACTTCCTCAGTCGACTGCAACACGATTTACAGACAATCCAAACTTAACACAAAATGCACATATGCTAAACAATGTCTCCCAAAACCATTTGTAATAATTACTATTATCATTAATAACATAATATTATTAATAGAATATGAATTCTGCAAAATGTAAGATAAGGTAATAATCGCTACCAATACAGCCACCTTCATCGGGGCCCATAGTGTGCCCGCACTGTCCACCTGGTGGCCAACTAGGCATGGTGTGGGCCAAACAAAAGAGACAATCAGGGTCAGTTGTTAATCATCTCAGCAAGGTGGGCTCTACCACTGACCTTACGATTACTATACCCTCGCTACAACAGACCTTCCTTTCAATGGGAACCATATAGGGTACCATTTTATGAAGAGGTTGCATTTTAGCAGATTCTTGCTCTTGAACCGAATCGAATCTGAGATTTGCACTACCAACCACGTCATATCAGAATTCGTGCCATGATAGTGTGTTGCAAGGAAGTCTTTGCACATAATCCTGCAGCTAACTGCACACCAGCATAACTATCAGTTCGTAGAGTAACACAAAAGTATCGTAAAGCATAAGCTTTGCATACGAAGCATAATAGAATACCGACTTAGCGTTAGGCCTAACACTGCGGTATGCATTAGTGTTAAAACGTGCGTAACATTTTTTTCTGATTTTTTGTGCAAGTGGATGTGGCAGCTGAAAGACAATAAACAAATAGGAAAGTACAGGTAAGGTAGAGAGAAGTATCCAGGTAAGCAAAGGTAAGGTAACACAAATGCTGTTACATGCCTCCACTGACAGAACTCCTCAAAGACAAATGGTCAGAGGTTGAAATATAAACAAAAAAGGTTAAGGGTCAACAGTCTCTTAGAGGCATCTGCTTCAGCACTGAACAATCAGTCTGGGCTTAAACACCAGGAATCAAAACTTGGATGCAGTGGTTACAGGCCAAAAAACTACCAGTCAGCCAGCCAACAGAAGGGTTTTGCAAGGGAAACCTGGAAAAGAAGGATCCAAGGAATACATGGCTGAACTTCGTGTAAAGTGGTAATGCAAGAGGACCTTAAAAGTGCTATATAGATGTATAAATGTCCATGGAAACAAAATGTACGCACAAAAGAGGCAGAGAACAAGCGGGAAAAGCGCAGCAAATCACCTGACGCCAATGAACTTTTCATTATGAGCTAGGACATCTTCACTCTGCCATATCCAAAACCTCATTTTGGAAGGAAGGTGGCAGAAATTCCCAGGAAGTGATTTGTAAGAGGAAAACTTATCCCCTACCATTTGTTCAGACCATCTCCCACTCCAGATGCATTCCCCCACAGTTTTCTCACGTCCACTGCCACCAACCACAAATTTCTTCCGAGATACATCAGCCAGACCCATGCAAGACAATGACTATGCAAAAAGTGAACGAAAGTTGACGATGACACAAAGGACAGAGGAAAATCTGTACAACTGCGTTTGCACCTAACAATGGCCAACTCCTCGTCTAGCTGCAGCACTAAAATACAGTTCATAAACAAATATGCAATAATTCTAATTATCCGTATATCCCAGAGTTCTTTGCTGTTTCAATATACACAAAATAAAGACAGTCTGCTTATTTGTAGCAGTCATACTCACTCAAAGATCTATGCATCGCATTCGCTGATCCTTTCAGATGCACAAAATACAGCTCACGTTTCTTTACTAGATCTACAATCTACATGAAGCGATACTTACAATGTAATCAGACCCACGAAGCCAAACTACCTTCGTGGATCCTACGTTACACATAGCCACAGTTCTTTGTCTTTAACATCTTACCAATGACCTCTGTGAAAACAAAATTCTGAACAGTGCCCTTTAGCAGATTCTTTAAACGGTGCTATATAAATACAGATAAATGTGGTAACGTAATGTTACCAAACACAAGTAAGCCAGTGTTCATGGCTTTATAAACAACACAAGTGGTTGAGAGAGAAAAGGATACGGGGTCATCCATTAGGACGTCCACAAAATATAACCTTCTTCATACCCCTTTGTCTGCATTTAGCATTGTCCTATCCCTCCCCTTTGCAGATGTCCCACTCAATCACGGTACTAAGTTCTAGATTAGACCACTTGTAGATCTTGCTACAAAGTGGGGTATATTATACTGCTCGTCCAGCAGAGACTACTTAGATCAACACACTATATACTGTCTGCCATCTGAATGAACGCAGAACTAAAATAATTATGTATGAAAATTAGATGCAGGCGTTCACGTTGGGTATAACTTCCCGTATTTCTCTCTTCTTCTGCAGACACCCTCAGTGGGCGACCCCCGATGCTAAGAAATCCTTTCTCAAAGACAGTAAATGTGAAAAGCTCTCGCTGAAAGACCAACCAGAAAAACTAAAGTCGCAATCACACGTGATTACTAGGCTATCTCAAACGACAAAACACTAGAAACAAAACACTCGGAATAGGAGTCGGAAAAACACCCGCTTCCCATAAGCTAAGGCAAGAAAAGTCTCCAACACAATTAATTTCTCTTCCCATAAGGCAGAACAACCACTCTTAATCTTGCTAAATATGTGTCAAACTTTAAAATCTTCCTTTGCCAACACAGTCCCCGTTCTTTTACAATCAAAATTAAATACCTTGTTGAATATTCAGCATCAACCAAAAAGCGTGCACTAGTCGGCTAAATGGAAACTGATTTGCATAAATGCTCAACTTTAAGTTGTCTCATCTAAATCTACAAATACAGGCTGCTCACTACGGAGTCATGTAACACCATTTTACCAGTGTAATGTCTTCACAGAAACCACCAGAAAAAGTGGCTAAAACCGAGTTGATACATCAGTACCCAAAAAGCCACAGAACACAACATTTCTTATGGTTTCGAGGAATATATGTTTGCACTTGCTTTCCAAACTTTGAAAAATGGAAAAACTATAATCAGTGGTGATCAATCTCAACATCAAACGAAATCGATCATCAATACAATATTTACAGTTTTATTCATCAAAACCAAGATCGGAACTTATCCAACCAGATCTGTGTAACATTGGACACCATTTCAGTTTCAAAATCAGTCAACGGTAGCGAACTTCAGACGCGGACGGACCAGGAGCAAATGAAGCACGGACACGACCGGTCAAAAGTGGAACACAGTTCAGAACAGGTTACTCGTCCGAGTCTTCGTCCTCTTCCTCTTCGTAGTCCGGTGAATCCCTGACGGCCGCTTGCATATCTGTGTGTGAACCAAAGCTCGACTGCCGTGACAACGGATTGCTGGTTGCCCAGGCAACCTCGGCGTCAAGGCTCTGGTCTGACTGGTAGACGTAAGATGGAGTTTGCCTAAAGCGTAAACAAAAAGTAAATCAACTTGGACTTGCTAAGGCAAATAGCTGTAAGATTTTGTCGTTATTATACTAATGTAAAATTGCGACTGACGTCTAGAATCAAATCGCATTCTCAACGCAGAGAATACACAGACCAACAAAGAGACTAGCACCTTTGAGAGGTTCATAAAAGGTGCTAGACAAATGTAGCAACTGGCCACCTCTACTCATGTGCTGAGGCTGAGAAAATGAAGTCGCTAACACTTCATCTCCAAGGCTGCCTCATGAGGTCAGCTTAAGGGACTGCTCAAACGTTCAGATACATACATTATATTTACACACACATACGTACATAAATACATATATATTTACACACACATACATAAATATATATTTACACACATACGTACATATATATATACATATACTTACACACACATACATACATATGTGAAGAACAAAGTCCAGGTGTTTTTATCTGAAAATAAGATTTGCAAAAATTCTGCAGACACCACTCACATCAAGGCTCCGGTCTGACCAGAAGAAACAACAAGCACCATGAAAGACTAGCCAACTTTTCGACTAATTCTCAGCGTTAGTAGAACAGCCAATACCTGTTCAATCCAGGTTCTAGTTTTACGGAAACGGGCAGAGAAGCCACTTTGTTGCTGCCTTTTGCCAGCTCTACAACACACAAAACGGTGAAATAAAAATGAGAATTAATTTAGTAAGTACGTGAGCCAATACCAGATTGTAAGACAAATGCAGTGAAAAAGTTTCAAGGGTCAACACAAGGGTCAATTGCTATGTATAGGTACAGCACAGTTGGATACAGTTTCTGTGGTACCTGGGGATTGCACGTTTTAATTTTATCAGAAAATGTAAATGGAGAAGGCTCAACATACTCAAGTTGATATAAAAAGGCAGTGGACCTAAACACCTCCACAGGCTGCAGGATCAAACCTCATCTAACCTGCTTAATTTCTGCAGTACATGTTACAATAATGCACAAGGAATTAATCATTAAGAATCACATCAGTGCCTCCCAAGCAAGCACATCCAGTTCATTTTAGGAGTTCAGTCCTGCAACACCGACACCCCAAGTACAATTACAACAAAACAAAGGTCTAAGGTTGACATGAAAGCGGACAGATTCAGCCAACACATTCCAGCAACCTAATATAATGACTTCTACAGCGCCGTTATAATGCACAAGGCATCAATTACGGTCGCTTCAAGTCAAAATCACAATCCAAAATCACAACCCATTGGAGAAGCTGAGTCGCATTCGGAAAGGTCAGTGAAACCAGAAGCCAGACTACGGTGGGTTCGTAATATGGTTTATAGAAGCTGCCACACCAATTTCCAGAAACGCAAAGATCCAGTCACCAAGTGCTAACTTGAATGTATGCATAACAAATTATGAAGGTCACATTTTCACAAACCCGTCTAGAGTAAATAAACCAATAAATAAACACAACCACAATTAAGCATTAATAAAAAAAACATAAAATAACTCGCTTCTTCATACACACAGTAAATAGGTAGACAAAAATACAATTTCCTTTGGTAAAACTAAACTATCGTGTTCTTTAAATTAATCAGCACCATTTACCTACCATCGCCTACGATTCCTCGCTCAGTCGATGGACATATGGAGTGTTAACAAATGCATTACTTACTTACTTACTTACCAATAATGTTAAACAGATGATAAAACTACCGACCGATAAGATACGGCTCAAGAGCCTTTGGAACCATTTTCATTGCCTTCGTAAGGTCGGCTCGAGAGCAGGCACCCTTTTCAAGACCAAAAGCCAGTCCCATCCTCTTCAGAACCTCAATATCATCATGGATCTCAAACATCTGATCAAAGTTAAACAGATATTCATACCTACAACCAAACAGACAAAGAATAAAGTAAACGTTCCAGTACTTAGTACCGCTAGCTGCCAGGCGCAAGTAGTTAGCTCAATAATGTCTGTTCATAGGGACAGACCTTAAATGGCATGGTGTCCATTCAAACAAGGCAGCAGTTGTGAAGGATCTCACCCGAGAAATTCACGGCAAAATGTGTAGAGTCGAGGCATATGATCGCTATATAAACCTGTGTATATTTACAATTTATATCATGTAACTTACTGCAACATGTTCTGCAAAAATCAACACTAAAACGACACACTAAGTCTTATTAGCTAAGTGCAACGTGAACACAGACTGACTTGTCGTTAGATATGCTGCAATCGATGACCGTCTTTTTGCTGGTGTTAACGAGGATGAACGGCAGCTGGATTGCGGAGTTGGGACTCGGAGTGCCTTTCGTCTGCTCCTCCGCACGATTGCGCTGCACCAAGTTTTTAAAGGCAATTTGCTGAAATTACATAAAATTACAAACAGTATTACCAAGAATTACACATCACAAATGATTAAATACTTAACATTATATTACACATTTCTGCCCTTCAGAAAATAAGCTGCCATAATTATAAAAGACCCCAAAAATACAATTAGAAAATGCCTGTAATGCAACAGCTCACCTGCAAAATGAGTTCATTCAGTTGCTGCGTCTTGTGCTGAATTCTATCCAGAATCTTCTGCTTTTCTAACTGTAAAACAAAGCAGATTTCTGAAGAATCGTGCTTCTTTAGATAACGATTCACCAGGCAATATCAGCAGGCAAAAGCTACAAGTTTACCCACTTTGCACCTGTGTTTCCACAGCACACTTAAGGAAACAAACTTCTTACAACACACATAATTGTAATGGTAATTCTGATAAAACGTGGTCAGTGAAATCAATTCCCAAATCAAATTCAGCTTCAGAAATAGACCTTATTTATTCAAAACATACATTGTATCATGTTACCTGATATGGTTAAGAAAGCAGCATAAAAAATTAAATTACAACTAAACAAATTAAATTCAGCTTTACTGGTTATCAAATAACATAATTCAGCATTAGACAAATTACCTTATAATAGAGCAATCTCATTATAATGTATCTAACATGGCTCCAAAAGCCAGTGTTGTAAATAAAATCATTTACAAAATTAAATTCAAATTTATTAGATATCAAACTAAATTTAGCTTTAAAAACTGACCTCACTGTAGTGCAACCTCGTTATACATTAAAAGTTGCTTTGAAACATAGAATCACGTTGATGTTTCATTTTGCTTGTGATAAGATCAACACTGTCACACCAATTTACCAGTTTCCTAGGTTGAAGAAAGTAGAAATGAGAGGCAAAACCATGATCCTCAGAAGCTGTTTTTACCTCCAGGTTCTGGCATTCTTGCGCTGAATTCGTTGGCAGACCAATCCAGCGAATTTCCTTCTTCTCTTTCGATATGATGTTCATCGCCATGAGGACGTTCAGAGCATCGTATACACGGCGTCGAATGTTCTTTTGGTCAAATGACTGGTCTGAACCCTGTTACAAAGAGCAGACCAACATTTGTATAGCGCCTTTGACAGGTGCATGATAGGTGCCATACAAATATATGCTGATCTGGACATTTATTAAATACTGATTATTTAACAGCTACAGCCTTTAAGAAACATCGCAGTGTCAAAAGAAAAACTCAGAAGAGATCAGAATGGCCTCACTCACACTCACCTAATTCACACACAAGTTTATAATCAGACACAAACATAAAAGCATACGTAGAAAAATATATATAAATACATAAACATATCTATAAAAAGAATGTCAAAGTCCCAGTGTTTACTTACCTGAAAACAAAATTCAGCATGGTACACTTTCCTCACTTACCAAGACAGGATAAAATGGCAGCTGTTTTGGAATTTAAATTAACAGTAGTAGTTAATATTTACCATAGTAACAGTTAATAGTTACCATAGGTATTTTTGAAGGAAGAATTAATAAGTGACTTAACAAACTGAACAACCAAGAGAAATGCATCCCTCAAAGACAATGAAAATAGTTTCTCTGCAGGCATCACGGGACACCCTCAAAACTCATCAGTGCTATGGAATTGACAAAATCTTTAACTGACAGAATACATTCTGCTTTGTCAAGAAGAAAACTTCACAAAATACGTACAACCATAAGATCAGCGTTGCGAGGATCGGTAAATTCCGCAACCAGTTCATCAGCAACTTCATTGTAAGACGTTATGCCCTTCTTCTGAACTTTTTCGCAGACTTTCATCGAAAAATGACGCAGTCCTTTTCCACCGTGCGTGCCCTTTCGCCTTTTACTGCAACAAGAAACATCACACATCTGAACGCACTGAAAACCAGCATGCTGGGTGGCTAGCACGGTCCATACAAGGGGACCCTAAATGTCATGGCTCTCATTCAAATGGGCAGTGGTGAGGTAGGACCTGCATCTGCTTGTGATGAAGGAAGAGCATCTGTTTAACATCTAATTCAACAAGGAAACTCATAAAACTAACGTTGGCATGCATTACTACAATGGCACTGTTGAAATTTTCCGATTAGAACAGAACTGGACAAACAGAACCAACTTGTCTGAATAAAACTGTTCTGAAGCATCATCGGGAGGCGGCATTGATCTTTTTGCGGGGGCAACTGTCCACGTCTGCTGGTGCTGTACGGTCTGATTCTGAGTGGGCGTGGGTATCAGCTGGATCACCTTTGGAACCACAGGTGTCGCTCGAAACACGCTGCCATTCTGGGTGACGTTTATCACAGTTTGCTGAAATGCAAAATTTTACCATATGCTCCAAGACTCTGAGAAATATCACATGTTTCTGATACAGAATTTCATTTAAAAATTTAATTAAAACAGTAATAATTAATCAGCAACCTCTGGATCAAAAGCTAACTGCAAATGTGCCAGTTGTTCATAAGAAAGCAACTGGAATTCGAAATGCAGTGGATCATGCAGTGAGTAGTCTATGACACAAGAAAAGGCCGTTATATTTCTGTTGAGAGCGCTGCCTTGTTTGCACTCAATTCGAAAAATCTTTAAAGCCACAAGGACCATTCCTCAGAAATGTCTAACATAGAGGCAATAACCACGCTCGTTCTATGTCGGGTAAGCTTATTTACGATGATATACACCAGAACCTCTATATGAAACTACCTACGGGACAAACAGCATGTACCATGTTCTAACAATGAAGTGGTATAGGAATAAGGAAGCTTTGCAGAATAGTTTTAAAATATGTAACTACCATGCATCAAGTCCATTTAGGAACAGATCTTTGAGTATCACATGCTGAACTGATTTTGCAAAAAATGATTTTAACCTTATACTATCCACAATATATATACAGTAATATTTACCTAAATATAAACATATATAATATAGTACAACCACCCTAAATGCACTCTGTTATAAAATTCAGCAACAGCCGGAAGAACACTTGACGGTCAAAGTGATATAAAACTGTTTACTCCTTCAGCATAATATCTAAAAATCATCTGAGTTCAAACATTGATGGGAATCAAACCTTAGCCGTCGATGTGCCTGCAATTGGTGTTGCCGACTGCAACAGAACAGTTCTTGTTGGGTTCGAAAGTTGAGCAACGTTAAAAGCCGTCTTCATGCCAGATGATACAGGAACAGCAATTAGCTTGATTGCTAAAAATAAACAAGACATTTTTATTACACACCTTAGAAGAAATTACATGTGACCGTTCCCAAGAAAATCTGGTGTAAGCTGGTGTAACTTGTAAAAATCAAGGCGCATACCGAAGTCAATGGAACAGAAGACCAAGTTATTGAAAGATGGATAGTTTTGCACTAGCTCTTACATTTTCCCTTCAGTGGGACTTTTATCCTGTGGAAACTTCAAGCAACACTCGAGTCCCTTCCGTGTGGCACCAGTTAATACCTAGTGTATTAGACACCAGCACTAACTAGAGAAGTTTCTACTTGCCAGCTGACTAAAGAAGATAAACACCTGCACTTGTAGGAAATGGCTGTCTTGAATAAGTGCAATTTTCACATTAACCATGTTTCAGATTCAGGCAGCTGAATAACTTTGTGCTCATCATAACTTTATATATCAGTAATAATCACTGTGAGTATGATGCTGGATGGCACAACAGATCATCCAGAATGAATATTAGGAAGACAACACTTACTTTTACTTTTGGGAGCAACTGGTGTGGCTTTTGTAACTTCTTCGCTACTGTCTAGAATCCCAGCCTAGTTCACAAACACAGTCAACATTTAAAATTGCAACGCCATTTCTCTGCTCTTTTTATCATCACTTTTATCCACACCACATCACTATCCTCTAACAAAAAGTTATTTCTGCCAAGATATGTAATCAAGTTTCATCTTGAAATAATGTGAAGAATTAGTAACCTACATCTGGCTGTCATGGATTTTCCACATTCCTCAGTATGGAATGCCTTACATACTAGCATCAAAGATAACACCCTTCCAACAACAAGGTTTAAAAATAAGCTTAAAACTTACATGTTTAATAGGTCTGCCTAGATTTCTGTGCATTCCTATCGATCTATAAATCATGATATTACTGGATATTGCTCAGTAGGACTTTATTTGATTGTGTTGTTAAGGCTGTCGTTAATTGCACCTGTTATAAATGTCTGCTTAATAATAATAACAACAACAACCAGGCAGGAACTACTTTAAAATCATAATTAAGTAAATAAATAAACTAAAAACCTACCTCTCTCGCCAGGGTGTCAATGCCAGAGTCTTGATAAAACTTCAGGATATCTTCTGGGATTTGTGACGAACTGCTCGGAGTAGATGGCGTTGAAACACCCTTCCCCTGTCCTAAACAATGAACACAAACGACCCACCAGTTAATACCTGTCTTGGGTGGCAGTTTGGCGCTGTTAGTAAAACACTTGGCAGGCGCAATGAAGCTCAGCAAAGCTATCTGGATGCTTGGGAAGCCAGCCAAATACCGCACAACCTGGCACAAGAAGGAACCACATTCCCTCAAGCTAATACTGACAGGCAGCCGTGTGTAAGAAGTGTATAAGTGTCAAAATTTTGGGAAAATACAAAAGAGGCATTAGAGTCCATTCTCAGCACTATTTTCTGTTGACTCTTAGAGATTCAAGATATTTGTTATTCTACATGCTTCACCAATTGATACCTGTAGACTGCAATCTGGCATGCCCCATCCCATGGCATCACAGGACACTGTACATTATCAAGCCGTGAGTCCGAGACTTATACAGCAATTTGCTTAAAATGATCATTATGCTTCTTTGGCCCATTTTTTTGTATATTTATTCATGGCCTAAGCGCCACCTTTTGGGAAGGAGGGTTTTGACCTCCTGGTGCCAACTGACATGCTAAATTAAGTGTTACTGACTTCATTTAGCTTAGCCTTGGCATATAGAGGCAGCGGTCTAGTCCTCTCCCTTGCTGTCTGATCTTCCTATCAAAAGCCTATGGTCAGGACACTCTTCTGATAACCAAGTGTGTTCGCTGGTGCAAGTGGTGCAGTAGTTTCTGTTTTGGTGCAAATGGAGAGGTCAAAAATGACCATCTAACCTCGAGACCATGTTTCTCATGGGTTTAAAGGGAAGCAAGGGAAGTGTTACCTTTGCCTGTGGAATATCTCACCATCTTGGATGTTGTTTGTTTTAAAAATTCACAAAATACAAAAGCAGCTCAAGACAAGGCACATTCAGCAACTTAAAACACAATTACGTTACAAAAAAGCATTTTCAGCGACAGTGCCCAACTCCTCCAGCGCTCAATTCTGGTTTTTTGTCCTTTGTTTTGAACTAAGAAATTCCTTTCTGGACTGCCGGCCATTTATCAAATCAACTCTTTAACCACAATCCACATGGCCAGCAGAGCCAATTAAATTCATCATTAAAACTTAATTAAACCAAATCAGTTGAAAAGTCATAAACTCATGAATAAACAAACACAAGGAAGGAACGGAAGACATAAATTGGCCAGAGTAGAGCCACATGAACCAGAGTTGTCAAGAAAGATCAGAAATCACTCATCTTGGAGCCATGTATAGCTATAAATGTATGACCCAAGATAGAATAGAAAATCACAACAGTTCACCCAGGACAGAAACACTTGTACATAAAATAGAAGACCGTAGAAATATACTAGTCAAAGTGACTTCTTTGAATCACACAATAAGCCTCCCTTGTATAGCATTAATTACATAGCACCTCCTACCTACCACAGCCCCACTGGCTTCCCCGACCTATTGAACTCTGACCAGACTATCAACGAATTACAATTTTTTTACCACAGTTTCACAGGAAGCGACCATAGACTGATGCTTAGTACACTATGAAAACAAAGCAGCAGAAATCATTGGATTCGTAGACACTCCTTATGATATGCATCCGATAAAATGCAGTCAGAAGTGTGGATTTTAATTTTAGATCAACTTTAACTTGATTCTCAACATGGCATTACATGCATGCAAAAGAAGGGTCTGCTGTATTAGAACTGCCAAATAATTATCCATCAAGCATCAAACTTGCTTGCCAGTTATGCAGACCTCGAACAATTAGTACACGAACTCTCTCCACAGCAGAGATCTCTTTGGGACAGTGACACAACATTTTATGAATGGAATTCAAATGTATCCCCCAATCTGTCCAGTTTAAATCCTGCTAGCTGACACTCACTTTAGCTGTACTGCTTTAGGGCAAGCTGCAAACTTCGATGTGTCTATGCAGTGAACTGAGAAAACAAATATAAAATTGGATGGAAAAATTTTACTCGTGAATGGGCCATCGGTCGACGAGTTACTTTGTTTTATACAGTTGAGAGCTACGCGTTACCGCTTCCGTTTATAAACTCCCAAAAGTTCACAAAAGATACAGAATTAAGTATTGCCGCTGAAAGAGAAATCGTGCTTACCATCTTCTAGCCACAGGCTTGTCAGGGTTGTGTTGTTGGAAGCCATTGCAGCACTACGTTGGACCGCGTACAATTCGCCTCAGCAAGTCTACCGTATGAAGCCAACAGCTAAATAACCGGAACTATATTCTACTATATGTGCATGTACTATTTTAACTTCAAGACGCAAATCAGATCAAGCAAATGACAAAATGAACTCAGTTAAATCCGATACTTCACATCAAGGGAACCAAGATGGCGGAACCTTATCAACGGGAGTCGACGATTCAGACGCTTATAACTAACTTTTAAGCAATCGCCATTGAAGAATTCCCATATACCGTAGTCAAACAAATTTGTTCAAAAGTCTTGTAACTAATCTTGTAATAATAAATAAATGTGAACAGCTTGTGTACGATTCCAGCCAAAATCTTTACTCATAAACCTGTGTTTGCGCCCAACCTCAATCAGCACAGTTTGGATTGGTCCGCCAGCAAACTCAGTCACGTGACAAATTTATAGCCAATCATACAAAAAAGCACATTTACTGCTATGACACCTAAAATAACAATTCCTAGAAAATTTGCAATTCATTTTTATAAGTAAGTAGTCAACCAGAAATTAAAACTGGGATTTTTACAATGATTGGTTCATCCGCGACGTAAAACAAGCTGTCATTGAATTTGCTTTGTAATAATTATTGTATTAACTACATTTTGTCTAAAATTGCTGAGTTTGCGGATTATATAAACTGTGCAGTGGTTCTAACACAAACTATAATGTCGTCTGAACCAATTAAGACCCTAGTTATGTTATGCTATGTTAAGTTTGAGCCACCTTACCTTGAACCACTATGTATACTGCGATTAAGGTCTATTTCTGCCTAACTGCTTGACTGTCGACCACAAAATTTGATTACAATTATGTTTAAGATCTTTGCAATGAGTATGGTTGTTAACTTGCTAAAATAAAATTAACTTTTTAGCCTGACGTAGTGATAACGGCCAAAGCAAGTCATATGAGTCGATAACTCAATTCATTTTGAGTAAAGTATTTTCTAAATAATTAGCAAGCTGGACAAAAATTGTAATTTCAAAATGAAACAATTTAAGCTTGTAGTTTAATACAAAGTAACGTAGATTTCTCTTCTAATATGTATCCTTCCTTATTTATACAGCTTTCTAATCTAAAACGCCGCATTTCTTGAGCGCCTCCAAAAACTACTAGTCTTTAGGCTAATTCTTGAGTCCGAGTATAATCGTGAGCATGAGCTGATTCAATTACTTACTTATTTACTTGCTGCTTGGACTCGGAATTTGTTAAGTCTTTGAAATGCTGATGTTGATTTGAAATAATAGAGTGGCATTTTTCTTAATTTTACCACAGTTTGGTAAAATTCGTTTTGTTTTTCCACTTCACGTGAGTGTCATATTTTCAAGCAATGTTGATTTGTTTTGTGTGCAAAAACGTTTGTTGTTAAGTGACGTTTATCGCAGGACCAGTTTTATCGTATTGTCTAGAGATATTTGTAATTAAAGTAACGAAATTCTGCTGTAAATTAACTAGATTAATTATAATAGCCTGAAAATCCGAGTGATAAATGTACCTGTACACGCATTTCTATGGCGACCCTGTGGCTTTGACCCTACGCATTTTTCAATGAATTTACCGGGTGTGATCTTCACCACAGCTGCCCGTGTGAATGGATGCCACGCAATTTAAGGTCCGTGCTAGCTCGAGATTCGAATCACGATTGGTATGCGAACCGGCATCCTTACGCACTGTCGTGCGCTTTAACCGAAGTAGCTAAGTAGGCCAGCTAGTGATATATTTGGCATCTGGGTAAAAATTATGCGTAGAACTGTTTCAAACATATTTCATTCACAGTAACATTCTGAGTGCTTTTCGCTCATGTTGATTTTTCCGACTTAGGCCAAGTTATGGCAAGTTATGTCAAGCATACTTTTGATGCATGAAATATTGCATGCAAAAAGTAAAATTTGTGAGTAAATTTGTATTTCAGTGTGTAAAGTTACATTAATAACTTACGCTAGTTGAAGAATCGATTTAGCACATTGTTCTTGCACCTAGTGGCGTGTTTGGTTTCCATTCACATAAGCATTCCTTCTCCTGAATTATTTTCTGTTTTTGACTTTTCCTGCAGGCAAGTAAAGTTCGGTTACAATGTTTGTTGCCGTGGAAGGCTGCTGCCATGGCGAGCTGGACAAAATTTACGAAACACTGAGCTACACAGAAAAGCAAAACCAAATAAAAATTGACCTGCTGCTCATCTGTGGAGATTTCCAGGCAGTCAGAAATAAATCAGACCTGACTACAATGGCCGTGCCTCCAAAATACCAGAAGATGAACACATTTTACAAGTACAGTGACATTATCAACATTTGTCTATAAAAAATACGTTTTATAAACTTATTGGTAAAATTTACTGCTGAATAATTTCCATCATCACCTTTTACTGAGAAATGTCAAGAATGAAAAACATATTAGTTTTAAAACTTATCACACTGCATAAACAATACTCTACCATGCCATATATAGTACCTTTAGAAATGTCTTTTAAACTTTTTTTCCACACAGGTACTATTCCCAGGAGAAAGTGGCACCAGTTCTGACTATATTCATCGGCGGAAATCACGAGGCATCCAACTATCTTCAGGAGCTGCCTTATGGTGGCTGGGTGGCTCCTAACATCTACTATATGGGTAAATTGATTGATAATTTGCCTACTGCCTTTGTGTCTGAGCATCTTCCTTCACTTGTACGCTGCGTTATGTATTTGTTTATTTGTGTGTTTGTCCACACCTGCGATTCCTCGCCAGGCCGATGCACATATGGCGTGTTAACAGATACATTACACACTTACTTACTTACACAGTTATCATCAAAGGTCAGGCTTTGACCTGCACTGGTCTGTGTGGGTCAAAGCCTGACCTTTGACCAGTGCTTAGTCACTGTTAACTGCTGCAACAGACAAAGATGCAACTCTGCTGATTGCTGACATCAAAGTTTTTAGTTGTGTTATTTCTGGTTAAAATTTAAAAATGATATATAAACTACCCCTTTGATTATCGGCTTTACCATCCAGAGCTCACCTGTATCTTTAACAGAATGTTATCACGGCATCCTAGAATTTTTTAAGTTCCTAACTGAATATTATTATGATTTAATCTGCATTTATTAAGCGCCACTGTCAAATGACTAGGAATTAGTCATGACGGTGCTACAGAAGTAGATTTTCAGATTTATGTAATTATAAGAGGATCAGGTTAGATATGAAATCGTGAATGTAGTCAAAAAATGGCACGTGAATTCCTTCAGGTTATGCCGGTGTGGTTCAGTTTGGAGGTCTGCGAATTGGAGGCCTTTCGGGAATCTATAAAGGCCAGGATTATCACAAGGGGCACTTTGAATGCCCTCCCTATGACGAATCAGCAAAACGATCTGTTTATCATGTGCGAAATCTTGAAGTGTTTCGATTGAAGCAGGTAAATCTGAGCTTAATATCTCATTTATTTGAATTGCATGAACAAAGTACTTCTTTCTATTGATCCTGGAGCCAAAAATTCAATGCAACAACAGAATCCCGTTCCACTGATGCAAACTGTGCCATAATTTAGCTTTTATGATTTGTTCTCTCGGATTTGTGTTGCGTTTGTTCCAGGTTCAAATCCTAGTTTGTCATTAGTCACTGTGATTGTAATCACAATTTCAGTCTGATTTTTATATAGCACTGCTTATAGAGAAACAGATCAGAGGCATTTTTTTATTCTAACCTAAATGATGTTACAGGTTCGTGAAGAACATGAAGATCATTATTTAGCAGTCAATGCTCGGATAGCTAGAATAATCACCAGTGATTGGGCCCTGCAGATGTGCAGAGCCCAACCAATTGATTCCCATCCAGGGCTGAAAGATAGGGTTGTGTGTTCAAAGTTCCTGGACTGCGTTGATCACAATGTACACAAGTGGTTGTCAGCCGTGCAACCAGTACGAGTTCTACCTGACTGGCAACAGTAGTGCCTTTGTGACATACTTAGGTGCTACAAAAATGTTCATTTACATTTCGTGGCAGGCAGTATAATGCTGGGGCGCCCTGAACCTTGATTTCAGGCCCTCAAGGACCTGGAAGAGACCAGTTGGATGACCAGGGTACGCACGTACCTGGACAATGAAGGCATGGCTTCACCCACTTGACTTTGGGCTACATGCAACTGGAAGACAAGACAAAGGCTGCGATGGTTGGCCAAAGCTCCAGAGAGGGGCCCATCGCTGAAGATGATGATTTCATTACATTGCAGGGTTGTCCGATTGGATTACGTTTACTGTGATTGTCATGCTTCCTTCTGAATTCAGTAGATCCTTCAACAATATGAATGCACCTCTGTATACTTGATAGAAGTGCTTGAAAAACTAGTCTGTGATTAGTATAAAGTACACACCGTAATTATTTTTCCTTCTGCTGTTTCTCATTGCAGATACGACAACCGTTAGACATATTTCTGTCACACGATTGGCCGCGTGGCGTGTATAAATATGGCAACGTCAATGAACTGCTACGAAAGAAGAAGTTCTTTGCTGAAGAAGTATCGAATGGTAGTTTAGGGAGCCCAGCTGCAGAGGAGCTTCTCTATGCTTTGAAGCCAGCTCACTGGTTTTCTGCTCATTTGCATGTGAAATTCCCAGCTTTAATTGAATTTGAGGTATGGCATAATTAAAATGATAACGATCTCCCAGATTTGTTTATAATTATGTTAGAAAGAGCACACTTCTCTGTCGCTAATTAACAGACTGTTTGGTTATGACTTGTGTTAATCAAGGTAATCTGGCGCTGAAGTTACGAAGAAATTACTAGTAAATTACTAAATACAATATAAATATAGTAAATATAAAGATAAATATAAATATAGTACATTACTAGTGTTAATAAAGGTAATATAGTTGTGAAGGGTAGAAGAAAAGCAAGGAAAACATGCTCGAGTACAGAATAACGAAACAATATGGGGTAAAGAAGACTTTCTGGTTTGGATTGCATTAGCTAAATCTGTGTTTCAGCCAAAATATTTTTCTGTATTGGACAAAACTTCCGAGGACTAATATAGTAAGAAGATGAAGTAAATTGGCTTGTTTAAGCCTCTGAGCAGAGGTGGCCACAAGTGCAGATTGGTAACTTCATAGCCATGCTATATGAGAACAGATGGCCAGTGTTCCATCTGGCCTTCCAGTCTTCCTATCAACAGTGTTCCATTGAGATACAGTACTCAATTAATATTCAAGTTTGCTAGTGGAACAAAAATCTTGCAGAGCCTTTCTGTCTGTGGTGGATTTGAATCCTGAACCTCTGGGTTGACAGTCCAAGATGCCAACCACTAGGCTATCACGTAATTTTGAAAGAAGGTTCAAACAGATAAGCCATTGCCCTACCTACCCTTATTAAACTGCCGAGTACTTCAGCTTTACCGATATTTCCTTAGTTATTTTACAGAATGGCTGATGGAAAGTAAGATTGTTTTTTAAAAGTAATTTACAAATATTCAGATGTATGCATTTATATTGTGTTGGTTTGTTATTGTTCAACTAACTTAATTGATGACAGTTATCTATTTTCTTTTTTTTATTTTGGTCAACAGCCGACAGCCGATGGCACACCTAGAGTTACAAAATTTTTAGCGTTGGACAAGTGTTTGCCAAGAAGAGAATTTCTTCAGGTAAGTTACCACAAGTCTTTAACAAATTGTTTATTGATAAGATATAAACTTTTCATATCTAGGAAAACCTGTTGTTCCTGAATATATCTGAATGCTAGAAAGTCAGAATTTGAAGGGCATTTTGTGGTAACAATTGCAATTCTGGAGCAGATCTCAATATGTGATATATCTGCATTTATTAAGTGCTACTATGTAATGACTAAGCATCAGTTGATGGCACTGAGCAATTGTGAGTGAAGGACTTTCTCAAAGTCTCTACACATTAACCGTCTGACATGAGGAGACTCGTGTACTCTACGCATTACGAGGCCAGCACGCTAACCAGACAGCTGTGGTACCCTACGGTTTACCCTACGTTACACTTGTAGGTGTTAGAAATACACCCAAAGTCAACTGACCAGCCAAAGGAGCTGCATCTTGATGCAGAGTGGCTGTGCATTCTAAGATCTACGAATCACCTGTTGTCTGTTGGCAGAGGCAACGTCTACATGCCTGGATTAGGGTCCAGTGAAAGGTAATTATGACGGAAATTCAGCATATTCTTTTTCTAGCAAAATTGTATTAAAATTCACTGATACCAGTGCATAGTCTTTTCTAATGAGGTTGAATTCAACTTCACCAATCAGTAGTTGTAAGATTTTTGGCATGTGTTTCCTAGCAGTAAATGCATTTTACTTTGATGGATGTCTTTGTGATTTGAGGGCCTAGCAAGGTATACAGTTGTGAGACATTTTTATTGTATGTGGGCTGCTTTACTTTGGTTCAAAACTTAAGGGCTGTTTCAGTTTTGCAGTCGCCTTACTCTCATCTTTTGTTTTCTACCCAATATCTCTGGTGGATTACAATTAAAAACCCACAGCATAGGCTACTTTCTGGAATAGTTGGTATCACAGATCCACCCCAAGTGCACAAAAGTGTTAATTTACATGGGAAAAATATAGTTTGTGTATAAAACGATTATTACATGTAATTGTTGTTTTGGAAGTGTTTTTAGGTTGGAAAAACAGTTACATGCAAAAATTTGTTTTGGAAGTGTTTTTAGGTTGGAAAAACAGTTACATGCAAACATTAAAGGAATGTTAGCACTATGGTATCATTGTTTTGGTGTTAGTTTAATGTTTGCACAGTATGATATCATTGTTTTGGTGTTAGTTTAATGTTTGCACAGTCAATGCATCCTAACGTTTAATTGTTTTGTGTAGATATGATTTCACAGTCACAAAGGAAGATCTTGAATCAATAAATGGTGATTTCGGCCAAAACTTGCGTATTCCAAAAAACTTTGAGCAGACGGCCGACTCGTTTGATGGGACATCACGTTGCAATGCAGCAGAAACAAAAATTCTTGTCAACCCACAGACAACTCTTCTCTGTGAAATGGTTGGAGTGATGAATCCATTTGAACTCTTTTGTGGAAATCCAATTGGCACTGGCAACAATTCATCCAACTCGACCTTTGACACTAGTTTAAACAATAGCGACTTTGTCGACAGCGTTACGTACAATCCGGATGAAATATCGCTCGACAATTTAGATGAGGAGGAAAATTTGGATTCAGGTGATGACTTACCTGCTCCTTCGCCTCCCAAAAAGTCCGATCTTGGCCCGACAAGTAAATTAGATTGGGTTGACGAAAAGTTACAAAACTTGCCTCCACTGACAGACAGTACAAAAACTACTGGTCAGGGTGAGCAAAAGTTGGTCTTAACTGATGCTGAGCAAAAGTTGGTCTCAACAGAATCGACCGATGATGAGCAAAAGTTGGTCTCAACTGATGTCAAGCAAAACTTGGGGTCGACCGATAATGAGAAAAAGCTGGTATCAGCTGATGCTGAGCAAAAGTTAGTCTCGATAAACACTGAACAAAAGTCGGTCCTAGCTGATGGTGAGCAAAATTTGGTCTCGGCCGAGAAGGCAGTTAATTCTGAAGCAAAGCCCAAAGAGGAATTGGTTCGCAGGACTCTAAAGCGCAGAAATATCTCTATTTATGGAACTGAGGAAGAAACGGCAAATGACTCTTAGAATTTAGTTACTTACTGGGAGGACCTGTATTTGAGGCTTGGGGGTCTGTTTTGAGGTTGATTGCATCTAGGCTTTTATGCCTTTCTTACTACTGCACATGTTGAAATAGTTTGCATTCTGCATCTTGAATTCGTCCAGTTAAAAAGCCGTGTTGAATGAAAGCGCCATACCCAGTACTGCCCAGCACAATGCCGTTACTCTCAGCTGGAGTTTCTATTCTTACAAAATACTACATTCATAAATATGTACAGTATACATATTCAGCCAAGTCTTGAATACTGGCTTTGCAAATCTGAATGTTACCTTTTATATAAGATAAAATTGTGAATGATTCGATCAGTTAAAAAGATGGGAAAAGAACAAATGCACTACCGAATGGTAGGTACACATATTAGTCACTATTATATAATATATATATGTACATGTATATAATATATATAGTTTTGTACGTTTATATATTCTTTGTAATTATAAAATAACAGGGTTGCTAAAGGTAATACAAGGTAGAAAATTGTAAAATACAAGCCATTTACCACAAAGCAAAAAAAGGTTTTAAGCGATAGCGTTTCGATATTCAACAACATGCCAATGAGCCGACACGGCTCTCTGCAGCAGCCACAATGCTGTTCCAGTCCTACAGAAATGATCGCAACATCGTCTGGACATTTCTTTTGGTGCTGTGTGCTACCGTGCAATCTCTCGCTCTTGTATGCACGCTCGCAAGGTCTAAATTCTGACAGTCTTTGTCGCGTTGACTTTGTAAACAGCAAAACTAACTGAAATGTTTAATCCTACAATAAAATCGGCACATAACCAAAGCACACACCTACCTAAACAAACAAATTTCAAAATATTGTATTTCAAATAATCCTGTATAGGTAAAGTGGTCCATGCTACCTTGCGTTCGGTTATCTGTAATTTTCGATTGGCCAGATCTCACGTCATCCTGTCGTATTTAGCAAACCATTTACAGAATGCATACGCTTGCAAAATAATGTGAGAAACCCACCACAAACTCAAGCGTTTATCAGCAGCCAGTTGAAAATGACAAAGTACCATATTCCTAGTTTTTGCATTTTACAATTTTTGTAAACATGTTCATCGCATATTCAACAAAAAAGCCAGAAATTGTGCAATTTAGTAACCAGTTTTTACAGATTGGCTGTATTCTTCGTGTAACTGCCTGGATACCAGTGGTCCACTTAAAATGAAGCTACGAAATTTCAACCATCAACTAAGTCTGAATTGTTCTCGCTACTGTTATATTTCAAAATACAAAGGCACTATACACATATCGTCGGATTCTTTTAAAACAATTTATCTTTACATTTCTTTTCAATCCATCCACAGCTTTTACCAGCGCCAAGTTTCTCGTCCTTCTGTGTTGCCCTTTACACTATACCGATGATATTTCTTTCATTAACACCAAGTAACACCCCAACAAGACACCTTCCTGCCTTTTACCAATTCAAAACACTTGATAAACCACCATTATTATTTTTTCATGTATTTATGCAGCCCCACTTGATAAGCAGTACTTTAAGGCGGTAACCAATTTGTGTGAAAGGACTTGTTGTGCAAGGTCTCCACACAGTAACCACCTCAGGGAAGGTTACGCAGACTTTTTCCAAGCAACACCACACAGCCGAGCAAGCACGTCAACTCTAATCCTCAATCAGAAAGCAGACAAAAAATAAGTTAATAGATCTCATTGAGTCGAGGACTATACAGAAAGCAACAGTAAAAGCAAAAATTTTAAAGCAGTCATCAAAGTGAAACTGTTGTGGTAGAAATGACAATATAATGCAAAAGGACATTTAAATAGAGCCTTTACATGACAAGACGGCCCTTTCCACAACAAAACCACCACATTTCTGTACATTACCAGACTTGGCATGGTGTAATGTAATAGACTGTTTATGCAGCATCCCAACAAGATACCACCCGGGGGTGCTAGTGATCACCAGCTCTGGCCCCAAGAGACCGGTCTTCAAAAGCTGCTGAGAGAAATTAATGTGGCATCTTGAAACCACAGAATGCCATGAATGTGGCTAAAAGCACAAGTGGCTAAAATGAAAATGGTTACAATGGGAAGTGACTGAAATGGTAATCGGCTAAAATATGTGGTTAAACTGGTAAGTGGCTAAAATGATAAGCATTTGGTAGGACTATGACTCTACACAGACATAATTTCACAAAAATTGGTTGAAAATATCCAACCACAAATCATTTCAGATTTCTCAAAACTAAACGTATCGCTCAGATAAAATAGCACGATCTAAAAATTCATAAGTATGTCCTCTTACAATGCAACTTTGTAAAAAACATACAAAAAGGATTAAAATAGCTACGAAAGTCCGCTCGACAATGAAACCGGTACGTTCAATGACGGTAAAACTGATTGGCACAAACAACAAGCCAAAGAGTGGCTTTGTAACTGACAACCAAATTTAGTTCTTGACATGCTATGAAAGAACCTAAAACCCCAATTTCATCTTGTTAAGTAATGCATTTGTTAACAAGCCATATGTCCATCGACTGAGCGAGGAATCGTTAAAAGGGTTTTAGAAAGTAATCAACTCGGCTATCGACCAACTAAAAATCAGAGTCCAAACCTTGAAAAGTAAACTCATAACACGAAGAACTTTGCAGCCATAGGCATCAGTAGAGACTTTTTCAATTTACCGAGGCTTTTGCAAGCACAGAATAGGACAAGTTTTTAGCATGATAAAAATTACTGCAAATTTACTGGCTGCGTAAAGTTTGAAAGTTGTAGCACCTAAACAACCAGCCAACATACTTAAGCAACTCATTTCTGGCAACAATAGCAAAACTTGTATGTCATTATTTTAATATCAATGTGATTAAGACTTTACAAGATTAAAAAGAATTTGCAGAAATAAGCTCCACTTAAAATGGACTCTGAGTTTACACGGTTAAGCCTTCTTCACCCAAAATCTAAAGTACCAAATCAAATGCACCCAAATCCACTGATCAATTACCAATGTAAATACGGTTTTTACAGCATTAACTGTGTTTCCAGTTAGAAGTGGAGTAAAATGGAAGTGGTCAAAACCGACCCTGTTCCCAGACACAATCTCCAATTAACAATTCTTTATCTGCACTTGCCTCGCTTGCAGTAACTTTGCAATCCTGGCTGAGCTCTTCCTATATAAAGCATCATGGAAATTCTTCAGAAGTTCCAACGTACGACTCACGAGACAAGAACTTATTCATAGTTGCGTTTCTTGCAGTAAACTGACAAGCCTGGAGCTACACTTTTACCAGAAAGAATCATCTGAACAACTTGCAAAGCTCCAACTTTCCACATTGCTTTCTCCAGTCTTAAGAACACCAAACTGCCTTTCAGACAGAATCTTGCAGTACCAGAATAACCAAGGGTGTTCTAAAAGGCTCATCAAAACATTCAATAGAGCATAACAGTTCATCTCAGTAACCAACAGAGCAGAACAGCTCCACTGAACATTCAACTGAGCAAAACTGCTTATCTTCATATCCGATATACCAGAACTGCACTGCTTAACAATCAACTGAGCAGAACAGATCACTTGAGTATTCATTCAAGCAGAACAACTCACTTGAAAATTCATCCAAGCATAACAGCCCATAAGAGTATTATAACTTGAATATTCATCCAAGCGGAACAGCTCATTTGAATAATCATCCAAGCACAACCGCCTACCTGACCAATCGACAGAATGTGGGCCAATCACACTGACAGTCATACTGGTCCTCAATCACAGTAGAAGATTTCCCTCGGACTTAAAACAGATAACAGAACCATGGATGAATCCTTAACCCCCGACCTTGCACTGCCCTAACCCGGACCCGGGGGCTGCCCTAATACACCCAGCTGACGGGGACCCATTGAGGCGTTACAGAGACGTCATCGAGAGCATGCTGCAAGATGCGAATCGTCTCTTCAATGTCGTTATTAACGATCTTCAGATCGAAATAATGTTCATAGGCTTTCTCCAGAAGTTCACTTTCCCTTGCCAGTCGCTCAAGGCTCGTGTCCTACAAACACAAATCACGCACTGTTGATACGGCACTGGCAGGTGCAGCGAAGCTAAGCAATGACTAGCCCAGATGGGTAGCCATTCGGGAAAACTACCTGGCGTCCACTCAGCACCCCATCCTTTCAGAGGTCAGTTGTTGGTAAATACGGGCAGGAACATTCAGCGGGTCAAGCGTACCTGTCTAATCTAATCTGTTTATTTATCCCAAAAGAAATTGACAACAATCAGCATAGAAGTTTGACATGAAACACTGTCATGTTATCAGAAACAAGCGGTAGACCCAGAAGGGACCATAGTCCTGCTTAATTATGGCCACCAATTAACATGCAATACCAATGGCGACGTTGTTATATATGCATTTTAATTCTTAACTATGAAAATTATATCTAAAGACTTCTATAGCGCCTTGATCATAATGCACAAGGCATCAGTCAAATGCCGCTTCAAGTCAAAACCGCGATCCAAGATTATGATCCATTGGAGAAGCCAGGTCCAATTTTGATAGGTCAGAGAAACCAGAAGCCAGGCTACAGAAGGTTAAGGATATTTGCTATGTCTGGCCCAGCAGTACGGAGTTCTCTGCCTGTAGTACTTCATGATCCCGAGATATCCCTGGAGAGCTTTCAATAGATGCTTGTAGCTTTTTAGCACACTCGCAGTGCATTTAGCGGCATTATCGTGCTCTTTACAGACTGACTTGGTGCTATATAAAAATATCTGCTTACATTACACTACCACAAGAGACTGCCATTCGTGGATGCTTACGTTCACAAATGAGACGCCCATTGGTGCAGCGATAAAAACCACGTAAGGTGCATATTCAGCAGTTCGTAAAACTTTGAGGGCCTACAGTCAAACAAGAAACGTGATACAGTTAAGTAAAAAGCGGCATAACTCATACTTTGATAAAATCATACATATGTAAGCATCAAAGGATTTATACAGCACCTTTTACGAACCTTTCAAAAGCACTGCTTATTGTAATGGCAATCTAACTGATTTAACAGGCGCATTGTAAAGTAAACAGAGACGATGGTAACAGCGAACATCTATGATAACTGTTTATTGTTACCTAGAAATTTCCATGATTCTAAAGTCAACTCAAAAGTGCTGATCACTAAGATGAGTTACAAAATGGGAAAAGGGTCAGGTAAAAGGTCAACCGCTGTCCTCAGGTAAAGTTACAGGTCTTTCCAGGGCAAAACTGGAGTTGTAGCAACACCAGCTTTAAAATGTGCAAACTCACTGTCAGCGAGAGAATCAGGCAGCAAGGAAGAGGACTGGTTAGCATGCCAAGGCCGAGCAAATGAAGTCGCTAACACTTCATACCCACGGCTGCCTCTTGGGTTAGCCTGAATGACACTGCAATCCCAGGTCTTAAGGTCAGATTACGCAGCACCACATCATCGCACAAATAAAACACATCCACTGCACCATTAAGAACCTCTCTACCTCATGCACTTCGTCAAGGACCGTCATCAGAGTCTTGGTTCACTGAACTGTTCACTTGGCTCACTGAAACTACAATTCCTCACTCAATCGATGGACATATGGGGTGTTAACAAATGCATTACTTACTTATCTACCTACCTTCCTACCTACTTACCTACTCACAAACTCACTGACTTACTTATCTACCTAACTACCTACCCACCCACTGTCTCACCCACTCACCCACTCACTCGTTATTATGCACATATGCACATATACAGTCACTGAAAAGAACGTCTCTCTCTACCTGTGGCTCTATATCGAGGATTGCCATCAGATCTTGGCTGTGTATTTGGCGTATTGTCTCTAGCTTCGTGCCGTACATGGCTTCTTCGTGCGTCCCGTACTCGAGATATTCGTTGGCCGCTATCTCCATCATCATCTGCTCGCTCGTCACAAAGTAGTAATTCTTGCCATGCTCTTCATCTTTTCGTGGCAGGCGAGTCGTGTCTTTAACGCAAAACAGCCAACCATAAAAACAGAAGAGATTCACGTTCAAGTAACATTTATTGTTGATCAGAAATAACAAATTATTATTCGTTCAAAGTAATTACTATTAATTGCAACTTTTAATGTTCATTAACAGTAATCATTATTCGTTACAAACAATTATTATTCAGTTACGTTCATTGTCATTCATTATAATTAATTAATATTCATTACAGTGAATTAATATTCATTAATATTAATATTCAAAACGATAAATTAATATTCATTACAATCAGTAGAGGTTGCTCGTATTACAAGTAATTATTATTCATTGAAACTAATTTGTACAAGCATGTACAATCAAACCCTAAACAGTCAAGCATACTTAACAATCGTTCTTAGTTTAAAAAATGCTAATTGACAATTAAATTAACATCACATCTGAGGCCAAAGACGAATGAAATGAACAGCTGTTGAAAGGCTCACGTGGAATAGGGTAGGCATATCTTTCTGGGTGAGTAGTTATGAGCATATTCTTGATATGCCTTCGTCCAACACCGTGTGCTCCTAAAACGCGACGACAATCCAGGAAACATCACAGAAGAATAACTGAATCAAGACCCAGAAAAAATTACTACAAGATCCAACTAACATGATCCCATATCACTGTACGACATAAAAATCGTAATCGTAATCCCGAGATTTCTACAGTGCCCAATGAGAGCCACGTCATGGGTACCAGCTCATTCACATCCATACATACCTTCAGTCCTTCAGTACAACAGCTAGATAAGTAAACCATTTCCTATAGGTTACAAAACATGCCAAGATCACAAAAAGTGCAACAAGATTCCAAATCTGGACACCAAAAAGAAAATGTGTTAGCAACTGGTCACAGTACAATGTAGTCACAGCCCTTACTTTTGAGAGATGCTTGAAAGGCACTATATAAATGCTTGTTACATTACATTACATTACTTCAACAGGTAAAGAAAAAGCAAGCGAATGTGAATGCCAACCCACCCAAGAGAACCAGAGTCTTGCGCTGAAACGCCGGTAGCCGAACAACCTCTTCGTACGTCACGAGGTCCAGCTGGTCAAACATGGCGTTGTGCTTCGCGAGGTACTTGTCGCGATGAACCTTCTTCTTACGGCCGAACCAGGCGCAGTTCACCGCCTGTCTGTTCTTCGATCTCTCGATCGCCGAGCACGCCGTTCTCCATTCCTGCAGTTCCGGGGAAGGGATCAGACCTGCTGGGTCGTTGATCTCTGCGCCCCATCGCCGTGCTTGCCACCAGTTGTGGTCGTCTTTGCTTATGATCTGAAGAATGTCGCCAATCTTGAACTTGACCCCGGCCTGGGCACACGGTATAAGGTCGTCTGTTTTCGGGTCGTATTCGAACAACGTACGCACAAAAATCTGCGAAATGTTTCCAATAACGTTTGTGAAAATTATAATGGAAATTCTCCATATATTGGTGCAATAAAATATCAAATAAAACCACAAAAGAAAAGAGGCCTGGACGCAAGAGAGAAGATCATGAGGCACATTAAACTGCATTGGACAAATGGTTCAATTGGAAAAGACAGAATAACCAATCAAGCTATGAATAGGATCCCTGAAGTGAAGAAGGAGAAAATGAAAACCCAGAAAGAACTGGCCAGAGACTAAGAGATGATCTGAGAAGCCTGAAGATGTTACGGAATGAGGCAAGAAGACTGCTGGTGACCACAGATGGATGGAGAATCTACAATGCCTGATGTACAGACCTGCACAGGAAAGACTAAGTACTAAGGAAGTTCATCAACTGCCACATTCTGTCAAAGCATCAACTGAAGCAGCTGCAAAATTTGTGTCTTAAGCTCAAGGTTCCTATACAGAAATCATCTTTGTAGAGGCTTGAAGCCACTCATACTGTGTTGAAAGACAAGCACTCAAGCTCAAGCTAGCACGGTCCGTACATGGGGACCTTAAATGGCGTGGCGTCCATTCAAATGGGCAGCGGCAGTGAAGGACCTCACCTGAAAAATTCAACAAAAAATAAGCAGGGTTGAGGCCATACCGTCACTTCAGAAAATCGTGTACAATTATATTTACATCATCTTGCATTACCTCACACTGGACTGGCGGATTTCTGTAGCTAGGTACGATCTTCAGTGTAATGCTGCCTCGCGAGTCTTTCTGCAAAGACCACATAAAAACATAACTAAAACTAATCAACCCATATGTCACAATATACAAGAAGAAATGGCAAATCAAATAGCATTCCATGTGATGTAGGCGTCCCAAATAAGGCACTCTCAATGCTGGTCTAAATGTTAAAGGACATTTGTTAGGAACATGTTATAACTGACATCCATTTGCTGGCTATAAATCAAAGACCTTTAAGAATAGTAACACTACTTAGGATAGATCCTTAACATTATATTTCCAGTCTTGTTACATTACGCATTTCCTCATCTTGCTGATTTGTACGTTACTTCCTTACAAGTAATTTCTGCAACTTTTCGACCGTCTCCCCCAAGACGCCCATTCCGTTGATTTCGCGAATTTCATCTCCAACGTGCAAAGTTCCTGAACAAACATTACAGGCAAACGTTAGACTAACAAAAGCATTCAACAACAAGCCTTCACTTCTAAATATTTACCACAATGTCAGGGTAAAGTAATACAGTAATCTACTGCAACCGAACACACACTGCATGTTGTACTTACTCATAAACCAGCCCAGTATTGAAATTTACCATACAGAAGAGACTCATTATAAGATGCCTCATTACAACGCAAATACCGATATGGCGCAGCTGGGAATTGGATCCCCAAATTAATTCCCCTATAGGAAATAAACTCACCATAAAACAACCTCGTTAGAACCACTCTAAAACAACCTCGTTCTTGATGTGGCTCAAAACAACGGTTTTACAACCAGTTTCTGATGCATGTGGTACCTAAGTGGTAATCTACAGAAGTCTAACAAAAGTGGTAGTTAGATGGTAGTCTAGCGAAATCTACCCTACGTGATATTTTGCAGCATGTCCAACATAATGCATCACGCTGCCGGCTTATATGACGGTTTGACGCCGTTGTCCATGCATCAAGCTGTCCAGGCAGTCGCCAGTGTGGACAGCCTCCCATAAGTAACGGGTGGACGTTGTGCAAACGGCCCCTAGCCCCGCCTGGTCATCAGTCCAGCTGTCATCAGTCTTGCAGTGGACATCCATCAAGAAGAAACTGCGGCCTCTGTGTCCTCTGGCAGCCATCTCACATGACCAGGCAGTGGGATCCCATCATCGCCTCGTGGCAATTATATGATGAGCATTCGCCACCCTTAACTCGCACCACATACATCGCCCGTGGCAACATTATAACCATACTGGCAGCGTCGGTAGTGGCGGTGGTGGTGGTGATAATGGTAGTGGTAGTGGGTGGTGGTAGTGGCAGAAGCGACGGTAAGTGGTGGTGGTGAAGCAGCAGTGGTGGGTCGGTGAGTAGTGGAATTGGTAGTGGCGGTGAGTGGTGGCATAAGGGGTGGTGGGTGGTGGTAATGGATATCGTTGGTGGGTGGCAGTTGCGGTGATGGTGGGTGGGTGGTGATAGCGATCCTGGTGGTTGTAAGTGGTGGTGGCAGTTATGGGTGGGTGGTGGTAGTGGCAGTGCAAGTGGTGGTGGCAGCAGTGGTGGTGGGTGAATGATGGCAATGACATTCGTTTGTGGATGCTGGTTGGGAGTAGCCATAGCATCAGTGGTGGTAATGGCACTGCTGGTGGGTTGATGATGGCAGTAGTGCTTCCCACTTATATCTTACACCACCGCCACAGTATCCAATAATGAAAAGCTCGCGTTCATTCGTTCGTTCATTCGCTTGACTGACACAGTTTTGATAAAGTCGAATGATCGATAGCAATGGCAATGATCGAAGTGCAGCGTCGCCACTCCTCGCAATTCCTCCGCCTAACATGGCTGATCATGTAGCAATCGAGGATTCTATTCAGTCTTCGGCCAAACCGCTCTGCACGGGTCCGCCTCCGAAGCAGAATGTTTACTGCTGATCAGATGTGCAAAAGGAATGGGACGGTGATTTGCAGACGACGGCGTTTCTAGATCGGTGGCTTCTAGAAATTAGATTTCTAGGGTAGATTTAGTCTGCCTACTACACAGCACTACACCCCAGCAAGTAAAACAGTTTGGGGTAGCATGTTAACCTGAATCGGTAATGTCATGTAACCAGCCATATATACAAATACATTACATTACATTTACATATATTTACATATACTTTTACATATACATTACATTTGACACACACGTTTATACAAATACATTGCTAACATATTTGCATCACATGCTGGGTCTGTAATAGAAAGATTGCAGATTTAATAATAATAATAATAATAATAATAATAATCACAATTTATATAGCACCATAACACAACCGAGTGCACTCCGTGTAACAACACTGAAAAAGTTGTTTGTGCATACCAAGCCTCTGTTACCAAGGAATACAATTTGCTACCCACATAGTCTGGGAAGTAAAATGAAACTCATGCAATGCACTGGACCAGTGTTCCCCAACTTGGGGTGAATCCAGTGCCAGCTCAAGGGCCAAAGTGTGGGAAATGAGCGCCTCTCCTACGCTCCACTGGGACGAGGCATCTTTATGTTTAAATGCATTTGCCTTCTGCTTTTTGATAACGGCGCTATAGAAGTCACTGGATTAAACTAGATGAAGATAAGGAGGTCGGCTTCCCATACCCTGCCTGTGAATCATTCCACCGTGGATAATCCGAGCCACGATGCACCGTCCTTCACTGTTCACCTTCAGCGTTATGCCCTACGTTTCCATACAACAATCAACCGTAATGTATAGCATCACACGAACGTAATGTAACTGTACAGAGAAATGGTATGGGAAATACTCATACAGGAAATTTCGCATAAGACTATTTTCAAATATGGGAAATTTCCCATAAGACTATTTTCACATACAGGAAATTTTCACATAAGACTATTTTCACACACAGGAAATTTCGCATAAGACTATTTTCACATACAGGAAATTTCGCATAAGACTATTTTCACATGCAGGAAAAAATACAAAGAAGTATTTTACCGAATTCAAACGTATTTCCCATACTCAAGAATACTCCCATACTCAACAGTATTCCCATATTCAAAGGGAAATACCCATAATTGGATAAAAAAAACATAAGAACTAAATACTCTGACATTAGATATTACAGAATGAAATAAAATATTAATAATCTTAACTTAATTAAAATATAATTTTAAAAAAATACGGTGAGGTTAGATGAAATACAGACAAAAACTACTCCAAGATTAACCAAAATACAAGAAAATAAAAATCAAACTAATCCAAAATTAATCAAAATACAGGAAAACAAAACTCAAACTAATTCAAAATTAATCAAAACATAAGAAAATAAAAGCAAAATAAATAACCAGACCCTACCCGCTGGAGAACCAAACACCGGATGAAAAACCTGGACTGCTTACCATCGGTTCGTCGTTATTCTTCTGGAACTGGACAAGACGCACCCGCGTCACGTTATCCATCTCCGTGTCACCGTCTGGACTCTCGGCGTCACCTTCTCCGTTGACGAAAGGCGCGGCCGGTGGAGGCGTCACGCGGATCGCATCCTCGCCATAGACTTCGTGTGCAATGACATCATGTGCCTGCAGCATCGCCTGTACAAAGAACATGGCAACAGATGCCGTGGAACCAGCGTCTTCCAGTCGCGTACGAAGCGGCGGGGAACCAGATCAATACTTAACGTCAACCGTAAAACTCGACGAGCAAATAAAGTTAACGTTCTGTGGGAATGTGACGCTTATCTGAGATACGATTGCCTTTTTACAATCAGGAACAGACAGACAGACACACAGACAGACAGACACAGACACACACAGACACACTGACTGACAGACAGAGACAGACAGACACACACTGACAGAAAGACAGACAGAGATAAGACAGACAGACAGAAACATACAGGCAGACAGAAAGACAATCACAAAGACACACACATACATACAGAGAAACAAACACAGCACTACAGAGAGACAAGTACGGGCGGACAGTGGCCTCATTAACTCCGAAAGACGAACTAACGACCAGCGGATCAAAGCGATGATTCCTCGCCGAGCAGCATCCGTCCATCTGGCTACTGCAGCTGGCGCAAAACGGAGTCTCAGCGCAATACATCAGTATGACCCTGTTCAACAGCAAGACTGCGCTCACGATCGACTCTTCCGGCACTGGAATGGTAATTCGGCGACCAGCCAATGTCTTTGGTGCTAAATGATTAACGACGCCTGCGTTTATGGTCGTCTGCGCTCGATCAAGACCGGTCAGGCGGTGTAAGTAAGTAAGTAATGCATTTGTGAACACGCCTCACGTCCATCGACTAAGCGAGGAATCGTAGGCGTGGACAAACAGACGAGGATACATACATAACAAAAAAACAGAAAGACACTCAACCAGTAGTGCAGGACGGATTTGGGCCCGATGAGACAGACAGACAGACAGACAGACAGACAGAGACAGACAGAGAAACAGAGAGAGAGACAAAGAGACAAGCAGAGAAACAGAGACAAAAAGACAGAGACAGAGAGCGAGACAAAGAGAGAAAGACAGAGAGACAGCCAGACAGAGACAGACAGACAGAGACAGACAGAGATACAGAGAGACAAAGATAGACAGACAGGTACAGACAGACATACATACATACATACAGACAGACAGACATACAGACAGACAGACAAAGAGACAGAGAAAGACTTTTTACAGCAGTCGGCAGTCTAAGATCGATTGTGAAAACAACGCCTGACCTAAGCTCAACCGTGACAAATGCAATCGCTGGCTGCCTTAACTTCTTCATCGCTTGTTGCCGCCCCTGAACAGCTTTCGCTCAGCGCCGAGGAGCCATTTGCAAGTGGCGATCAAATGTGATTGCTTGGTTACGAATACGATTACGATGCCCGCCAGTAAGACACTCGTGCTGCGTACGCATCCACAGATTTATATAGCGCCTTTACGACCTCTCGGGCAGGGCTCAAATTGTTACATTCATCCGACATAATTGTGGGCAATAGCCAATGCTTTCGGCTTACAAGTGTTGACATCTTGCTACTCTGGTTTAACTTTTTACAATTCGTTCATCCATTCCTTCATTCATTTATTCATGCATTCATTCGTATATTCATTCAATCTTTCGTTCCTTCGATCCTTCATTCTTTGAATCAGTAAATGTATACAAGCGACTCTATAAGATACATGTATGCATGTATGTACGTATATATGTATGCATGTATGTGCATATATGTATGTGTATGTATGTATGAACATATGTATTTATATATAAATATATATATGCATTTATGTATGTGTATGTGTGCAAGTATGTACAAATGTATGCATTTATGTATGTGTGTATGCATGTACAAATGTATGTATATATGTACAAATGTATGTATATATGTAGGTAATTATGTATGTGTATGTATGTACAAATGTATGTATGTATTTATGTATGTATGTATTTATGTATGTACAAATGAATGTATATATATATGTATGTGTATGCATGCACAAATGTATGTATGTATGTATGCATGTATGTGGCTATTTATACTGCGCCTTTTAAAGAACAGGCGCTAATGCGAAAAACCTGCACTATCTTTCGTGACGTACGCATTGCACTGTCTGTTACAGCGCATCTACAAAGGCAACTTAAGCCACAGCTGACGACGGCTCGAGTTTATCCAGTTCTCCGTGGTCGGAAGAAGTATCAATCAACGTCCATGATAACGCCACCTTGATCCTCTCTGACAGCGAATCTGCCACGGGATACATCTAAACTCCCCGGGCCTTGTTTGCCTCCAACGCCCTGACCCTGCCTCCGCATCGAATATGCACAGTTGGATCTGTTGAAATTCCTACCAGCCGCAAGCAGATAGGAATTTCTGTGGTCTGCCAAGGCATTAGATTAAATTCCTGGCCTCAGCAGAAATTTAATTTAGAAACAAATTCGCTGTCGTTGCTGTGAAGCTTCGTTTAAGCCGAATTAAATAAGTTGGCACTACAGTGTTGTTAATGATGCGTGCTCCGTTTACAGGTAAAGATCATTACCTAATCTAATCTGATGTCTTCTATAGCACTATTATAATAATGCACAATGTATCGATTGGTGTCCCTTCGGATGAAGATGCACTTCAGCAAAATAGGCGCTGGTTCATGGGCAAATATATAAGGCCACTGGTGGCTTATCCTCAGACAGACAGACAGACAGACAGACAGACAGACAGACAGACAGACAGACCGACAGACAGACCGACAGACAGACCGACAGACAGACAGACAGACAGACAGACTTAATCAACCTGACTAAAGTTACACGGCAAACATCTTAAGCCTTGAGTTCGCCTGTCGTCATAGAAAGTGAGAAATTGTGTACATTCTACAGACAAAATTTCTGGAAAAATTTCTGCCCTCTTCCATCGTCTGTCTGTCTGTCTGAAACGCTGCCTGTCTGTCTCTGTCAGTGTCTGCCTTTCTCCTGAGGTCATCTGCGTCAATACCTCCGTTTCATTATCTCAAACATTCCAAGAACAAGAGACGCCCAGATTTCATCCATTACTAGAAACTATTGACCTTCTTCAATCGCATTCACGGATAAACCAGCACCAACTAAACCAAGACTAATTGTCACAAGCAATAAATCTGCATTACAGTCCTTTTCATTACGAATCATAAAATTCTAATAGTACATATGTTTACAGAATAAAACTGTTATGATTTTTCCATCAACAAGGGAACAGATTTTGTTGTTTTCAGTTTTAACACCCAAATTAATCAAAAACAATTTCAAGTTCAACATAGCAGCAAATCTACACCTCGCACAACAAACTGCAATAAACTGTCTCGAATTTCATACACAAAACCAGAGACTCTCTTCTAGGTCCGTTGATCGAAGAACCATAGACATCCACCACCTTAATTCTCAGTCCGTCTGTGTACCGGTAAGTCAGTCAGTCCGAGCCGGAACCTCCTCCTTTTCTCGAGGGGTACGTGAGGTGCTGGTGAGAGCGCTCGGCTTGTAACACAGAGTACAGGTTTGAGCCTCCTACCCAGAGACGACTAATGCGTAGGAACCTTGAGCAAGTCCTTCAATTACAATTGTTCTGTGCTATTGATTGCCCTTTAGTGGTTACCGTAGATAGTGGCACCTAATAAATGCAGAAATAGTAATTAAAAACCAACTGCCTTCCACTCCTTCCGGTGAGCTACATGCACTGGTCAGTCAAATGAATCATTTAGATAGTAGGTAGTGGCACCTAATAAATGCAGAAATAGTCATTAATTCTTTCTGGTGGGCTACATGCACTGGTCAGTCAAGCGAATCGCTTAAACTCACCCTGAAATGTGGATGCTTGAGAATATGTAACAGCTCCTGACAGGTTTTTGATATGGTTGGTGTCTGTCCAGAGTTCTTCAGACATTCTATAACCTACAACAAAATCCAGCTTTCTATAACCAAAAGCCAAAATCCAGCTTTCTATAACCAAAAGCCAACATCCAGCTTTCTATAACCAAAAGCCAAAATCCAGCTTTCTATAACCAAAAGCCAAAATCCAGCTTCCTATAACCAAAAACCAAAATCCAGCTTCCTATAACCAAAAGCCAAATTCCAGTTTCCTACAACCAAAAGCCAAAATCCAGCTTCCAATAACCAAAAGCCAAAATCCAGCTTCCTATAACCAAAAGCCAAAATCCAGCTTCCTATAACCAAAAGCCAAAATCCAGCTTCCTATAACCAAAAGCCAAAATCCAGCTTTCTATAACCAAATGCAAAACTAACCGGGCAAATCACATTCAGAATTGGCAAAATTTCCAAAGATATGTCCACCATAAAACCTTATGACTAAGAATTAAAATATATATACACATATTTACTTGGAATATATACACATAGTCCCTGGACCGTAAAGCCATACATACATATAAACATACATTACATACAAACGACTATATATGCATATAAACATACATATACACGTAAACCTAACAAACAAAATGACACAGATACAAGCATACAGAATCAGACAGACAGACAGAATCAGACAGACAGACAGACATCACAAAGTATTTACATAATACATTTTCATACATTTTCTATCAAGCCATGACAGCTGTCAAACTTCTTTTCATCTTTCTGAATCAATGGACAAAGGGAACCGGTAAATAAGTTTCTTGCTCTATTCATCCGCTTCTGCCTCCATCAAAAGGATGAACTGCTAAGATTAGCTTTGTAGTCTTCAGCATCAGCCACTGGCTGCTACAAACCCCATCCTCATCCCACTCCCTGATTCTACACTCCCCACAAATATTATCAGGCCGCTGTTGACAAACAAAACCTGCCACTTCTAACAGCACTTGACAAATTGCAAAATCAAAGGTTGGCACACTTTATTCCATTAATTTATTGCACTAATAACGTTTTTTCATTTTTTTTTATTGTCATTCATTTCTTTTCGTTTTAATTTGCAGAGACAGGCCTTGAACTTTGGGGTCATCCAAGGTTTTGCGTTGTCAACACTGGCATCAATCGAGGCAAATCAGGTAATAAACTTATGTAAATCTGAGTAAAGAACTTTACAGGTTTATTTTATAAATCAGAGTAGGGTAGTTGCTCCTTTCTTAGACACTTGGGAACTTTTCTCTAGGATGTTAACGAGTTTTAAGAAACAGAAACGCCCTCTGTCGACTGCAGAGTGCCAACTTATCGTTTCCTGCTGCTATTGCTTCTCTACAATCGTAATCGTAAATTTGTAAAGCGCTGCTTCAAGGTAGCCTCATCAGAGGCACTCCTGATGTACAATGTACCTCCGAATGAACAATACTTAAGCACAAGTGAGTAAGTGAGCATTTGTTGACACACGAATGAACAATACTTAAGCACAAGTGAGTAAGTGAGCATTTGTTGACACACCACGTAAGTAAGTAACTAAGTGATGCATTTGGTACCATGCCAAAAGTCCATCAGGTGAGCGCAAGGAATCGTAGGCGTGGACTAACACATAAACAAGTAAGTACATAACACCGCAAACACGTGTCCATCGGCTGAGCGAGGAATCGTAGGCATGGGTCGGTAACACAGGGAATGCATAAAAAACAGCTTTGTGTTAAGTGCTAGTTTCATCCATAACAAGAAAAAATGAAAAGCACAAATATATTGATCATAAAAACAAAACTATCGTCATATAGTTTAAGACACCTTAATAACAACAACAGTAATAAAAGGAATAATAAAATAATAACAACAATGAAAGGAAATTACCTCAGCAGCTCTTTGAACAGCATCATCCGGCAGTGGTCTGTATGCAGAAAGAGACTGGTTGCTGATCTTATCAAATAACTAAAACCACATTTAATAACAAAGAAATAAACTGGCACGTGCGTAAATGTAAAATGCATATGTAAATGTAAAATGCATATGTAAATGTAAAATGCATATGTGAATGTAAAATGCATATGTAAACGTAAAATGCATATGTAAATGTAAAATGCATATGTAAATGTACACGGTTTCATACAGCGACCATATGGCCTCGACCCTGCTCATTTGCAATGAATTGTGACTTCTAATTAATTCAAAGAAGCTCAAAAATACGTAGATGTGAAGCGATACAGTGTCTGTCTGTCTGTCAGTCTGTCTGTTACGGGTTCTATTCCCATCTGGTTGGTTATCCTTCACAGTCTCTTCCCTCCTGTTTTCTCACTTCTTCACTGTTTAAGTTCAAAAGATTCTGTACTGCATAGTTTGACTTCCAAGTGCTGACTGATGCCTTGTGTTTTGATAACAGATGCAGCAGAAAAGGCCTGCATATAAAGACACAAGTTGGTAGTAGAAACACGTGTGACTCATGAACCGACCAGAACACAAATAAAGTAATAATACCAGATGAAGGTGTATAGATTCTAATTCTATTCCACGCCTTAAACAAGCAACAGACTTGCTAAGCCTGCTCACGGAATCCACAGCAAATATCTTGCATATGCAATCCCTCGGCTTTCAGCACAGACTGTGTTGATAGGGCATGATTTTGCTTTGACCTCATTTCAGCTCAAGTGGTGGGAGTCTGGCAGCTCAATCAACTATCACTGTAAGCAGTGGCAACGGAAACATCGGCGAAAGTAAATGCATATTCATGAACAATGTCCCCAACAGGTACAATCACACCTGAATAATGCTAACTGGATGAACTATCGGCAGTCGTCATGGTATATAAATCACTGCTTACAAATCACAGGTTAAAGATTACAGACCAGCTACATGATTATTATTATTTATTTATTGTTAACTTGTATAATGCCAGTGTGTTTAATGCACAAGGCATCAACCGATGGTGTGTCAAAACAAAACCAAAATCAGGTTAGTACCCATCCAGAAGGTCAGCCTACGGAGACCGAGACCTGAGCAAAGCTGGAACCAGAATGTTAACAGTTAACAGAATGTCAACACAGTGTTAACAGGTTTGCACTTTGGCCAGACGTAATGTAAATATTCTATTTACTGCACAACTCTTAGTACTTGGGCTGACTTTTGACATTGTAAAGCACCCTAAAAGTAGTCTGCTACTCACGATGCTATACAAATTGTCATCATTACATTTCATTACATTACAAATATAATGTAAGGGATGACTTTGAGAGCAGCTGCTCTACCGAACCCAGCTGGGAGAAAAGAACACTATTATTATTTCTATATTTATTAGGTGCATCTATCTGATGATTAGGACTTTAGTGACTTGCCCAAGTCCATAAGCTACAGTAACTGTCTCAGGCGAGTATTGAACTCACATGCTCTGTGTCACAAGGTGAGTGCTCAAACCAATTGACTACTGTGTGACACATGTATTATTGAAAATCCATACATTTATCTGAACACAGTATAGTGTTTCTTCACAGCCCCTGAAACGCCCTGAGAACAGCACTGAAGTTCTGGCATTAGGGTAAAATACCTCATGTAGCCCGATTGGCAAATGCAGACAGCACAGCTTAGCAAATGTTTATAAGCAGATACATTTTTAAAGCTGATGCCTATGAACAGATACCCACTGAGGAAATGAATAAACGGAAACACTGATGTTTAAGGAAATGAATAATGGAAGTGAACAGACACCAGTGTTAAGCAAAGGGACAGTAAACAGACATGAAGTGCCTATGAATAAGCTGGTTCCCACGACTTAGCATTTTAGGGTGCTGAAGAGATTCAGGATTTTAGGTAATGGACATATTTAACAGCATCTACTAGCAAATGGAAAGGAAGAGACACCATTCTCGTTCAATGAACATAAACAGAAACCATGTTTCCTAATGAACGTAAACGGCTATCATTTTAGCCACTGAGCACAACCATATACCATTTTCTGCAAAAGGACATAAAAAGTTACAAACAATTTCTGACAAATCAAAAACCACTTCTTGATAATGAACATAAATACATACTTTTTTCGCTAATGGACACAAGCAAATACCCCAACACCACTTTACCAAATCCAAAAGCACAAATACCATTTTTAGCAAATGGACATCACCAACTATCACTTTTAGCAAATGGGTCTTATAAAATATCACCTTTTAGCAAATGGGCATAACTTAATACATGTATCACTTTTAGCAGAGACATAACCAAATATCATTTTTTAGCAAATGGACATCAACAAATATCGTGTTTTTGGAAACAGACATCAACAAATATAATTTTTTATCAAATGGACATCAACAAATATAATTTTTTATCAAATGTACATCAACAAATACCATTTTTGCCAATGGATACCACAAGTGAGACATTTTGTGCATTATCCATTTATTATTTATTATTGGACTCTTGTGCAGACCGACATTTGACGTTATAAAGCATCCTTGAAGCAGCTACTTGCTGCTGCCGATGCTGTATAAACTGTTGTGATTGCAATTACAATTACAATGTGAAAAAAGTGGAGCATAGTCAGTTTGTCACAACTCACCAGGTTGAATGAGCCGAAGAAGTAGTAGCCAGCGGCAGCCCAGAGCAAAGCAGCGTTACAACAGCTGAGATAAAAGTAACTTTCAAACTCGCTGTAATCGCTGTTACCGTCATGGGGCATGCTACTCCACTAGCAGAACAGCATCAGCAGTCCTCCTCACTCACAGCATAGCACTGTTACTTGATGACAGCAAAACAGTAGCACTCAGAAGCACGTTTTGAGTTTTCTGATTGTAAAATTGGTTGTACTCCACCAGTAGTTTCCAAGGTACAAAGCAGCTTATCAAAAAATCATTAACACACGCTGGTACCACTTACAGTTTTAACTGGTACTGTCTTAATGTTTCCTGATCACTGGATCACTGATCAGTGGTATTCATTGATCGTAGTCTATATAAATTGCAGGAACTGAGAATGAAAGATCACTTTGAAAAATTGCAGAGCTGAAATCCGACCAAATACGGTCTATGGTCCATAATCTACGCCCTCGTATTTATCCCAGGAGAAGTGTACATCATTATTCAGTCCATCTATTTATCCCAGGACAGGTGCTCATTATTCAGCCCATTTATTTACTAATCCCAGGATAAGCGTTCATTCATCAGAAAGTCCACATTGCCTGATCATCCAATCACTGTTGCCTGATTACAAGAAAGTATTTCCTTGTTTATACGATCGGCAATTCCTGATCACAGCATCAGCATTCTCACATCAACAATAATTTCTGCAGGCAATTTATGCAAACCTTTTCAGCCACAGAGGATCCATCTTCTCCTATCAGTGAACTGTACAAGCACTTCTCAATAACAGCCACAGAATCGAGTGAACAGATCAATGAACTCCTCCTCGTAAACGAAAACCTCTCATAAAATTCAGTTACAGCTCAGTCATTTCCTTGACCTGAGGTAAACTACAAGCCAATTCATCAGAACTGGACTTCATGAGAAGTTGCCGGAAAACCACAAAATTCCCTCGTTTGGAAAAAATCAGCAAAATCGCAGACGTTCTGGTTCGGTATACTGCACTTTGTCGACTCACTACTCTTTATTTACAAAATCGGCAACTACTGGCGACCAGAACATCACAACACTCCACAGTTGATCAACCAACGCACACCACCTTGTCTCCTCTTCCAGACAAGAGAAGCGAAACAACACAGCAACCCCGATCGGAAAATCCGCGAAAACGTCCACCAGTTCGATACGACTGTCATCGAACGCTGCCGGTGCTCAGCTGATTAGCCAAATAATCGAAATTCATAAAACGCGCAAGCCTCGTCCTCAAAGACGACATAATCAATAGACCACCCGACCAGCGGCATTATGTGCGCACGTGTGTGTGTCCGCGAGTGCCAGCGGTTGATCAATAACGCCCACCACCACCACCACTACCACCACCACCACCACAGTGGCGATCCACTGGGACGCCGCGTTCGCTGTGTGACTGCCAGACGGACGGATGCGCCGAGCTATGCCGAATGCAGCAGAAGACGACGAACCGATTTCAAACTATTATTATTCGCGGCAATCGCTACACAACGAAACCTAACGACGAATCAGATGTATATAGCAATAAAAGTTTCGAAATTACTCTTAAACAAGAAATTCGACGAAGTAAAAACCAGCTGAGCTCAAAACGCATCGATATGGCTTATCGATATGGCAAATAAAATTTTATTACCACGGCAGCAAAAAAGCGCACAATCCATGCAAAAGCAAAGGACGGAATCTATCCAGAATGCAATGGTGGTTCTCAACGACCAAAGTACAGTTTACTGCCGACTCTAAATCAAAGTTTTCTACGGCTTCGCTGTTGCCTTAAAACCTTGTTCATAAAATTTAATGCCGGTAAACAGCTGAGAATAACAGCTACTCATAAACTCCAGCTTTCAAGAACGGCGCTGAATAAATCTCTATTGGGTCACATTATATTACAGAATCACACGCTGCATTCCACGACAATATAATGCCATACACTTACATCAAGTTACATTACAATACCATGCCATACATTACAGAGCTCCTTATATTATCCTTTAATTACCAAACCAGTTTCATTTGCATTAACTGGTGGCAAAAACCATTCTGTGAGTTTGCCGGATTTTTCAAATCCAGTAAGATACAATAAGATATAAAGGGATAAGACATAATCATAAAATAATCCAATATAATCATAAAATATGTAGTCAACAGCTGTTCCAAGCGACTGACCGACCGACTGACCGACCGACTGACCGACAGACTGACAGACTGACCAACAGACTGACCGACCGACTGACCGACAGACTGACCAGGCTACGTCCGTCTGGGGACAATTGATGGGTTTACACGGTCCTACTGCATTCCAGGACGAGCAATAAACCCATTAGTGACTTCCCGATTCATCAACTGCTGGAGATTTCCGCCCGAGGATCGGGGAGGGGCTGAGGAGGAGGAGGAGGAGGAGGAGGAGGAGAGGAGGAGGAAGAGCATGTTTACTCTGATCCGAGATCAATGGTCTGTCTTGATTCTTCAGGAACCCAAAGCAGGCATGGACCCTGAGAGGGATTTATTTATGGTTTGCTTCAGCATTAAATGATCGATTGACAGACCGATTGCCTGATTCAGTCATTATCGTCATCATCATCATCACCGTCATCATCATCATCATCACCATCATCACCGTCATCATCACCGTCATCATCATCATCATCATCAACCAATCATTCATCATCATTGCCATCATTATCATCAAAATCATCCATTGTTCATTAATCGTCATCAATCATCATCACCAACATCTTCAGCATCATCATCACTGTGTTCACAACATCATCTTCGTCGTCTTCATATTCACCAGCACAACCACAACCACCATCATCGTCATCATCATTTTTTGTCCATTAACCGACTGCTTCACCATACATTTCCACCAACAGTGTACAGTCAATGCAGTCATTTTATAGTCATTTTATAGAGGGCGCAAGTGGCACAGAATCTATAAATATCTTTCAGTCCTTGTTAAAATCTGAACCCTAAACTCTGGGCAGACAGTTCAGCAAGCTAACCACTTGAACATCGAACTGAATGCCCCACACAGTAACAGCACAAAGGCCTTAAAGTAACGGCACATATGCGTGTCTAACATAAAACACATAAAGCCATAACAGACACAGCAAGCACGCTTAAAATAAAAAACTTCAATACAGCAAAAACTTCCACTTCGAACGAAATACAAAACAGGCAAATGGCAAATAAATCAACTTAAACGCTTAAAACTTGAGTGCTGTTTGCCTTATCATTTCAAAGACACGGCTTTTTACATCTGAATGTTGCATTTCTGAATGACTCTTAAAAGACGCTGTATAAAGTCACCACTGAAATTACAATTACAGTTGTGCAACACAAGGCAACGGTTGATATAACATCTGATGCATTCTGAAAGACACTGCTAGTGCTTCAGAGAATTGTTCTGAGAAGCACTTAAAATGCGCTATATAAAGTGCAATGATACATGCATAAAGACCTTAGATGGTGTGGCGACCATTCAAACGGGCAGGGGTGGTGAAGGATCTCACCCAATTACTTCATTGAAAAATGAGCAGGGTCAAGGCCATATGGTCGCAACAGAAAAACGTGTACATAAATAAATGTACTTAGTGGATTTTTAGTGGATTTCTCCAGGGGATTGAGATTATTGACTGCGGTTTCACCTCAAGCGGCCGCTGATTAATGCTTTCAGCATTATGATAATGATGCTACAGAAATCATAAGATTAGATTAGATTAGCTAACGTAACTCACGTGTAGTAAGGCACACAGCTGTGTGTCCTTGAATGTTCGGTCAACGATTTCCGGGCTGACAACGTCGCAATTTGTGAGGCACTGGATCTGCTCAAGACTGTCAAGCACCTGCTCTACAGCAGCTGACAATCAAGAACAAACTACTGACAATCAAGAACAAACTACTGACAATCAAGAACAAACTACTGACAATCAAGAACAAACTACTGACAATCAAGAACAAACATACTACTGACAATCAAGAACAAACATCCTACTGATAGTCAAAAACAAACCACTGACAATCAAGAACAAACAAACCCCTGACAATCAAGAAAAAACATACTATTGACAATCAACAACAAATAACCCTGAAACCCAAGTTCACTGAGCCCACGCTAGGCCCACAGCTGGCTATCAGTTGTCAACAAAGGCTCAATGCAGGTTGTGGGGAAACCCTGAGAGATATACACACGGCATAAAAATAGTACCATACCACTTTGGCACTTTCCAGCAGGAAAGAAAATTAGGGGAACAACTGTCTAAAAAAATCACAAATTCACTTAACAAACAACAAAAAACCACAGTTTTACACCAAATATAAGTTAAACTATTTAAACTGTGTTTACGACCTAAAGCTGGCGATGAAGAAATTCCAACAAATCAGAGCAATTATAAATCTAAATTAGCATACCTGATGAAGTGACCTCATTATCGTTAACATCCGCAAAGCCATTCTCTCTCGTTCCCGTGTCCTCCATGGAAAAAACGGACCAACAGGGACTGCTCACCGTTACAAGCACTGCTTCCTATTTAAAGAAGAAAAATTTCAAACCTTCAACTTCAGCCGTCGCGCAGGTCCAATGAAGAAAGCCAAAAGAGCAAAACAAAAACACTATCTGCAGAAAATCGAAAGCCAGCTACAAAATATGAAAAAATAATTACAAGATTAAAATAAAACACGACAACCTAGTGGTCAGCATGCTGGACTGTCAACCCACAGATTGGGTTCTAATCCCCACCACAAAACAGATATTTCCAGGCTTCCGTTCCACCAAAGCTCCTCATGAGTACACCAGATGTCAAAGAGATCACCAAACGGCATGGAAGAGGACTTGTCACTAGTTCTCACACGCAGAAGCTAGGACAATGAAGTTGATAACACTCCAATCCAAAGGCTAACTCTGGTTTGGCTCAAAAAACTACTCTGCATCTCCTCTTTCTAACAGAAATCAACAAATGTTTCCAAATGGCAGAGCTCCTGCCAAAGACCAGTAGCAGTCACATCAATCTTTGCGTCATTTCTGCGCAATTCGGTAGCAAAGGCATCTGGCCATAAAATTTTTTAAACCACCTGCATAAAAAATCAGTCTACCACAGAAACCTGGGAAAGAACAAAAAGCTTTGTTCTGTTTATTAGCATATTTATTAATTTACTTAATTCTTAGACTTCACATGAGCCAACAGCCAATTGTTTCAACTTACTTAGCTATGGCAGCAAGACGTCTGCTTTCCCTCACCCATCACATTTCCACCAGCCTTCTCCTTCAGATCGCAATTACGGCTTCCTTGAAACGACCATAAACCAATGCCTTGCACATTGTGATAATGGCGCTTCAGAAGTCATCGGATTACATTACACTGGATTACAATTACGGCTTCCTTGAAACGACCATAAGCCAATGCCTTCCACATTGTGATAATGGCGCTTCAGAAGTCATCGGATTACATTACACTGGATTACAATTACGGCTTCCTTGAAACGACCATAAGCCAATGCCTTGCACATTGTGATAATGGCGCTTCAGAAGTCATCGGATTACATTACACTGGATTACAATTACGGCTTCCTTGAAACGACCATAAGCCAATGCCTTGCACATTGTGATAATGGCGCTTCAGAAGTCATCGGATTACATTACACTGGAATACAATTACGGCTTCCTTGAAACTACCATAAGCCAATGCCTTCCACATTGTGATAATGGCACTTCAGAAGTCATCGGATTACATTACGCAAGGCACGGCGGCCTATTAGATACAGGGCTCAGCTTGTAATGTGCAGAGCACGGGTTCAAGCCTCCTCTGAGATGGTTACTGTGTAAGGACCTCGAGCAAGTCCTTCACTCACAACTGCTCAGCACTATCGACTGATGCTTAGTCATCAGATAGTGGCCCTTAATAAATGCAGAAATAATAATAATTACATGCCGATTGCAAAAGCCAGTAAACCTTAAGTTTCCGTTGTGTGTTAAACTTCTGCATCGATCGAACTGTTTCTGCCAGATGCAGTTTTGGTGCCCGAGCTCTTTCCTGTCAAACACGGTAATTCAAAACTCAGTTTTGCTAACCAAGAAATCATTTCTCAGAACCTTAAAAAACACAAAAAGTTAGAAAAAAATACCAGTACATGTAAAAACTGTAGGTATCTACCCTACCCAGTGCAAGGTAGACCTTCTGGCAACCACGTATTTTGCCTGAGTATGTATGAAAGGGTTAAGGTATTTGGTTATTATTGCATACCTGTGTTGGGGTGCATGATAGGGGAGAGCCCTCAGAAGCCGAGACTAAGAAAACAAAGTTGCTAACAATTTATATTTATGGCTGCCTATCGAATTGCCTTAGGCAGCGGCTCTTCTGCTCTTATTCTTATTCTTCTTCCACTTCTGCTTCCTCTTCCCTTCTCTTTCTCCTCCTCCCACTCCTTCTCATTTTTCTTCTTCTGCTGCTTCCTCTTCAATCCTCCTCCTCCTCCTTCTTCCTCTTCCATTCTCCTTCTCCTCCTACTATTCCTTCTCATTTTTCTTCTGCTTCCTCTTCAATCCTCCTCCTCCTCCTTCTTCCTCTTCCATTCTCCTTCTCCTCCTATCCTCCTCCTCCTCCCTCTTCTTCCTCCTATTCCTTCTCATTTTTCTTCTGCTTCCTCTTCAATCCTCCTCCTCCTCCCTCTTCTTCCTCTTCCATTCTCTTTCTCCTCCTCCCACTCCTTCTCATTTTTCTTCTGCTTCCTCTTCAATCCTCCTCCTCCTCCCTCTTCTTCCTCTTCCATTCTCTTTCTCCTCCTCCCACTCCTTCTCATTTTTCTTCTGCTTCCTCTTCAATCCTCCTCCTCCTCCCTCTTCTTCCTCTTCCATTCTCTTTCTCCTCCTCCCACTCCTTCTCATTTTTCTTCTGCTTCCTCTTCAATCCTCCTCCTCCTCCCTCTTCTTCCTCTTCCATTCTCTTTCTCCTCCTCCCACTCCTTCTCATTTTTCTTCTGCTTCCTCTTCAATCCTCCTCCTCCTCCCTCTTCTTCCTCTTCCATTCTCTTTCTCCTCCTCCCACTCCTTCTCATTTTTCTTCTGCTTCCTCTTCAATCCTCCTCCTCCTCCCTCTTCTTCCTCTTCCATTCTCTTTCTCCTCCTAGTATTCCTTCTCCTTTCTGCCTCTTCTACTTCTGCTTCCTCTATCCCTTTCTCTTTCTCTTTCCCCTTCTTTTTCTTAATCTTCTTCTTCCACAGGTGACCTTACTGATCAAAAGAACACGACCCTAAACCCAAAGATCTTTAATCAACTAAACAATCAACACAGCACCAGCACAAAATGACAGAACAACTTACCGGTATTCCAAAGAGTCACGCCATTACACAACGTGTGAAAAAGTGAGATTTGAACCCTCAGCATAAAGGTGAAAGGTCATTAAGAATCCACCACCATTTGGGCAGAGACACACTCAACCTCAGAGTTCGACCGTACGTACGGAACGTACGCTATTTTTTCTGCTGAAATGCGTACCGTACGCGTACGCTATTTTTTGGCTAAATTACTAAATATCATACGCTAATTTTTCTGTGCCTTAACACATTGACTGCGGCCAACATCGTGTATTATTCCTCTACAAGGCGCAGCCTGCACTCGCCATGTGCGTTATTGCCACACGGCCATACTAACCCATGCAAAAAAACTATGAATCCGTCAGCCTGTTTTATTTCTGTTGATAAAATAATCAAATTATACAAAATAAAACCAAAATAATAATTTACCTCTTCGCTGAAACGGAACTACAAATAAAAACTCTAAAGTGACGTAATAAAGACTAGAAAAAAACGACAAGAAAATGACGAGAAAAAAAATGTGACGTCACGAGAAGCAACTAATATTAAAGGCTGCTCATACGTACGGAATACGAACGTACCGTACGGCGTACGCTATTATTTTTACTAAATTACGTACCGTACGCGTACGCTATCTTCTGCCCTAACGTACGGTCGAACTTTGCTCAACCTGACTGCACTTAAACTAAACCACTACGATAAACCCACTTAATAACCTAGGCTACCACAGAGTTAAACCGTTTACTCCTTCTAGATATCTCAAACCTCGAGAAGATTAAACGCATTAGCTGTCAGAATGTTCACAGAAGTATAACATTCATCGTCCCAAAAGAATTCACTTCGTTCTCAGCGGATCCCTTCATCTTCCAAACACCACACACTGTGTCCGTTGCCCATTAACGTAATGTAACACAATAATATGTAACACAAGGCAATGCTAAATATTGTAATGTAATGAGGTATGCATATCCTCACTCGTATAGTGCCTTTCTAAGAACCTCACAAAAGCACTGTTCTAAATCATACCAGATGTTCCTTAGTGTTCTGTTCCTTTGCAGTCAAGCGACGCACATAAATTTACGTAGTAGCGATAAATGATGCACAGCATCGCAAGCTATAAGCTAGTTTTATAGCACTTCGTACAGTCTGGTAGTTGTCAGTGCAAGGGTCAAATGTCAAAACATTAAGTCAGAATCTGACCATTTAATCAAATGAGGCAATTGACAAAACAGACCATCTGCAAAAGAAGATCATTAATAGGATTATAACCTTTAAATAAAGCTGCCGGTAGCTCCTCCAGAAGACAGACTGAATCCAATAAGAAACTGCTTCACAGTGAAACAGATCACTCTGCATCCAGAAGCAGTTTCCATCGCCTATCAGAGGATTCTGACCAAGGTTCTCCAACAGATTTCATGCATGATTTTTACTAGAATTTCACTTAAAATGACCATCAACCGATGCCTTGCGCATTAAAATAACCACACCACAGAAGTAGATAAATTAAATTCAGTACTTTCATCTTTATCCCGTGTGTAACTATGTTCGTTGTCATTGCTACCAAAATGCAGTTTGAATATAGACCAAACTGGCCTCAACAGGTCCCTCCAACTCTTTTGGGTTAGGGCACAATAGCTGATTGGTTAAAGCGCTGAGCTTGTAATGCAAAGGGTATGGGTTTGAGGAGCTTCTGAGTCCCATGAAGGGACTTTGAGCAAGTCCTTCACTCACAGTTGCTCAGCATCATCAACTGATGCTTAGTTATCAGACAGTGGCACTTAATAATTGGACTGATGCTTAGTTATCAGACAGTGGCACTTAATAATTGGAGAAGTAACAATTTTTGGTTGACGTTTTGACTTATACATCAGTTGCTGTGAATACTAAGTTGTTTTCTGATTGCTGTTAATTGCGTTAAAATGAAGTAGATGTTCAGTCAACAGATGGCCATTTCATTTCATTTTAGACTAGATTTGCACACTGTGTTTAATGATGTTTTTGTATGGAAAATCAACAGAATGAACGAATTTTTTATGTCATGCGAGAGCAATGTGTCTCACACAATTGCTACCTTAATCCACGGGTGACGGAGAGCATCCTCGGCAGTGATTCGGTGACTAGGGTTCAACTTCAGCATCCTCTGAACCAGATCTTTAGCGTCTTCAGAGATGTCCTTCCACTGCTTGCACTTCATCTACAAAAAATGCCTCAATGAATAATCAAAATAAGCACTTCCAGTTTCACGTCCCACATTCCTAATAATTCATTCTACATTTATTGCTACAACACCATCTGATCGTACAGTGACATCTGCTACAATAATTATAACATTTGATATTCTAATTATAAACACTGATTCTCAATTTAATACTATAAGATTTGATGTACGTATATAACATTTATACTATAACAACGATACTATATAACATATGATACTATAACATTTGATACCACAACAACATCTGATACTACAACAACATTTAGACTATAACATGATACCATAACATTTGACACTAAAACAGCATTTATACTATAATAACATGATACTATAACAACAATACCATAATAACATTTGATACTATACTATAGTAACTTTTATACTATAATAATGATACTATAATAACATTTGATACTATAACAGCACGATACTGCAATAACAGATATTATAACAACATTTGATACTACAGTAACAACTTATACTGTAATAACATTTGATACTACAATCATTGCCCTAAAGATTATAATTGCAGTATTAAATCAAATAAATGCATCAAAATAAGTATCAGAGCCAACAAGCAAATAAACAAAACGACTAACGGCGTTGAAGCTGTTAACAGCGGCATTAACAAACAGCTGTTCCTTGGACCCAAAGAAAGGCAGCTGTCCCGTTAAGAGGACATAAAGAACGGCCCCGGTGGCCCAAATATCCACCGGTTTACCGTACGGAAACTTCTGCAACATCTCCGGAGCAGCAAACTGAGGCATCACCACACAACCTGTCCAAAGACAAACACAAAAATCTGTTAACTTCACTAAAACAACAACCTGTTTATTTAACAGAAATAACAACCTGTTTATTTAACAGAAATAACAACCTGTTTATTTAACAGAAATAACAACCTGTTTATTTAACAGAAACAACAACCTGTTTATTTAACAGAAATAACAACCTGTTTATTTAACAGAAATAACAACCTGTTTATTTAACAGAAATAACAACCTGTTTATTTAACAGAAATAACAACCTGTTTATTTAACAGAAATAACAACCTGTTTATTTAACAGAAATAACAACCTGTTTATTTAACAGAAATAACAACCTGTTTATTTAACAGAAATAACAACCTGTTTATTTAACAGAAATAACAACCTGTTTATTTAACAGAAATAACAACCTGTTTATTTAACAGAAATAACAACCTGTTTATTTAACAGAAATAACAACCTGTTTACTTAACAGAAATAACAACCTGTTTACTTAACAGAAATAACAACCTGTTTACTTTTCCAAGTTTTGATAATATTTTACACCTGGCATGTTAATCTCTTGCTAATATTTGTCTAAATGGACTGGCGGCCTCCTGGATACTGACCTGGTTGCGGCTTGCCTTTGGTGCGTCATCAGTTGATGCCTTGTGCATTAGACACAAGTGCGACAGATGTTACTAATTACAATTATTATCATATAACATTATTACTATTCATTAATCCCTTACAGATTATTATTATTAATATCATTATTACATTATTATTGTTATATTATTGTTATCGCTTAACAAAAACAATAAACAATCTACTTAAAAGGTGTCCTGTAGCTGGATTACTGTCACTGTGCCTCAGCTGATTGCTCTTTTAACCTCAAGACCACGGTTTGAGGAGTTTCTATAGGGGTTTGCAAACTAGTATCTTACCCTTATCTTTTTTACTTAACAAAACAACAGAACTGTTCTCTTCTGCCAAGGCTGTGCTGGAATCAATGTTGAGTAAGAGATCTTGGGAGACACTCTGAATAAGATGATCAAATGAAAGAACCTCAGTGAAAAGAACTTGTTTACTTTGTGAAAAACGGCAGTCTCTACTTTTGAAACAATCTTCCACTCCACATAAGTATGTATCCCAAAACTTAACATAGCATCTTATAAGTAGATCACAGAAGCACATTTAAGTACCTCTCAAAAGTGTTTTCAAAGTATCTCACAAAAGTGACTTTTAAGTACCTTGCACAATGTTTCATACAAGAAAGCACAACACACACTTTAGCTCAACCTTCTGTCGCACCATCTTAGATCAACAACGTATGCAGGGATTTTCAGAGGTTCCTAAAAGGCGCATATAAATGTCTGAATATGTTTCCCAGTAGCAACTCCAACTAGTTTACTTAAAAAACAACAAATTTTTTACTTTACAAAAACAACTGTTTTGCTTCAATAGACCAACAACATGTTGACAAAGGCAACAATGTTTTCTTTTTTAAAACATTGATCTGTAAAGTCAGCAGACGCCTTGCCAAAACTGGATTCCAGCCTGATTTGGAAGGAGCTCCAACTGTTTCCTAATCCTCTGATGCGGCTTCTTCTTCATTAGGACAAAGTGACGACAATTGGGGCTGACAGAGGACGAACCAAATTCTTCCAAATTCTCCCGCGAAGTCAGGATTTTAAGATAAACATCATCATCAATCACGTAAAGTTCACCAATTCTGTCATCAGTTCACTTCGTTAACATCAACATCGTTAAATGTGCTTGCTTGTGTGTGCGTTCATCAGCACACATGCACACAAAATGGCTGCATACATAAGTGCATGTAAATTCGGTTAAAACTGTCAATCCATGTTTTGTACACCCAGGGTGTTCCAGAGCAGGGCTGAAAAACAGTTGCACCATCGACTGTAGTCAGTGCAAACACAAGCAGCCACTGAACATCGTGTTAGACTGCAAGTAAGGTTGTTATAGAAAAACGTGTACATTTACATTTCCATTTAACATTTGCAATTTAGTAGATAGATCAAACCAAGAACACTCAGACCAAATGACCATATTACACCTCAAAAATACCAAAAAATCTACTGAGCAAACCAATTACTACTAAGTACTGTCTTTGTTATGAATATTACAACACAGTTACATCGTGTGCATTGCATTGCTGTTAGTAACTCATGCTCAACTGGTCAGTTGGTAAAGACAGGACTCTGCTCTGTCATGCAAAAGAATCATTGACAACCAGCCACCAGTACCCCCTTTAGCCACCAGTACCCCCTTTAGCCACCAGTACCCCCTTTAGCCACCAGTACCCCCTTTAGCCACCAGTACCCCCTTTAGCCACCAGTACCCCCTTTAGCCACCAGTACCCCCTTTAGTAAGACAACAACAACTAAGAAGCTTCCAGATCTGTTTCCTTTCAAACCAGGGGGCAACAATTGACTAGTTCGTCAAATCTGGAACCTTCTGTATCCCTGTTATTGTTATGCACACGGCATCAATCAACAGCCACTTATAAGCAAAACCATACTGCAAAAAATACCTACCGAACAGAACTGGTTAAGATCCGTGAGGCCCCGAAACTAAGATGCGAACTGCGTGGCAACATGCATACTTTGGATGTGAAAAATTGTTGCATCACAAGCAAAATCAACTTTTTGAACACTATATTAACATTACATCATCTGATACGGACTAAAAATTGCATCTCTGTCAGGACTCATCTCCAATGCCGGCTGTTTCTGCATCTTCTCGAGTTTCCCTCTTAGTTTTCGACCAGACCCACCCTGGATTCTGCTATGCACCAATTTCGCTTGTAGGTTAGAATGACCTTACTGAGGTCATTCTCTACAGCTGAACTAAATACTTCAGATCCACTTGCCTGACCAATTTACATCAGAACTTGTGTTATACCGAAACGTGCCATAACAAGACTGCAGCATTACATTGGTGAGGTAGAAGTTATCAGATTCAGGTTATATTAGAATATGTAGGATTAATTATGGCATAAGTAGAAACTGACTAAATACCTGCATTCAAAAATTGCCACAGAGATACACAAATGGCTCAGTTTACGGATGGAATCATTCAAACAGCTGCTATTCTAACGAGGCTCTGAATGCCTCATGAAAACCAACACCCAACACACAACTTTTCATTACTTAAACTTAGGCTTCAACATCCACACATGAAACAGTTTCCCACACATCACAAATCAGACCCATTTTTGTAGCGTTCTACTTTGTATTTATAATCATAATCGTAAGGGCAAATTTATACAGCACCTCTTGAATAAAACTCCTCAGAAGTGTTCTTGATCTGACAACACAAGACCGCAATAAAAAAAATGGTCTTCACCCATTGGAAAAATATAGGCAGAGAAAGGAGTTTGAGTTCAAGCTACAGGTTGTAGGACGGTCATTCCAGAATGTCGTGTCGACAAAGTATTTGTAACATCTGCACCAGTACTCTCGTCTAAGCTCAGTATTTCTGAGTTAAGAAACTGCTCACAATCCCAAAACAGTGACCATCTAAGGTTGGGTTCAACAAGCATGTTATTTTTTTATAAAGGTAAGTTTAAAACTGGACAGCCAGAGTCTTAACCATCAAATTACAGCTTCAGTCTACCTTTGGATCTGGACTTAGAACTAACCTGATCACATCTGCCTCACTGATTTTATTTCTAAATTAACACCTGTGAAATTAAACTCTGTATAAAGTTAAACTATATATAAAGTTAAACTGCATATAAAGTTAAACTGTATATAAAGTTAAACTGTATATGAAGTTAAACTTTTATATACCTCTTTATAATATAGCAACATTTTTACTGACAACTGCACTTTTTTCACATTTTGCATGCTTGCTGTTTTAAAGTTTGGATGTTTATCTCACAGTACTAATAAAGATTACTTGCTTTCCTGCTTAAGCTGGTTCCCTTGAGTTAGCATTTTTGAGGAAATAGCACTGAGGAAATCCAGATTAGATTAAGGTTCTGTCTGTGCATCAACTGAAACAGTTCAGCCAGGATTGGTATTTCAAAGACTTCACAAACACATCAATTTACCTGGCAATCTCAAGCATGCTCTAAACTCTAGAACTATTCCAATGGTGCAGGTTCTGCCATGCAAATCTCTAAGCCATGCACAATGTAGACCTACAACTAGAACCGCAATTCTGCACAGACTTACCAAACTTTTCAACATCATAACTAGTCCAGACCTGAGTATAATAGAGGCTACGCAGATCTAAAACTAAAAATTGGTAAACTGATTTTTGCAAACAGTCAGCAGAAAAAACATCATTTATTTGTAATTAAATATAGATCTGCAATTTTAGAAAATTTTTAACATCACTATCAGCCTTGGATTCAAGTCTGACAACTGGCACAGTAATATTATTATTAGTTATATTATTATTAGTTATATTATTATTAGCAATATTATTATTATTATTATTATTTTTGTTTTGTTATTGTTGTTATTGTTCATTATTGTTGTTGTTGTTTATTATTATTATTATTATTATTGTTATCATTATTATTATTAGTTCAAAGATTCATTGGGTTGTTAGACTGCCGAGGTCATGTCTTTGCTTCAACAACAGATCTAACTGGCAGGAAGCTCGCCGCATGAGCCAAGGGGACTGGATTTCATTTCACTGAAAAGACTCCGTGTAATGACTCTGGGCAAGCTGTTGCTGCGTGACTGTTCCTCTGAGAAAGCAGTGGAGCTTGGTAATGGCATGATCTGAGACGCCATTTCCTGAACACAAAGATTCAACCACTGCTAGCTAAAGAAAACAAAGGTGTGATTAGAGGAGATGTCAATCCCTGCTGGAAAGTTTCTTGGCTCATCTGCTGAAGTTCAGCGCATATCATGACTAATGAACCAAGTCAAAGGGATTACATGTTTTCAGTTCGCTTACATCAGATCAAGCCGCATCAAGTCAATTCAAACTGTTTCTTTCCACTCTATTATGGCATCTATCTCTCAGAATCAGAAAAACACCCAGAATCGTATTTTCTCAAAAGCATTAGATTCAGTTAAAATCATTGTCCTAACAAATCTGTCTCAGCCCGACATCTAGTCTCCTGAGCCATCAGATTTCAAAGAAACATCTCCAATTTACTGTAATTTTTTATTGCAGTTTCACTTGAAGCCTAGGGCATCATAACGGTGCTACAGAAGTTGTCAGATAAGAATAGAATAGTATAAAAAAACCTCAGCCGATCAGCAAAATCACAGTCATCAACAGAGATCAAGAAGTGCATTCTTACCGCCCTGAGAGTTTTCCAGCTCCTCGATCTCAATCGCCATACCAAAGCCTCCAAGTTTGATGGGCGACGAATTCTCTTTGTTTGCGAGCAGCATGCAGTGTGGCTGGATGTTGCGGTGAATAATGCCTTTGCTATGGCAGTATTTTAATGCCTCTAAAATCTGCCTCATGTAGTGGCTGCAACAACAATTAAAACACAACACGGTAAAGAGTAAGGTCAGGTAAATGGTAAGCGTGGCAGTGCGGCACAGCGGCCTATCGGTAACATGTTGGTCAATGATCATACGATTAGGAATGAAACTGCAATGCATTCGTTTGTGACTTCAAGGAAATGCTAATGAAAAGCTATTCAAGAGATATGGCCTGCTAGAGAAGCACTTTGAAACAGTTACATATAACACCATGCTCTGACTTCTATAAGAGACCTGAAGAAAATAAACAATCACTTAAGTCAAACAATCACATTAATCAATCAATAGACCAAAACTAATGTCAGGACATTTTATAATACTGACATCAAATCACGAATTTTTTAAGAATCCGCCACGGTTCCAACAGCTGTGGTTCATGAATCTTTGCCAGGGTTTTTCTGCAGGTTTTTACCGGTTATTCAACTATCCTGGCAAACGTTTTTTTGCCATCTCGAATTGCCATCCGTGAGATTGTATTGCGTTAAATGGCATAACGCGTTGCATAGCCTTTGTATTTACCTGGCAACCGCTTCGCTGTAAACGAAACCAGCCATAGCTCTCTTGACGATCTCAAGAAACAGATCGGCTCCTTCCATGCTACACAGCAACAAAGCAGTATGCATTAGATTAAGTATGCATTAGATTAAGTATGCATTAGATTAAGTATGCATTTGATTAAGTATTCATTAAAGAAACCACTCAAGTCGTTCTAGCAAAAGTAAGCAATCTGTCTCATATCAAATGGATGAAGTTGTTTTTCGTCAGACTTTTATCTCATTTCCCTTGGCCAAAACCTTGGCAAACTTCAGGCAAGGAAAGACTCCTAAAGTCTTCAACTTTGTGTCAGTAGATGGCAGCATGGGGGTGTCTTTATGAAGGGTCTGAAAACTGATGATAGCCACTAAGAGTGCGACAATGCCCACACACACAATAACAATAAGAAAGCACCACTGTCCCAATACAACAACAAGAAGCATGCAACAGGGCCCCTATACAATAACAATAAGAATGCAACAGGGCCCCTACACAGTAATAATAAGAATGCAACAGGGCCCCTATACAATAACAATAAGAATGCAACAGGGCCCCTATACAATAACAATAAGAATGCAACAGGGCCCCAATACAGTAACAATAAGAATGCAACAGGGCCCCAATACAGTAACAATAAGAATGCAACAGGGCCCCTATACAATAACAATAAGAATGCAACAGGGCCCCAATACAGTAACAATAAGAATGCAACAGGGCCCCAATACAGTAACAATAAGAATGCAACAGGGCCCCTATACAATAACAATATGGACACAATGGTGTCCTGAAACAATAAGAATAATAAGTAGACAATAGGGCTCTTATTCTTTTCTAATCTAATCTGGAAACTTATATAGCTCCGTTATCATAATGCACATCAATGGTTGCCACTAAATTCGCATTCCATAAAGCAAAGAACACGTCAAGCACTGGACAGAACCAGTGGAGGTCTGTGAGGACCCTGAGACCACGACACAACCTATGCACGAAAAGCAATCTGAAAAAGATGGAATTTCATCCCCTAAAAACAATGGCAGTGCTACATAAGCCTATAAAAGAAGGCAAGGCAACAGAAGGCCCCAAACAAGGACAGTGCAACAGCACCTGGTGCCCCTATACAGCAAAAATGCAACCGCACCACTAGCTACTGATACCCCTTCTTGACAGTATATCACATGCAACTTTATGAGCAACAAGGATATGCTCGACGTCCCTAAAAAACCACTGCCTCAGGAGATCTTTAAGACTTGAACCTGCAAAGCACATGTTTACAGACAAGCACACTCAACCACTTAGCCACCATCGTTAGTTTCCAGACTCCTCATAAAAACAAAAAGCAGATACATGCCTTGTTCCATGGTGGGCATTTGATGCAAAAATAATTGCCTAAACCAGCAGCAGCAGCAGCAGCATCAGCAGCATCACAGACACAAAGCTGTCAGAAGCTAAACCCATTAAAGTGACAGAAATTGCATCAACAGACAGGAAAGGGAAGACTACTTGTCTGCACCAGCTCCATACAACCTCATCCATTGGCACTCCATCTAAAAGCCAGTGCTAATCAACGGTATCACAAGATTCCATCGAGCAGCAGCAGCAGAAACGGGCAGCAATCAAACCTTATGACAAAAGTTTATTTAAAATTCTACCGAGCACCACACAGAAATGAAATTTTATGACAGAAATGAAATTTTATGACAGAAATGAAATTTTATGACAGAAATAAAATTTTGACAGAAATGAAATTTTATGACAGAAATGAAATTTTATGACAGAAATGAAATTTTATGACAGAAATGAAATTTTACGACAGAAATGAAAATTTGACAGAAATGAAATTTTATGACAGAAATGAAATTGTATGACAGAAATGAAATTTTATGACAGAAATGAAATTTTGACAGAAATGAAATTTTGACAGAAATGAATTTTATGACAGAAATGAAATTTTATGACAGAAATGAAATTTTATGACAGAAATGAAATTTTATGACAGAAATGAAATTTTTTGACAGAAATGAAATTTTATGACAGAAATGAAATTTTATGACAGAAATGAAATTTTATGACAGAAATGAAATTTTATGACAGAAATGAAATTTTGACAGAAATGAAATTTTATGACAAAGGTACCAGTAAAATTTTCAACAACAGTGTTACTGAAATTTAATGTGAGACTAAATTTATCCTTCCAAAGGGAACATAGACACTAGCAAACGGCTCAAGCGATCATATAACAGAGTTGTAAAGATCCCACCCAAATAACTGTAGTGTACTATAAAAACTTTAATTAGATATCTTACAGTTCAAAGAGAATGTAGTAGGTGTCATCTTCAAGGAAGCTGTCCACAAGTTTGACAACATGTGGGTGGTTCAGCTGAAGGCAAATCTTGGCTTCTCTCTTCAAATCTGAACAAATTATACAGTACTATTTAAATCAAAAGACTGAAATCAACCAGTCACTTTAATGCATCATCAATCAAGCATTTCATCAATCAATCAAACCATCAATCAGTAAATAAGTCAGTCAGTCAATCAGTAAATAAGTCAGTCAGTCAGTCAGTCAGTAAATAAGTCAGTCAGTCAGTCAGGCAGTCAGTCAATCAGTCAGTCGTCAGTCTGTGAATCATATCATCAATCAATCAATCATTCAATCATCAAGCCATCAATCAATAACTGAAATGCTCTTAATCCATCCAGCTGACCTCTGCCACTTCAGAAGTTTGACCCATATTGCTGGTACAGCCATGCAAAAGCATAATACGATAAGCATTCCCAATGCTGCAGCACGCAACTCTTGAGTTATATTGATCTCTTTAACTGCAAGTGCATCTCATATTTCAGCTGCTTGGAGGGAAAGAGAGAGAGCTACAACATCTGGTACTTGACTTGCTGACAGGGCCAAGAATAGACCTACAGTCAGTCAATACGCGATAACCTTATCTAATCTAATCTCAAAAAGTATGTACCGCCGTTATGGTAATGCATCAATCAATGGTCGCTTCTAAGCAAAACCGAATTCCAACGTCACAATCCACTGGTCAGAACTAATCAAGATCCATGATGCCCCAGAGACTGGAAGGCAGGCAGCAGAGGATAAGCAAACAGAAAAAGATCGAATTTTAGTCCACATCTAAAGAGAACTTGCACAGCAGACAAAAACAAGTACCAAATTTTCAGCGCCCGCAGCTAAGAAAGCCCAGAAACCTATCGCCTCGTATTACAGACTTGCAGGATGAGGTAAGTTTTGAAACTAGATCACACTGATTCGGTATTTACTTAAACATTAGAAGAGGTAAATCTGCAGACTGGATCAACACATAACCCTTCTTGAAAGCCAAAGAGCATTCTGAATCTACATCTCGGCCAAAACTATGACTCAGAGTAAACTGCAACCGTGCATCTGGTTTGGATTTCACGACTTTGTATTTTGAATACACAGTCGAAACAGATAAGCCTTAGATCAAGTAAATAAATAAATAAATAAATAAGCATCTGGTGAGGAGTTTCCCAGACAGTAAATTCACAAGGCCCACTGCAGACCTATACTGCGCCAGTGGCGGAAACTGGTGCCCAGCTATGGGCCCAATGTAGGATTACACTAGTGTAGACAGTACATTTTGTAAGGTACTTAAAGGTGCAACATTAAGTATCTAGACAACTAGCTAATGTGAGTACAACGAATGCGGCTGTCAGGATTCTTTATCCAGACCACCTGTGTCTCAACTCACCAGTAATTAATTACCGAAATTGAAAAAAAAGCTTAAGAAAAGCTTGCATAACCAGTCATATGCATGACACTTTCAAATTAGCTCCATAGCAAACTGACCAATATGAAAATCATGCCTCTGCCTTCATGTTTATGTGCCATTCTGTATGTCTGTCTTTGTGGCTGAGTGTCATTCTGTATGTCTGCCTTTGTGGTTGAGTGTCATTCTGTATGTCTGCCTTTGTGGTTGAGTGTCATTCTGTATGTCTGCCTTTATGGTTTAGTGTCATTCTCTATGTCTGTCTTTGTGGTTGAGTGTCATTCTGTATGTCTGTCTTTGTGGTTGAGTGTCATTCTGTATGTCTGTCTTGTGGCTGAGTGTCATTCTGTATGTCTGCCTTTGTGGTTGAGTGTCATTCTGTATGTCTGCCTTTGTGGTTGAGTGTCATTCTGTATGTCTGCCTTTGTGGTTGAGTGTCATTCTGTATGTCTGCCTTTATGGTTTAGTGTCATTCTCTATGTCTGTCTTTGTGGTTGAGTGTCATTCTGTATGTCTGTCTTTGTGGTTGAGTGTCATTCTGTATGTCTGCCTTTGTGGTTGAGTGTCATTCTGTATGTCTGCCTTTGTGGTTGAGTGTCATTCTGTATGTCTGCCTTTGTGGTTGAGTGTCATTCTGTATGTCTGCCTTTATGGTTTAGTGTCATTCTCTATGTCTGTCTTTGTGGTTGAGTGTCATTCTGTATGTCTGTCTTTGTGGTTGAGTGTCATTCTGTATGTCTGTCTTTGTGGTTGAGTGTCATTCTGTATGTCTGTCTTGTGGCTGAGTGTCATTCTGTATGTCTGCCTTTGTGGTTGAGTGTCATTCTGTATGTCTGCCTTTGTGGTTGAGTGTCATTCTGTATGTCTGCCTTTGTGGTTGAGTGTCATTCTGTATGTCTGTCTTTGTGGTTGAGTGTCATTCTGTATGTCTGTCTTTGTGGTTGAGTGTCATTCTGTATGTCTGCCTTTGTGGTTGAGTGTCATTCTGTATGTCTGCCTTTATGGTTGAGTGTCATTCTATATGTCTGCCTTTATAGTTGAGTGTCACTCCGTATGTCTGTGCATCTTCCTTCATTTGTTCGCTGTGTTATGTATGTGTTTGCGTGTTTGTCTGTGCCAACGATTCCTCGCTCAGCCAATGGACATATGGCGCGTTAACAAATGATTACTTACTTACTTAGTCACAAAAAGCCCATCCTAGAAGCAACCAGAAAGAAACCAGGTGCCGGTTGCCAGATGGTTTACTTCAACGTAACGAGATAACCAACCAACCCGTCAGGGTCAATCCAGGTCGAGATGTAAACTTTGCTACGTCGACCATCTTGACGGCAAACTGCTGCCCGTTCTGTTTATGCACACATCTTCGCAGCAGGCTGTACGGACCCCTGTGTAACAAAGTGGCACTCAATCAAGATTTGCTTCTTATACCTGGTAAACAAACAAATTCTCAAATACACTAGTTACTAAGAATGCTTCAATAGTAATGCTGTTACTATCCTCGTGAACCGTATATAAAATTTGAATACTGAACGGTTACACGGTACTGCATCACTTTTTTGCTGACATTGTGCTATCTTTTTTACACATTCTCAAATACACTAGTTACTATGAATGCTTCAATACTAATACTGTTATTTTTCTCTTGAACTGAATAAAATAAAATTTTATAAAATTCGAATATTGAACACAGTATTGCATCACTTTCTCGCTGACACTGTGCTGTCTTTTTTACTGTTTTGTATGCACTGTTATTTAAAGTGTGGGTCTTGGTATCATGCTAATAACAATTACTCACTTACTTAATTAAAGCATTCATAATGGTACTGTATTTTTTCTTAAATGCAAGCTCCAGTCAGACAACAGGGCATAGCAATAACTCAGGTAAGCACTTGAAGTAGGTCAGACAGATGCTTCATCATCAGTTTTTTAAAAAGAAATCCTGACAGATCATTGCTATCATTCTTAGAGAAACCACGCCAATTATAGTACAAATAAATAAAACTCGAAATAAACTGAGTGCTGTTCGTTTCTCCGATGGAACACATCTGCATAAAACTGACTTATCAAACTACAGCTGATGCAAACAAACTACGAATCGAGGCCAAGGGAGAGACATTCTGGGGAAAAACCTCATTTGGAAGACCACCAAAGCCACATACAGACAACGTCTTAAAGGAATTGATCCAGACATGGTGGCACAGAGGGCATAAATATTCAAAGGGGATTTGGAACTCACAGCGATTGAATGCAACAGAAAAGTGAACCTATGGGTCTAGGAGAAATGATTCCGATGATGACAATGATGGTGATGATGCTGATTATGCTAATGGTGATGATGATGATGATGATTATGCTAATGATGATGATGAGACTGGAATTGATGATGCAGATGATAACGATGGTGCAGATGACAATAATGTTGATGATAACAATGAATGTAATGTTGACAATGGTGGTGGTGGTGGCGGCAATGGTGACTGCGATAAGAATACTGATACTGATGATGAGGATGGTGGGACGATGATGATGATAAAGATGATGAACTTCAAAATCTGGATCCATCCCTCAACCTCTCTCCTCTGGAGGACAACCCAAGGTTGTTCTCCCTGGGAAGAACAGGCAGTCCCACATCAGTTCTAACAGCTCACTCATCGACTCTTTTTTCTTACTCGGAATACACTGCGTCCAGAAAAAAAGAATCTAGGACAAACTCATATAACTATAGCAAAATTTAAAAAATTTAAACCATAACTAAAACGTTTTTTCTACCTTGACTTACTTACTATTATTTAGTCTTTATAGACTATGAAAAGTCCAGCCACATCAGTGTCTGCATCAGTGTCTGCCAGTATTCAGACACTGATGTTGCCAGAATACTCGTGTACATATATTGTCTCGTAGTAAATGGACTTCAAGAAGTCCTTTATTCCCAATGCGTTACTGCATGTAAGACTTAACAAACCCTGGAAAACACTGACATATCTGAATCTTTCAAAAGTGTTAACAGTTTTTAAAAACATAGCTTCAGTCATTGTAATTTATCAACATCTTCCTTTTTTCTGGACACCGTGTAGATCCTGCCAGCCAAATATAATAGCACGGCCTGGCAAGCCCTAGACATTCGAAACCACGACTATTATGTTTACGCAGAGGTTGAACTAGTCCAGGGCAGCAGGACTTGGCCACATGCGATCGGACCAGCAGGTGAAGTGATCATTATACTAAATTCACTGCCTGCCTTTGTCTCTCCCATGAACAACCTCACGCAGCAAGAGTTACCGGGACATTTGCATACAGTTGCTGACGCCGTCATTCCGTCACTCACTTGCATCAAGTGACAAACTATGTGAAGCATTTGACAATCATTGAACTAAGTCAAAAGGTCAGCCAAATGATTAGTAGTCTGTCTCATTGGCAGTAACGATCAAACTTAAACTTGGGATATCATTAATATGCATCAATCAGATATGTGGTCAAATATGTACAAATATACACGCAATTTTAAAAGGTCAAAATTATCTGGTTCAATTTTAACTGGTTAGCACTATCTGGGCCAATTTTAAATCAATCAAAATTACTTGGGCTAATTTTAATTGGTCAAAACTCTTAGGGGCCAATTTTAATTGACTAAAATTTCTTTTGACCAGATGCATTTGAACTGGTCAAAATTTGTTTGGGTCAAATGTATTTTAGAATTCATAGCTTTTAATTTTTAATGACAACTGACCGGTTGCACACGGTGTTAGTGGCATTGGGGGTGGCACTGGTGGACAAGGTCAGAGAGATGATGACAATGAGGAGGCAGCCTCAGAAAGACAATAAGAACATGGTGAGGAAGAAGAAGAAAACAAGCATAAAAGTTATAATTTTATAATCTCACAACAGCAGACACTAATGAAGTGCAAGACACATACTGTCTGATATAAGATCATCAGTACCTGCAGCTCAAACCAGACACTTCTGTCCAATATAAATCACCACCCTACTCCTGCTCCTGCTCCTGCTCCTCTTCCTCCTCACCGCCCCACCATCATATTCAGACACCTTATAAGCTTCCGTAAAGTAAAGACTTGAGGCAAGGGCTATTTACAAACAGTGACACTTTGGGAATAAAGGGCAGTTAACCTTGCTGCCAGATACGGAGCGGAGCGTGGTGCTGTTTGGATCCGAAACACGGACCGTGAAAAACGAGAACATCAAGTGATTGGAGGTCTTCGAAATGTGGATTTGGTGGAGGATGGAAAAAGTTGGTTGGATGGATCACATACCAAAGGATGAGATGCTGAAAAGAGCCGGGGAAGAAAGATCTATGATACCCACGATAAGGGGCGACAGAAAATTGATTGATCACATACTGAGCGGGGGGGGGGGGGGACTCTTGAGAACCGCCACTGAGGGCAGGCTGGAGGGAAGGAGGACGAGAGGAAGACCCAGACAGATGCTGCTGGATTGGATGATGACAGACGGATACAGCCGGCTAAAAGAAGAAGCTCAGCACCCAAAGCAGTGGCGTCATTGGACGTCTGAACCCGCCTGAGGGCAGAGAACCAGAAGAAGAATATATGTACGCGAGCATTCTGGACGCATCAATGTCTGCTGCTATTCAGACACTGCCCGTCTTTTCTGAAAGCATCACTTATCGAAAAAACCTAAAAGGCTTAGTCTCTACTTCAAAGCACCTGAAGCCGTTAAGATACAAGCCGCTTCACAAGTAGGCCAACATCACCGGCCCCACGGCTATGCCAGCCCTACGTATTCGCGATCCTTAAGAAAGCCCTAAGGGAAGACCATTTCGAAAATGCGTCTTGCCATCTGGATCTAGTGAGCAAACAACACAGGCCACTCCACTGCGCACACGATTATCTCTTTTCCCACCATCCAGCAAGCAAGGTCAGCACTTAAGGGGTTTCCGTATGAACCGACTTGTGCCTCTGACTCCCATGTTCCGCTGGCATCCTGGAAATTGATTCGGCGATGCAAATGCCAGGCGTCTGGAGTGGCGTCAACCATTACCAAGTCAATGCCGGACAGACCAAGCCTTCTACTGAATGACCAACTACTGACCACGCCTGCCCTGCACAGACGTGAAGACCTGATGGATATCTGCTGACCTTTGACGGGAGCTTCTCTCCCTCTCCCCCCCCCTCTTCCGTAAGCGCTTGAAGACCATATTATTCCCCAGTTCTGGGACGGGCCGGAAAGCCTCTGATTGAGGCTACCTTGAAGCGGCGCTTTACAAATTTACGATTACGATCACATCATCTAATATCTGCCAAGTGGGTGTCAGTCGTAACTGGTGGGCTGTGAATGATCTGCTATCATCATCATCCTCAACAAAAAAACAGGCAAAGAACCCTGAGCACAGTGTCAACTGTCGACCCTGAATGAGATTCTGCCGGTCATGTTCTAAAAGCGTGCAACAGCCCCCCCCCCAATCGTAACTTTTCTTTTCCAGTTACTTGGGCATAATTTGCTTACAGATGAACTTGTTCTTAATGAGCCTTTAAGGAAGGTCTAGCAAGGAACTTACGCTAGTAAACACTTGCACACCAGGAAGGGTGGCCAATTCATTCCCTTGCCATTTGACCCTCCATTCCCTTGCCATTCGACCCTCCATTCCCTTGCCATTTCACCCTCCATTCCTTTGCCATTTCACCCTCTATTCCCTTGCCATTTGACTCTCTATTCCCTTGCCATTTGACCCTCCACTTCCATGCCATTTGACCCTCTATTCCCTTGCCATTTGACCATCCATTCCCTTGCCATTTGACCCTCCAGTCCCTTGCCATTTGACCCTCCAGTCCCTTGCCATTTCACCCTCTATTCCCTTGCCATTTGACCATCCATTCCCATGCCATTTGACCCTCCATTCCCTTGCCATTTGACCCTCCATTCCCTTGCCATTTCACCCTCTATTCCCTTGCCATTTGACCCTCCACTCCCTTGCCATTTAACCCTCTATTCCCTTGCCATTTGACCAACCATTCCCTTGCCATTCGACCCTCCATTCCCTTGCCATTTCACCCTCTATTCCCTTGCCATTTGACCCTCCACTCCCTTGCCATTTAACCCTCTATTCCCTTGCCATTTGACCAACCATTCCCTTGCCATTCGACCCTCCATTCCCTTGCCATTTGACCGTCCATTCCCTTGCCATATGACCCTCTATTCCCTTGCCATTTGACCCTCTATTCCCTTGCCATTCGACCCTCCATTCCCTTGCCATTTGACCCTCCATTCCTTTGCCATTTGACCCTCTATTCCCTTGCCATTTGACTCTCTATTCCCTTGCCATTTGACTGTCCATTCCAAGTCAAGATCCAAGAGTAAGGCAGGCAGGCAGGCAGGCAGGCAGGCAGGCAGGCAGGCAGGCAGGCAGGCAGGCAGGCAGGCAGGCAGGCAGGCAGGCAGGCAGGCAGGCAGGCAGGCAGGCAGGCAGGCAGGCAGCTATGGTCGGTGGTGTTTAGAACTGGATGAGAGTGGGTGGCCAGTACTCTCCCTCGATGTCTGACCTTCCCAGCAACAGTGTACACTAGGCGTCCTCACTTTACAGGTGAGTTCAGAAGGGGGCACAAGTGTAATAGAAATCTCAGACTACGTATTTAATTAGACTGTACAAAGAGCAGATATGAAAGAAACTGAGCATCGTCTACACAGATTGTGGGCCACGTATCAATTCTATTGACTGCTGCACAGACCATACACAGAATACATTAGAAGGTAAGAGGACAAAGTCTGGCAAACATACAGTCAAACAAACAGACAAACAGACACAAACGAAGTCATATATCAAGATTAAGACGAACTAGAACTGACAGATACACAGCCACACAAACATACAGGAAAAATTCACAGAGGAAGATAGACATAGAAGAACTAGAACTGACAGATACACAGCCACACAAACATACAGGAAAAATTCACAGAGGAAGATAGACATAGAAGAACTAGAACTGACAGATACACAGCCACACAAACATACAGGAAAAATTCACACAGGAAGAGGAGAAACCAAAACACAGAAGAACTGACAGACAGACAGTCAAGCAAACAGATAGACAGACACCGGTAAACAGACACAGCAGGAGAACGAACCCAAGATAAGGACAGTCAAAAAATTCAGAAGAACAGAGCGATTTTGCAGCCAGCCAGAAGGACTGTATCGTTATACCTTAATAAGATACAGGCGCTTGACCCAGAATGCTAAGGTCATCTAACCCTGGCTTTTATCTCAGCAATTCATGCAATTTACCCAGCCATAAAACACAGCAGTGGCTCTGAATTTGGCCATTTAGGCCTCAAAAACATTTACATACCTATGCGCACTGCAGCAGGTACAACAAAATTACAGAAACACCCATCGGAGCCAAGCATATATCAACACGCTCAGTAAACTCTCAGTAAGCTCAGTAAATGCTCAGTAAACCTCTCCTCTCCTCTTCCCTCCTCTCCTCTCCTGTCTTCTGCTCTCCTCTACTCTCCTTTCCTGTCCCCTCCTGTCCTCTCCTCTCCTCTCCTGTCCTCTCCTATCCTATCCTATCCTATCCTATCCTATGCTATCCTATCCTATCCTATCCTCTCCTATCCTATCTTATCCTCTCCTCTCCTATCCTCTCCTTTTCTCTCCTCTTCTCTCCACAACAAACCACATATTCCATGTAGTATGTTTTACCCAGAGTCTGACTAACAAGAACTGCTCTCTCTACTCATGAATTTAACGTAATAATAATATTACATTAAAATATACAGTTCATCAGTCACAAAAGCTCGTAATCATAAACTCAAAATTTCTAAGCACTACTTGAAAGCTAAGCAAAGGACACCCGCTTGTTCACAAGCACTACGTCAAGTCTGTGGGGTTGTCCAAAGATGCCATGCCAAGGACCAACTCTGGTTGCCAAAGGGCCAGAGAGAGAACGGGAGAAGAGCTCTAAAAAGCTCTAAATAATAAGAAATGCATTGTTAGATGGGTCAGCAGTGAACTTTGAAAGAAAACAAAACCAACTGACGTACAAAGTTACAAAAACATAAATCAAAATTTTCGTTAGAACAGTTTGGAAATAATAATAATAAGACTATTTATAGAGCGGCATAGTAGGGCAAGGCCAAAAGAGGGTGCTGTACATGTACAGTAATGCACTGACTCAAGGAAACTGCAATTATACTGAAGCTGCTGCATCTGTCACACCTACACTGAAGCATTCTTATAATACCCAGTCCTGAATTTTGATATAACACGGTTAGGAACATAAATCTCATACTATATTCCCATTCATAATTTGACCTCACTGTAACACAACCTTGTAAAAATGTGGTAGTTGACATGGTTCGAAAAGACAGCACTGTAAGGTCCCATTCATAATTTGACCTCACTGTAACACAACCTTGTAAAAATGTGGTAGTTGACATGGTTCGTAAAGACAGCACTGTAAGGGGGTTCCAGTGTAGCAGTTGATATGTATAACACACCACACAATACAGAGAAACCAATAATCAGCAGGATCTTCTCTGACCCAACAATCTACAGCAATCCATGATTTTTCACAATTTTGTGATCAATCTCAGCTGCTCATCTTTATTGCCTGAATACTTCTGGGAGTTCAGTTCACTTTCATAAGCATCAAACAGACTGGATTCAAAAGCAGAATCAGAAGTTCTGTGGCTCTTTGGGAAATCTTCCCCAATCGCTGACAGAAAAACACATCCTACAGAAGCAAGGGCAGTGATGCATTTTCTTAGATTTGTATCGTATCAACAGCCAGTGACAAGGTATCAGCGAAAGATCTGTGCCACATGCCTCCTGTCCTGCTTGTTCTTACGATGCTATATAAACTGACAAATATAATACAAGCTCGCATTAAAATCTTATGTAAGCTTCCCTCACAGCGATCATACCAGGAAAACAACACCTGCAAGCACTACGCTAATGAGCAAACAGTTACAGCAACATTATATTACACAACAATATAATGAAATGTAATAATTATTTATGCATTTATTAAGCTCCACTGTCCAATGAAAAAGCACCAACCAATGGCGCTGAGCAACTGTGAGTGAAGGACTTGCTCAAGGTCCTTATACAGTAACCGTCTCAGGAAAGCTCAAACCCGTACTCTCCGCATTACAAGCCGAGCACTCGGCTCTATCCAAGCAGCTACTCTGTAAGAAAAAGTGTAGACCACTTTGTCTACAGCTAATGTTGAGCGGATTTTGCAACACTAATGTGGATGTTTGTGCAACAAAGTGTGGACATTTTTGTGCAACACTAAGTGTAGCAAAAAATATGCAACACTCAATGTGGATTTTTAATGCAACACCAATGTGGACTAATATTTCTTCTTTAAAGAAGGCATAAATTTGTTGCTAGAAAATGAATCTTTTAGTATGTTAATATAAGGCAAACACAAACATGTCACAAAATATGCAGTTTATATAGTTAAACTGTTACTGCCATTCAGAGACACCCAAAGTGACCCCGAATTTGACGTAAGTACAATGTCCGATTTCAGAAATATCCTAGACGACAGTATGTGGCTCGAGATTTTTGGAGTCAGGTTGACAGTCCAAATCTATAGGTTTACGGATTAAGCACATGGAAAATACTGGTCGCTCGATGCAGTGAATTTCGTATACGCATGAATGAAATCATCGAAACCAGTGAAGCACACGATTTCGGTTGACTCAGTAAAGTCAGCAGAAGCGGACTCGAACGGAAAATGTCTCTTAAATTATAATATCTGACTGAACAAACAGTTTAAATCCCGGCTGAAATAAACATTTTTTTAGCATTAGATTTTGTGGTAATCGTAAACGCTTATATGAGCCGCCAGCGAGATGCCGACCCGATAGCACCATTCACCAATTGTATAGCCAGTTTCATGACTTCATGTCCTATGCGCAACGAGCTTAATTTTTCGGACTTCTGAACAATGGTGCTCTTTCATGTGTCAGTTAATTTTTGTTTTCTATGATTTTGATGTTTTCTGCGTTAAGTAAAGATGTTCACTTTTGGATCTTGACCTGGAACCGGAGCCTTTTTGCCTATCGATTTTGTTTTGACTGAGCGCCTGTGAATAAGCTGGTCTCCGCGGCACGGTTTTCGTTGGGCACTGTAGAAATCTCGGAATTACGATTACGATTACGATACATGATGCATATTCATTTTACAGTAGAATAATATGACGTCATGCAGACGGGCGTATCTGCCGCAATCTGTTGTTTTCGTTTTAGCCACGCGTGGTCTGGCGCGAAGTTTCGTTCTTTTGTGTTTGGTGCTCGCTGGATTGAAAGCAAAACTATTTAACCGTAATTCTTATTCTGTTTTTCTTCAGATTTATATTATTGTGTTTTTAAAATGTTTGTTACGTATGTGACATTTGCGAGCCATCTTACCCGCTTTTCAGAGCCCGTTTGCAAAGACAATAATGTTGGCGAGCTGCGAATCCATGTGCGTTGTAGGCCGTGCAAAGTTCTTTCCGTAAACTATTCAGTCTGTTTCTTCACATTGTAAGGTCTCATATAAAACCCACGGTGCATATAGTTTCCAGATCTCCAGTAGACGTTAGAATGGAATGTGAAGGTAGTTCAGGGACTGTTGACCCAAATCATTCCAGTATGGCTGAAATTAATCCCAAACCTGATGTGTGATTTGCGTGATAAGGGTATTGTGAAATAGAGACCACTAAAACCTTTCTTTCAGTATCATGTAGCTTTGCCTCAAATGCCGGCATACTTATAGTATCGGGGACCGCTCTGTTTTGGCCGTTGCTTTTCGGCGCCCGCTCGCTGAAAGCCTCGTCCCAAATTAGAGCGGTCCCCGATACTATAAGTATGCCCAAAAAACCTTGTCTTTATTTTGTTTAGGCATGATATTACAATTAAAGACGTGATTTTGAAATACAAATTTTGTTACCGTTGTATTTAGACAAGACCGGCCATGTAAAGAGGAGAAGATTGCAATGGCTAGATCCATTACAGACTCATTTCCAGTTTTCCGTGATGTAAGTACTATTTAGGACTGTTTTTACCTTGCTGCTCCTTTGATTTAATTTTTGTTTTCTACTTTATCCTAGAAGGTTATGGCTTACTCATCTTAATCTGTCAATTTCAAGTTTTTCAAAACACTGAAGAGGTTGCTCATTTCATTTTTTAATGTGGCAAGTGCTTGGTGAGGCATATGGGGCATGGAATGCAATGGGAGATAATACTTATGGTTTTGAAAGTGATTGAAGAGGAGAGGAAGTTGGGAGTGAATATGTCCAAGACTGCAAAACCTTAACTTTGGCAATACTTCCATGTACACATTACTTTTTTGCACGTTACAGAAATTTCTTCTGTACTGTTTCACAGGAGAGGTTCTGTGATCCAGTGTCGCATACAGGTCATCTTGAAGCATCCATTCGATCCAGGCGGTCAAGAAATGCCTTAATAAAAACGCTGTGGACTCATCCACATAAAGCTGGGTTAGTTGTTTTCCTTTTAAAAATAAAATTAGGGATGCATATTACATGCACTGCCATTCAAGTAATTACTTCTTTAAAATTTAGGGATGCATATAACCTGAACTGCTGCTGGAGGACAGTGTGTAGTGCTTCGTGAAGTTTCAGTAGAGTGGTGCTAAATGTCTTCTCAACTACTGACTTGTGTAGTTTTTAAAATCTCAATTGCAGTTGTATGTGTAAGATGAGATGGTAAAAAGAAAGGGTAAGATATGGTAAAGTGAAAAGGACATTTTTATAGCAGCCTTTAACAGTAATAGTTGATGACAGACTTTTTTTAACAGGCTGGGAGTCTTGCTTTTCTTTCAGTTACATCCATCACTTGAATTTCAGCAGATGAAGGAAAGGATACTAACTTTAGCTGCTTTTCTTTCAGTTACACAGAGCATGTTTTTAAAATGCCAAAGGCCAGTTGCACTGACTAGTCAGTTGCTGCAAATGGCAATAAGGCAATTTGTGATGCTTATTTCTCAAGCATGACTGTGCTGTTTTAGATTGGAGAGGAATTTTGGCTGTAACCTCTGCTGAAAAGTCGTTGACAGTTGAATTTCAGCAGATGAAGGAAAGGATACTAAATTTAGCCGCTTCATCGACTTTAACTCGGGACCTTCTTAACAACATTACTAAAGACTATGATGAAGGTATGTTGATGTCTCAGTTCCTTTTAAAGTTAATAAATGTTGCCATTTGCAATGTAGCATGCTTTTCAGTCTCTTTTAGTCTATCCTAAGTTAGTTGGCATGTTACTGTGTTTTAAGACATACTTGTCATTTCTGCACTGATCCAGTTCACAATGCATTGGCCATTCTTTGGATGAGTATTCTTTCACATGCTACCTGTTTCTTGGTTGTATGCTCTGTTTTATTCGTTGCAGCTGAAATTAGCATTTTATTGGTTCTTGTAAGTTACAAACTCATCGTGCCTTGATTTACATAAAAGGGGCTATTTATTTCTGGAGTTTTACCTACCACACTGCATCCAAGAGAGACTGAAGAAAATATTTAACAAAGTGAATCTTTCAATTTTTTAAAATTAATACAGTATAAGATGTTACTTTATAAATAATCTGATATTTTACATTATAAATAATTGACCCTGGCTGAGCACCAAATTCCATGTGTTGCTTCAATTGCTGTATATTGTGGCAAGTGTGGACCTGGTTTCTAGTTGGCCAGACTACTGATATTCACTTTTCAAAGGTATCACGATGAAAGATCTAAAAAAACTTAATTGATTTCCAAATTCCATGACAAGGGCCATGACAAATACTGCTTACCAAAACAGTATCCCTGCATTACAGTCACTGCACTGGCTCTGAACAACTACTTAGAATATGATTTTGTAATTTTGCTCTTGTCTCTGTAGGACGAAACAGTGGATGGTGCACTTGAGAGAATGGCCGACGAAGGGAAACCTCGGCCAGCTCTATTTCGAATACAGAATACTTGTTATGTGAAGATGGATATCGCGGCAGCTACACTGGCTGCCTGTCAGCTCCAGAATCGCTTACAAGATAGCTCTCCTCACACGCAAGACTCTCGACCAATCAACCAGCTTACCTGTCATCATCCTTACATCGCTACCTACCATCCAGGTCTCTGCGATCAGCTACACAAAACCTTCTGTCTTTCCCTGACATCCGAGACTTTCGGTCTGATTTCTCACGACGCGGATTCAGCAACTCAGCACCAGCCATTTGGAACAGCCTTCCTGTTTACATTACTCACGACAATATCTCACTAGACACATTCGTAAAGCGGCTAAAGACCTATCTGTATCGTCTTGCTTTTGTTGTCTGACATGCAACCCACCCACGCCTACGATTCCTCGCTCAGTCGATGGACATATGGCGTGTTAACAAATGCATTACTTACTTACTTACTTACTTTGCAGTGATCTCCAATAAGCATCATACTATATAATAGTACGGGCTCTCGGCCCATGGATCATGATGATGATGATGATATAATAGTGACATTCATTTTACTACCTCAAATGGACCAACTTCTGTTCAGTGATTGATGATTTGTTTTTAAGCTTTATGTGAACTGTGATAACCCTTAATTTGTGATTAAAAGTTGTCATTTAGCCTAATAAATTGTAGTTAATGATTTGCTTATTATGTAATGAGTTCAGCACGTTAGTACGTCCATGTAGTAATAATTAAACACGGCTGCGTATAGGTAGATACAACAGTAAATCAATGCAGAAAACGTATAACATAACTATATGCAGCTCCACAAATGTGGCAAATTCCAATCTATAAATTTAGCTCCTAAACCACTAAAATGTATTTGCAGCGCCACATAAATGTGGACACGACCGCTACATAAATGTAGAGATGCCGCAACACAAATGTAGACATTACTAGTACATAAATGTAGAGATGCCGCAACACAAATGTGGACATTATTAGTACATAAATGTAGATTCCGCACTACATAAATGTAGACATTATTAGTACATAAATGTAGATGGAGAACTACATAAATGTAGAGATAGCACTACATTAATGTAGACATTCTTGCTAAATAAATGTAGCCAAAATGCAACACCGATGTAGACCTCGTTCTCTACAAAAGTGTTGCAATTTGTGTCTACACTAGTGTAGACTGCCGGCTCGTCTACAAAAAGTGTTGCATAGAGGTCCACACATTGCCTATCCAAGCAGCTACCATGCCCTGTGTAATGTAATCTAACCAAATGTAACATAACACAATGCAACTGAGCACATTTTAAAGCCTCCTAAGCACCTCTTGAAGGTTCTCCAATAATGGTTAGAGCGTTCGGCTTGTAACGCGGACAGTACGGGTTCAAACCTAACCCTGAGACGGTTACTTTGCAGGGACCTTGAGCAAGTCCTTCGCTCCCGTTTGCTCAGTGCCATCGATTCATGCTCAGTCATTAGACAGTGGAGTTTAATAAAGGCAGAAATAATAAAGATTACATTACATTGTATGACCGCTAACTGGTTGTCGTGTAATGTAATGTTCAGTCATTAGATAGTGGCGATTAAAAAATGCAGAAATAATAATAGTGATAATCATCAACAGACACTGGGCAGATGTTGCTCCCCTTCCTATATGCATCCACTCCACGAAGCGACACCTCTTTGGATACATCTGGCAGCCATGTTTCAGTGACTTTGATAAGTCCTTAAAAGGTGCTACATAAATTTTCACATACATACAATCAAACATGCCTAAAGCAACCAGTGCACGATGCATCTACAACTGACCATGTGAACATTTATACAGCAACTTCGTGAAGTCATTAAATGCCATTAAATCCCACAATTTAAATTTTCAAATAAACAAAAGTATCCCAACACATTTAATGCACAAGATACCACTACAGCACTTTGAGAACTACCAAAAGGAACTACATTCAGCGTCTTTCCACTCTAGCATAACCTAAAACCTACTAAACAGCAACAATAAATGGTTTCCAACTATACAAAACTTAAAACACGCTAACAGATACACTACACCCTGAACATTACGTAGCAAAGTAAAGCACACAGAACGTAGGGGAGGCGCTCATCTCCTTTTCTTCGCCCTTAAGCCAGCAATAGACAAATCCCTAGGTCCTATACACGGGGCCAGTGCATCACAGGACTTGTCGTTTACTTCTCAGCTTAAGTCAGTACCAAATTCCACTGCTTGGTGACAGAGGCATGGTATGCGCAAACAACTTGCCCAGACTCGTTACACGGAGTGGAACACGCAACATCATGATCATTGACTAAACGCGTTCCCGATTGACCACAGTGCCACATCAAACATTAAATATAAGAATACCTACAAGATGAGAAACATGACAAGCAAAATAAGCAAAGAATCAATTCGATAAAAAGAAAAAGATCAACTTACTTTCCAATAATCTCACAGAGCTCATAGACTTTGTTAAATGGCGCTTTTTCAGACGAATCTGACTCGTTCATTGTGTCATTCATGACCACGACTTTGACGTAAATACATGAAACTGTTGTAGAATTACAGCCACAAGTTCTGAAACAATAATCAAAGTTCAGTTAAATGCTTTATTTCATTTTTCTGGCAACACACAGTCAGACAACTCAGACTGAAAAGCACTCATTCTAACCTAACCGGTCTGGAAACAGTAGATATGTTCCATAATTACACCATTCAACTCATGTTATTAGTCTGCAAAGGAGTCAGCCAAGTGGTACAAGACCACGTTTAACTTCTCAGATTGAAGCAGAAATGTTTTGATTGTAACGGTAGCAGATTTACTCAAATCATGTCATTTATTTCATGACCTTTTGAGTTTTCCACTTTGCTCATGATATTTACATATGCAAATGGTTTGCACTGACGAGTTATAATTCAGATTATTTGCAGGGTTAAATCACTCATTCGATGCACAGATTTCTACCAACAGTTGCATGCAATTCACCCTAAGTTCGGGTTTTCCGAACGAAGAGGCTAATGGCTAGCCAATACCACCACCCCAATCAGATGGGGTACTGCCGGATTTGCCCCTTTATTTTCCCTCGAACCCTACCTACATAATATTCTAAAATACAAATATATACAAATAAGTATAGAAATACTGACCGATACGTTTAATGTGCATACCTACTTCATGCATGCATGCAAGTAGTCTTTTATTTCAAATGTGCCATTCCACGCATCAGTGATTCTAAGCAGATTTACTCAAATCATATCATTTTCGGTAATGAAGTTCGCATCTTGGCGTTTTATGTTGACAGTTCTTTCTAGCAAAACCAGTTAAGTTATACGTGTTAACGCGTAATTTACATAGTACCGACATTATTGGATTACACTTTCCCAGCTATATAAAAACGACAGCTCGGATTTATGCAGATCTCAATTCGTTCCAAAGACCGAAGCGCGTCTTTCGAGCTAATCTTGCAGGATTGTTATGCAGTCATACAGAACGGCAAAAATGTCAGCGTTCTAACCAAACCATGTATGTAGACCGCTGGAGAGGTCTTGAGTGTGGGTCAAGTCACATTTAGCGCTTAGAACGCACGCAAGAGAATACAATCACCTACAAAGTCTTACCATTTCTCCGGCCCGGATTTATTATTCTTTCACAAGAGACTGGTCAAAATCCGCAAGTTTTCGGACGAATGTTTTGAATTAGAGAACAACCGACATATTTACAGCCGCAACTCTTTCTTCTTCTTCGGTCGCTGTAGCTCCTCCCATACGGCAAAAAGCAGACGAGCTTCGAAACCGAACTTTCCAACCTTTATCAGCTAGAGCCATCTTGAGAGATCAAAAACCGTTTAAAGGCTAGCTTTTCAATGCAGATTAAACAGGCCTAAATAATTCGTGCATGCACGCGCGTGTGCTTAACTTGACATTTCTAGAGCGTCTTTTAATACTCTTTTTGTTTGTGACGTACACTAGCCTAGCGCACTGTTGACCTAGTTAGCTACATCGGTTAAGATGTAAGTAAAAGCGCCTCAGTGCGCGATGATGCCGGTTCGTATACCAATCGTGGCCAATGCTAAAGACAAAGATTTGAATCTCGGGCTAGCACTGCTACACGGGACCTTAAATGGCATGGCCTCATTGAAATGGGCAGCGGTGGTGAAGGATCGCATCTAATCAATTAATTGAAAACTGAGCAGGGCCGAGGCCATAGGGGCGCTACAGAATACCCTGTACACTTTCATTCACATCTAATTTCGGAGATTTACATTACATTAAGTTATGTTATAGCCTAGGCTATGATTACGATGACATTACGACGACACATCTGATGAGTTTTCTTGAAGAGACGCTATACCTATAAATGTGCACTTACGATTACGACATTATTGCAGTTCAACAAGAATAGCGGTCTTGTTCATTGTATAGTAGGCCTAATTAAATGCCTAGACTAATAATTAACCATTGCTACTATGCAGCAGCCTGTGCATTTACTAGCTCTTCGCTCAACGCTCCACGATATCTAGAGAAATGTTGACCGTTGTTGGTAACATCCTGATTCAAAGTAATCGATGTGTAGTGATATATAGCTTGTAATATCCTAGGCACCTACTTTCAATGCGCCTAAAATGTTGGCCCACATTATACCACTGAGGGCAACTGTTGGCCCAGTGTGGGCCCAAGAACGTGGCTGTGATGGGAGACCTACGACATCCCACGTGGGCCCCTCTGAGAAGTGTTCCTTGATGAAGCGCTATATAAATGTGCGAGTACGGCTACGATCATTTCCAGATAATTGTTAGTTTGCGCATGAGCACCCGTTGTTGCTATACGGTGGCCGACTGGTTGAGAGCTGGTCTCGTAACGCGGAGTTTGCGTGTTCGAGTCTCCCTCAGAACGAATGTTGTATCTGAGTCTTCAGTGAGTCCTTAATGAATGTAGGTATGTATTTATGTATGTATGTATGTAACTATTATGTTTGAATGTGCGTATGTATGTATTTATGTATGTATGCATGTATGTATGTATTTATGTATGTATTTATGCATGTATGTATGTATGCGTGTATGTATGTATGTATGTGTATATGTGAGTATATATTTATGTATGTATGTGTAGATATCTGTGTATGTATTTTGATTTATCTCATCATAATGTAAAGGTGGTATCCAAACATGAATAAAAATCTTGGTGTCCTGGCTTGTATGATTTTGAATAGGAAACTATTCGACTGTCGTTTACTCCAGACGTCGCTTGCATGAATAAATTGCCTCTGATGTTCCAATGTTTTCAACCTTTCATTCTGCTTTGAATTGAACACAGTCGGTAGAAAGGTTTATTAAGGCGACGGTCGGCCAACCTCGTAAAGATGACGTCTAGGCTGCTTGTTGTCATTATCATGTGTAGGCCTATCTATTCATCGGCCAGTCTAACTCGTGTAAATTATGTATGTTTGCATGTATGTATGTTTGTATTTATGTATGTATGTGTGTATGTATTTATGTATGCATGCTTGTATTTATGTATGCATCCATGCATGTTTGTATTTATGTATGTGTGTATGTGTGCATGTATGTAGGTAGATAGGTAGGTAGGTAGGTAGGTAGGTATGTATGTATGTATGTATGTGTGTATGTATGTTTGCATGTATGTATGTTTGTTTTTATGTATGTATGTATGTATGTATTTATTTATGTATGTATATATGTTTGCATGTATGTATGTTTGTATTTATGTATGTATGTGTGTGTATGTGTGTATATATGTATGTATTTATGTATGTGTATGTATGTTTGTATGCATGCATGTATGTATGTATGCATGTGTGTATGTATGTATGTATGTACGTATATGTGTGTGTGTATTAACTTAATGAATACTAGCATAATTTAGATTAACAAGGAGTGCTTTCAACATACACTAGAGAGCGCAAAAATGTTCGGTTGCGTTACATTACATGTATATATATGTGTGTGTATATATATATATGTATATATATTAATAAAAAAAACTAACATGGTAAATGTATGTAAGTGAATATCTCCGGATCAAATCTCCCAGTATGGGATTCTCCCTGCCCGCGGATTGCAAGCCGATTCCTAGTATATGTACGCTACGCAACAGTAGCAAAACCCTGATAATATTAAGCCTCAAAGCCAAGGCCAAAGATATCAAATTGTTTGTGTCCTAATTTGACAACTTACTGACAGTTATTTCCTATCAAGACGCGTTATTCGCAAGAGGTCCGTCGCATCGCGAGTTTTGTTTGGTGTCAGTCGGAAGTAGGTAGTCGAGTTATTTCTTGCGTAAGAGGGCAGCAGCTTGCGGTGATGGTGGTCACAACGGACCCCTGCACTCCGTAACCCCGCCCTTGACCTTACGACCTTCTCCACACCGCTGCAGTTGAAGCATTTCATGCTGTCGACACCGCGCGGCCTACCGCTTCCGCCACAATAGGTCCAACGATAGGTGGCGCTAGCAGTCTGGTCGTCGTAGTACTGACCATTAGGAAAGACGCCATCTGTCGAATTTTGGTAACTTTTGGTACCAGTGACGTCACAGTGACGTAACTGTATGGAATCGTTTGCTTGCGAGACTGTTATCTCCGGAGTTGAAGTCCCGGCGAGACGTGAAGATTCCTGCAGCGCAACACGCAGACCTACGTCACTCCTCGAGGCGCGTACGTCATTCTTACTGACAACTACGTCATTCTGCGTGGCGACGTCATTTTCTATCGCACTGCTTCTGCCGGTGACGTCCATCTGCTGCTGACGAAAGTGTCTTTCAACGGAGAGGCGCGTTTTGTTTCTTCCGCCGTCGACCAAGGACTTTTTCGCGTTGAATCCCCATCCTGGGTTATGACGTCGACTGTGTTCCGTTCCATCCGTCACCAGGTGGCGTGATGTCTTTTTATTTTCCGACGAAGGTGTCTCCGTTTTCTTCTCGTGCTCAACGAACTCTCTTGGAGAATCGTTACTCTGACTTTGCTTCCTTTGGCTTTCGTTGTGCGGGTTTATAACGGTCCATGCTTTAACGTTTTGAGCTGCAGATACAAACTGTGGCGCTACATAAGTGTTCCGTGGAGACCCGGATTGACCGACGTCGTCCAGAAACTCTTTACTTTCAAGCAGACTGAGGAAGTTTCTGCTTGACTGATCATCCGTGTCCTGTTGAAGATATCCGTCATCTTTCGGCAGAACGACGTGCAGCTTAGTGATGCGTGACGGTCTCGGATCGTCGGACGAATTCTCGGCTGCTGGTGACGGGGTATAATACTCATCGAGCATCCTCCGCAGGTCTTCGTCGCTTTCGGCCGTCAGAAGCGGGTAAGGATGGTCAGCCGTAACAGTTTTCCTAGCGTTGGCCCTATCCGGGTTCGCCCCCTTTGCACTGGCCTCGCTGGAATTAGGAGTGGCCTTGCCAGTGGTCGTGGGGTTCTTCGTTGTCTTGAAGAGATTTGAGACGACCGTCGCCAGTGTCGGCTTCTTCATCGCCATCAGCTCGTCCTTGAGCTGCGAACGGTCCTGCGTCAGCTTGCGAATTTGCGTGTCCTTGAACTTCAGCGCGACCTTGAGGGACTCGACCTCCTGGAAGGCGGCGCTGAGCTGGTTTTCGGTGATCTCCTGTTCGTTCTTGAGGTTCAGTAGCAGGGTCTTCTGCTTCTTCGCCTTCTCTTTCAGTCGATTCGACGTGTCTTCGTTCCGGCTGATGTAGGCGCTGAACGCCTCCTTGAAGTTGTCATCACCGCAGCTGATGTCGAGGAAGTGGAGCATGAACTCTCGCTCCGACTGGAGTCGCTCGTAATGCACACGGACACGCATCGCTGCCTCGTACTTCGTCATCACGTGCTGTAATACGTCACGCAGTTTGTCCTGGAAGGTGACGCTCGTATCGCGATAGAGTTTCTCTTTGGGCAGCTTGAGGTCGGTTACCTATAATAATAATAATAATAATAATAATAATAATAATAATAATAATAATAATAATAATAATAATAATAATAATAATAATAATAATAATAATAATAATAATAATAATAATAACGACAACACGTAATAATTAAAATAATAATAATAACGACAAATGATGATGATGATGATGATGAGGATGATGAGGATGAGGAGGAGGAGGAGGAGAAGGATGATGATGATGATGATGATGATGATGATGATAATCAAACTTCTCAACTTCTATAGCGCCGCATAACGCAGTGTATAATGCACAAGGTATTAACCGATGGCGCACCGAAGCCAAGCCTTAGTCAGGCCAATACCACTGAGACAGAGAAGCCGCCAACTGAAAGAGTTTAGCCCCTATGTGCTACAATCACCTGTATCAGTTCGTTCTGCCAATTCTTTGATGTCTTTCTGGTCTAAACTTAAGACACATCTCTTTCAACTTGTTTACCCACTGTAGCCTGGCTTCTGATTTCTCTGACCTATCGGAATTCGACCCGGTTTCTCCAACGATTATAATTTTTGACTGCAATTTTGACTTGAAGCGACCATCGACTGATCGTAATCGTAATCGTAATTCCGAGATTTCTACAGCGCCCAACGAAAGCCCCGCCGCGGGGACCAGCTTATTCACAGGCGCTCAGTCAAAACAAAATCGATAGGCAAAAGGGTTCGGTTACAGGTCAAGATCCAAAAGTCAGACGAAGAGACAGCGTGGCAGCTACGGGGTTGGCGTTTGGGGTTGGAGAGGAGAGAGAGATAAGAGAAAGAAGGGGTGTCAGGGTACGATCTGTGAAAGAGGAATGTTTTGAGATTTGAGTGAAAGGCCGAAGCAGAAATTGCAAGCGGTGGAGCATCGATGAGTTTGTATGATGGGTCAGAAAACTGTGGCAATTCTGGGGAGACTTCTGCCTTGGGCATTATGATAACGGCGCTACAGAAGTCTTTAGATAAGATTAGCTAAATCCGGTTGAGGATAAAAGACCGAGCAGACCTTCTCGTCCTCCGTCTCGACGAAGCTGACCATCGACAAGAACATGTCCTCGATCGCCTTATCCGTTTCCTGTAGCCGCTGGGTCATCCGCTGGATGGATCGTTCCTGAGCCTGGCTGAACGTTGCTTGTTTCGAAAGGTCTTCCTTGTGCATCGTTCTTTCTTCGTCCAGCTGCTTCGACAGGTGTTCGACGTCCTGCTTCAACGCCTCCACCTCGTTCTCCACCTGCTTCAGCTGCTTCTTCGTCTGGTCCAGACGATGATCACGGTCCTTCTGGAGGTCCATCAGCTTCAGTCCGTCCTGGAGGTGCTTCTGGCGGGAACTGACGGCCCGCTCTTTCTCACGGCTTCCACCTTCCCACATCTCTCTCATCACGCCCTCCTTTATCTGAATTTACAGGTAACAGAGCCGCTGTGAAGTAATTAACACGCGCTATATAATGTGCCTTGATACATACACGCATGCATATATACATTCATACATGCATACATACATGAAAGCGTGCATACATACATACATACATACATACATACATACATACATACATACATACATACACACATATATACATACATACATACATACATACATGAAAGCGTGCATACATACATACATACACACATACATACATACATACATGAAAGCGTGCATACATACCTACATACATACATACATACATACACACACACACACATACGTACATACATACATACATATATTCAAACATTCATTCATCATACATACGTACATACATACATGCATACATACATACATTCATATATACATACATACATATATTCACACATACATACATACATTCATACATACATTCATACATACATACATACATACATATATTCACACATACATACATACATTCATACATACATTCATACATACATACATAGTTTGAAAAGCCAAGCGAAGGAGAAGAACGATATAACGATTTCAATAATTACAGAATGAAGAGCAGGAGCGAGACAGAAGAAAATTCTGATGGCGACAACAATGGTGGAGATGATCATAATGAATAAATGATGACGACGACGACGACGACAATGATGAAGATGACATTAATAGTGATGACGACGATGAGGAAACTGTGAGCCTAACCGCTTTTTCTATGTAGGCTGATAGTTGGGCGACATCTTGCGGCGACATCGTCTTCGAGTTGAGCTTCGGGAGCGGAAGTGGTGACAGATCAGGTGATACGAGGTTCTGCACTGCAGCCGAACAATAACACCGATCACCAGTCCAATCGCCTTTCAGAGGTTCTGTTAAGGCGCTACAGAAGTCAATACTGCTCCGATGGGATTAGATTAGACTAGACTCGAGGCTTACAGTGGATTACATCTATAGCCCAAGTTACATAAATTTAGGCTAGTACATTACGGAATATAGTGGCGCTTTGTAAATAGGCTTGCTTATAGACTGTTATTGAGAAAATCGGCCTAGCAATAGTATAAGTAAAAGCCGGTTGTAATAGCCAGTGCTTTTTTCAGACGGAACGCTCCGGAAAGGCTAATAAAAATAATTTAGTTTTTAATAAAAGAATTGTGTTACTAAGTTGTTTTAATTATGTAATATATTATAACTCATTTTAATTCAATTTCAATGTTTAGAACTTTACACTGTTTTCGGTGTTTATTGATTGATAAAAATGTTGAAATTTTAGAACAAAATTCCATTATTGTTCCGTTCCGGAACATTTTTTCTCGAAAAAGCACTGGTAATATCTGTACTACTTTTGATATGAAAATTAAGATTCTCCCCCGAGAAAAACGAGCAGGGCCGAGGCCATACGGTCGCTATATAAAACCGTGAACATTTATTTACATTTACATTTTGAGGTAACGTAAGCCTAAACTCTTTTCCAGTACTACAACAACTATTACATAACTTGTTTTACATATCTCTAGGAATTAGAAGTTGTGAAACCTTGTCAATTTTGCCAAGTGAAAAGACACCAACCATGGTATAGCAATAAACATGGGATCAGCTGCACCTCGATAGATCTTTGCGCCTTTGTAAGATTCCTGAGAGGCGCTATAAAAACGTTCAACTACATAGATATGCACAGTACGAGCAGCGCGCTTGGAAAGTTACACCCGGTTTCTCGGAATTCGTTTCGGGAAAGCCATTACACGGTGGCTGTCGAGTCGAGAATCAGAAAATTGCTGGAGCAAATTCTCGCGACATATTTTATTTCAAACATGTTGAATAACTAGAAAAAACAGCACAAATTAAAAACAATATAAACATTTAAAAGAACGAAAAATAATTTTAAAATTGTAAAAATACACCGTGAACGTAATTATTTAAATAAATTCTTTATCGCGAGATTTATTGGCCTAATCTGAACAATTTTGCGTCAAACTCGTTGAACAACCTCCTTTTTTGAACGACCAGTGAAAACAACGCAAAAAACGAAAATAAAAAAATGGATGAAAAATGACCAAATAAGAAATAGCAAAAATGAAGATAATTATTTTCAGAAGTCAGACGTTACATTTAATCAACCTACGTGAGCTGGAGAGAAGTTCGGACAGATAGATGTGACCCGCGAGGTATAGAGCGTCGCAAAACTTAAGGATAGATGTACCTCCGTAAATAGACACAAGGTCAAGGATTTTGCAATTCTTTTCTTCCCTCGTTGGCAGCTTCTTCAACATCCACAGCCACCCAAACCATAGTAAAGTAATACAATTACAACAATGTATATCATACTTACATAATACGATTTTCATTTTCTTGTTATTTCTGGATTTGTTAGGCGCCACTATCTAATGACAGCATCAATCTCAGGCGCCGAGCAATTGTGAGTGAAGGACTTCCTCAAGGTCCCGACACAGAGGAGGCTCGAACCCGTACTCTCCACGTTACAAGCCGAGCTCTCTATCCAATACGCTACCGTGACCCACTTGTGTGCCTATAGCTCAAACTCTCTGCAGTCATCAGTATACCGAAATACCTAGAGCTCCAGGCGTAGTCCTCATAGGGCGCTCAGATCTTTCAGCAGAAGCACATGCACACCCAAGTAATCGTAATCGTAAACTCGACATTTCTATAACGCTACACATAAGCTAAGAGCAGGGCACCAGCTTATTCACGAGCGCTGCTTGGACTAAATGGACGACCCACCGAGCGACCATCCCGTATAGCCTACCTAAATTGACCATGGAATACAACTACACGTGTCTTAGCCTTATATATATATATATATATATATATCCTAATTAAATGCACTCATATCCTATTTATGCACCTATTATAATTAAATATCTTAATTGAGCACTTAGGCCTAAATCCTAATTATATGCGTTATAATACTTACACAATGTATATATTGTTTAAACGCGATAGTCTAACTCTGCGTGTATATCCTGATAATACACGTATTATCTTAATAATCCATGTATATCCTGATCATGCATAGATGTGTATCTCGCACAAGTAGACCTACCGCGATGCTTTCGACGATGCCTTCGGAGAAAATTCCACATCGGACGAGGACTTGAAGGAACTCCTCGCAGGGGATCATGTTCAGTTTGAGAACCAGACGGTATCTCTCGAACGATTCTCTCGCCTTCTCTTCGTCCTTCATCGTTAGACGAGCTGGAGAATCCTCCTCCATCTTTAGCAAAGACATCTCCGCCTTGGGCATTCACTTATACGGCCCAAGGTCAAACGATATTGGTCAGTTCGCAAAAGAGAAGTTTATCGTAATCGTAATCTCGAGATTTCTACAACGCCCAACGAAAGCTAAGTCGCGGGAACCAGTTTATTCACAGGCGCTCAGTCAAAACAAAATCGATAGGCAAAAGGGTTCGGTTCCAGGTCAAGATCGTAATCGTTTAGCCTCGGGTATTGTTAAATGTTGACAACTTCCATCGCCTATCCAAGACGAAACAATTCAACTGAGCTTATGATAAAACACAAGTGAAAATCTGCTATAAAAAATTTTGTAGAAAACATTTTGAGCGAATTATGAAATATTGTCAATTACCAAAAGACAATTTTAGCCGGAAAATGTTAATTTTTACTGATTTAATTGTCGTCTAACGAAACCAAAAGAATAGTCTTTTCAGACGAGCAAGGGAAAGTCCGCTGGAAAGCCAAATTTCACAGAAAACATTGTTATAAAATTATTAGTTAATTAATAACTAAAGTTATAAAATACTACTCATATCAAAATGACGAAATGGCTACTAATATAAACATAACAAAAGGACTACTAAAATCAAAATAACATAATATTCTGCTTCCGATGTAGTCAAATTTGCCCTCGTTTTATTAGCCTATAAAATTAATTACTATCAGCTAGACTCTTAGGCGAACGCATGCCTAGAAACTGATCGATCTATCCTCAGTACATGTGGACCTACATGCACCCCTCATCCAAACACCGCATTTCTTAAGTCATCTTAGTCTTTATAAGCTCGTGCAGTTTGGCTGGCTAGCGTGTATATAGTCACATAGCTGGGCCTAATTAAATCATTCCATCGGTCCTAGAAAGCAATACGTAGACCATACACCATTCCACAGATTCTTATGGGCTTTTCGTATTCAGGTAGTTTAGTATAAGACAGCACTGGTAGGCTGCGTGGAGGCAGGACGCTTTGCCGGTTCCCATGACAAATTCCTTTTATGCAGTGAGGTCCAGTCCAGCGGAGTTTCGCATCGATAAACATGCCGAATCAGTGACGGACATCCGCGCGAACAAAAGGGGTTTCATAATTACTCGGGCAATATTAATGTCAATCGATAGATGTCGCGTGGCGTTTGCATTCGCGCTAACTTTGAGCGCCATAGACACGGCGCTACGCTCGATGCAACGTCTTTGCTGTTCGTTCGGTCCGTTGAATGCGTTGATTGCGAATGCATGGCGGAGTGGTGTTGACAACTGCGTGGTCTGCGATCGAATGGACCGTGATAGGGATACGACTCAATATCGATAAATTATAATCGATCTGAAAGATCAGATAAAACGCGCTGTACTGGAGGCTTGCGTTGCATAATGGGGAGCAATTCCTATTTCAGAGGTAATAGGCTGTACTTGACATGCGCAACCCTGATCATTTATAGCGTAGAATAACTATGGCGTAATGATGGCGCCTCGCGTCTCCTTCAGTTGGGTTTCCGCCTTTCTGTCTGGATTGGCATGACAACCGTTGCTAAGCATCAACGACAGATCGATGAATGTCGCATAAATCAGTGTCTTTGATCTATCGACGCAATTTGTCCATTATTCCAGTCTATAGACTACGTGCTCAGAAGTGTAACGCAGTGGTCTAATTGGTAGGAAGGTGCGATTTGTAAGGGAAATGTGAACACGTCCTCGCGCTTGCTCAGTCCATGTATGTGTGTATGTATCTGGCAATTTATATAGCGCCTTTTAAGAACCTCTCAAAGGCACAAATCTTTCCCTAATTGGGACGCATTTCCACCAGTCAATAGGCTTCTGCCTGTTGCCCCAGTTCTTTCTCCAGTGCTTTGAACCTAAGATCGCCCTCTTTTTGGTAGTGTACTTGGTCAGAGACTTTAGTGCTACTTCGCGTAATGCCCTGGGCAAGTTGTTTTTGCGCAATTATCTCCAGGCACCGTATGTTTGGGCAAGCAAAATCGTAAGCCACTGTAAAGCTGACCAGCTCGTAATATCGCCAAGTTCCCCCGGCAGTCTTCCACTCGTGGATATCCCGAATTGAAATCACGTATGAACAGCTCGTAACATCGCCAAATTGTGATTTAAATCATCTAAATTAATTTAAATTAATTTAAAATTAGGCCAGAACTAGGCCTACATTCCTCTTCCACAAATCCTAACCTGATCCTTCGTCTTTCCTTTATTTCACTTCCGGTTCAGTTCCAAACACCATCCACCACATTCGTCTATCTCTCTGTATACCTGGCTCTTGGATCTTGACCTGGAATCGAACCCTTCTTGTCTATCGATTTTGTTTTGACTAAACGCCTTCGTGTAAGTGGTTGTCGCCACTTAGCTTTCGTTGAGCGCTATAGGAATCTCGAGCTTACGATTACGATTACAATTCTAGGGTCGAGACCATACGATCGCTATAGGAAAGCATATACAATTACATTTTAGTGCGAATTGCACTTGTACAAGAAAGTAGATTTCAGGCTACTCGTAAAGTTGCGCTTGAATTCGCCAGGTGTCTCCTGTATCCGGTAACAGGAAACGAAATGTACCTATTATATTTCTTCAAAGCCTTCCCATTGTCTTGCGGCGCTGCTTAATTGGCGATCCCTGTATAACCGGAAGCTCATTGGAACGAACGACTTTAAAGCCAATTAGCGATAATGCGGCATGGTGGTCTATCGGTAACGCGTTTGGTCAATGACCATGCGGTTGCGGGTTCGACTCCGTGTAACGACCCTGGGCAAGTTGTTTGCGCACACTGTGCCTCTGTCACCAACCAGTATAATTTGGTAACGGCGTAAGCTGGGAAGTAAATGGCAAGTCCTGCGATGCACTGGTCCCGTGTCCAGGACCTTGGGATTCATCCACTGCCGGCTCAAGGGCCTAAAGAAAATGAAATGAGGGCCTCCTCTACGTCTCACTTGTGGGATATGAGATACTTTACAATTATGGAATAGTCCACTAATGCGCATAATACTGCGAGTAAGTAGGCCAATACTCAGGGTATACTCTGTGTCGGTTTCAAAGCACGTGTAGGCATTTCGAAGCCACAAAAATACATGAAACGCAGGCGGTACGTTCGCGAGTAATGAACCTTAAAATGGTGCATCAATGCGAAGTCGACATTCGCTGTCATCTTTCACAGATTAAACGACACGATCATTTGATGTCGGCAGATTACTTAACGTCTGCTCACGTAGCGTCTCTCTTGCCACCATGAGGAATGGTGGGCGTCACCGGAAGTAGACGCATCTAAAAGACATCATAATTCAAAGGTAATAGAGCAGAAGTAAGTATGCCAATCGTTTGATTTTCACGATGCAGAGGGTAAAGAGGGCAATTATATCTGCGAACTTTGTGCATCGTCTAACGGGCGTCGGTTAGAAAAATAACTGCGTCGAGTGAACCAATTTAGTCACTGAAGGAGTTCAGTCAAGAGGAGAAGGCGGTCATGAAAGGCAAAGAAATAGGGCGAAGGTCGGTTCAAGGTTAGGAACAGGAAGCCAACACACAGGTATACAGACAATTATCTAGTAGATTGGTAAAACAATTTGATTGTTTAGTTCTAATGAAGATAATTCGAAAGAGGTGGAGGGGAGATGGTGGCCCTGTGGAGACAGCATTAGGTGAGGAATGGTAACTCACGAAGATATTCACTTACACAGACCCGGATGTTAAAGAAGTCTATGGAGTCATTCGTCCCTCCTTCCATCGATTCATCCTTTAGTCGGGGTGATGGTGGACTTCATCGTCTGTATAATCCTCTTTCTCCACTTCATTCTGTACTGCCTTCTGCTCCTCCTCATCATGTCTCTTCTCCTCCTTCTAATCCTTTTCTTCCTCTTTGTTATCGTCTTCTTTATCCGCCTCCACCTATTCCTCGTCCTCCTCCTCTTCTTCCTCCACTTCCTTCTCCACCTCCTTCTGCTCCTCCTCATCATGTAGTTTCTCTCTTCCTCTTCCTCCTACTCCTCCTCGTTATTGTCTTCTTCATCCGCCTCCTCCTCCTCTTCTTCCTCCTTCTCTTCCTCTTCCTCTTCCTCCATTTTCTCCTTCTCTTCCAATTCCTCCTCCTCCTCAGGTCTTTTCTCTCCTCCTCCTCTTTATCGTCTTCTTCCTCCTTCTCCTCCTCTTCCTCCACTTCCTTCTGCTTCTCCTCCGTGTCTTTTCTCTGCTCCTCCTCTTCCTCCTCCTGTCTTTTCTCTCCTCCTCCTCGTTATCGTCGTCTTCCTACTCTTCCTCCAATTTCTCCTCCTTATCCTCCTCCCTCCTCCCTCCTCCCTCCTCCTGTCTTTTCTCTCCTCCTCCTCGTTATCGCCTTCTTCCTCCTTCCCCCTCTATTCCTCCACCTTCCCAGAGACCATCCTATAAACCCGACGTGCTAACCGCTCATTGCCACTCCTCACTCCAAACGACATACACCTCCCTGTCTTTGAGGTTAACCGCTGCGTTGCAACCAATTAATCTCTGTCGACTTAGCCCTTTATTTCCAATCGTCTCCAATATCAGACAGCCTACTAGCCCCGCGTACAGCTATAAAAAAGCATCATAAGCGCCACTGCCCGATGGGGAGGGTGGTGGTGTATGTTCTGCCGCAAGACGACAAATCTCGCGATTGTCGTGATTATTATTGTATAGCGCCAGATTTGTGTCTATAGGTTACACGGACGACCTCTTGCGCCCAATTGAGACGGTTGATGATGCGGATTATGGAGGGAGAAGAGGGAGGCACGAAGGAAGGCAGTGAGAGACAGAGAAAGAGACTGACATATACACACACAGAAACACGCACACAGACTAAGGCACGACACAGACATACATACAGAAGCATGAAATATAGTGGCAGATACGCGTCACATACAGACAGATAGACAGACAGACAGGCAGACAGACAGACACATACT
>OZ029919.1:31608560-31686060 GCA_964023275.1 Norana najaformis
TGTATGTGATTTGATCAATTGTTAATGCCTCCAAATGTTCATTTTATCGTCTGGCTGTCTTTGTATGTTATGATGTGGGCAATGATTAGCTCTTCGTGAATGACCTTCTACTCTCTTCGTAGCTCGGCTGGCATTTTGTGACCTCTTCAGCTATAAACCGGCCGGCTACTAAATTACGACCTGCTTTAATGGATAGGAAGGAATTTTACAGCTGAACGAAAGTGAGAATGCACCGAAGTGCAATGTTAGAGAAATTTTCAAATTAGCTTTTGGTTGTGTTAGAAAATAGAAACCCAGCGGCTGTAACAGATTGGAAAAGTCCTATATTAAAACTATTACCCGTTTTTTGACCTTTTGCTGTGATTGTGTTTAAAAGTAACACTATTTTAAAAATCAATGACTAATATTTTGTCAAAACTCTTTAAAACTATTTAAGATTGTGTTCTATTTTTGAGATCGATAACTAGCTTTAATAAAACCCGCCATATAAAATATTATCATAAATACGTACTTACATATTTTAGAACCAAATTTATTGTTAGGCATTAAATGGGTGCATGAATCTGTGGCTTATTGTTTGGCCAAAACGACTTTAACATAATCCTTCAAACAGGATTTTGAGTTGTTTTAAATGTTGTATGATTTATTTACCAATGGAAATAACACAAGCAGAATATTCATTTGTTTGTCTTGCCCTCTGAGTAGCAGTCAAATGGTACCCGGCTAACTTAGAGGGCATTAAATCTCACTGATTCTTTTTGCCTACCCCAGAGTCCTCCTGCAGTTGCGTGCCCAGTCATAGCAAGAGGCACATCGTGTTGACATCCGGAACTCCTCCGGGAAAGATCTCAGGAACTTACGAGTCCTCGCGTTGTTTACGACGGATCACACAGGCTCTCAGGACATGATTTAGAACTTACAATTTTCCAGCTGTGATGAAAACTATGATTGGTTTCTTTTTCCAATTCTCTTTCGAATCGGGTTTTTAGCAATCCAATCATTCCACTTCGTTTCCAGCATTCGTAGGCGGGAACTTACGGAATATGGCACAACATTACACAGCGAACATATATTTTCGTACCAGTTGGCATATGGTACAGCGGTGGGCTTTGCTGATAACCGGGTTCAACAAATGGCCTCCAGTTCAAATTCAATTATATATATAATATATATATATATAATATATTTATTTATATGTATTGTCAACGACAGAGTCTTCGGATGACTTCAACCGAACCGACGATAACTGAGCGAACTTGAATTCTGGAAAACTTTGCCGTCACAAGTCACATCACATAGATGCTCGTCGAATTTCGGTCGTCAATCCTTTAATCGCTTCACTTGTGTAGTTGGCTCCAATCATCCACCAGTGTTGGATTCTTCCGTTGAATCCCCTTTCACTAGCATCGGTCTTCTGGGTTGATTCTTCGTCCACCAGTCTATTAATAGTAGTAGTAATAATAATAATAATTAATAATAATAATAATCTAAGAACCCTATATGCGTATATTTCACTTAATTCTGCTCCACGAACATTTTCTGCATACCTTAAAATGCCCTTGTCTAGATCAGTTAGATAGACATGTGTGCAGCGCTTTGAGTGCTAACTAACAGGCGCTATAAGAAGTGTTTCAATAACTACGTACAGATAACTGTTGCGCTCGTTGCCAATATGAATACCTGGCCATGCTGGACTGAGACTCACGGAGTGACTGGAAGACTAATCGCTTTGGAAGATGACTGAATACTTGGAATTTTTTTGTGGTCACTCGATCACTCCGTTAGCTTAATGTCCGATCAATAAATGACCACTTCACAGGTGGCATCGAGATATATTTCTGTGCCGAGCTACTTGTTAGCGATGCGGTATTTTTTGTGGGGCTATGTAGCATATTGGATAGAGCGCTCGGCTTGTAACGCGGAGGGTACGGGTTCGAACCTCTTCCGAGACGGTCACTGTGTAGGGACCTTGAGCAAGTCCTTCACTCACAATTGCTCGGCGCCATCGGTTGATGGTAAGTCATTAGATAGTGGCGCCTAATAAATGCAGAAATAATAAATAATGCGGTATTTATAAGACGCTGAATGCGGGAATTTAATACCAAAGCTTAGAAACGACAGGTTTTGACTGTTGTGTAGGATTGATGACTTTCTAAGGCATTTCATATTGATTTTGCACCGTTTTTGGCCAGCGTTGAGGCATTATATGTCATCGCATGGTTAACATGTTACGCCAGTGTTGAAAATATTATGTGCTGGGCAGTGTGGAGGCTTTCGTTAAGACAATCATCTCGCACATTTATTCCAATCTTCAAGCTATTTTAGAGATGCTTTATACTGTACATTTTAGAACAATCTGCCTTGATATGCAGTTAGTGAAATTTCGGGTAAGCTCGGATATGCAACACTTTAGAACCTCGGTTATGCTTTGTCATAGGCTGTGTTGTGCGATACATTAAACTGTATGCGCCATTTCTTGTTTATCATTTTATGCCAGCGAGGTAAAGCGAGGTTCATAAATGGTTGACAGCACACACATGTATAACACAGACTACAGTAGTTGTAAGCTGATAGTTGTGTAGTTAAAACATAAACGAGGTGTGGACTCCTTTCCTTTAATGCTTGAGCACAGTTGGGAATTTTTCTAACACCTCTTAACTGTAATGGGCAATTACTAGGCTTCGGTCTCTCGGACAGTCCTTTGGGTGGGCGCTGTAAGGTTCACCAGTTATGTCTGTGCAGAAGAATATGTTATCCTAAGAAGCTCAGTGTAATGCTATCTATCGTATCCTAATGAATACTAATGTGCCTGTCTCTGGTGGAATTTATGGTGCGCTTTTACGCATGGACTGCTATCTGTCCGGCCTTCTTTAATCACTCCCATGCAGTTTATCCAGCTATCCTGTCCTCCAGAACGGCCCCGGCGCAGGCCGTTTGGCTCTATAAAGATCGATTCCGTTGCCTTTCGGGGTCTGCGAATTTAAAGGTTGAACACTGTTTCGCAAATCCTTCCATTAGTGTTTTATCGGCATGAATGGAGTTTAACCTAATCAGGAAGCCCTCAGTTTCTACCAGGATGGTCTTGAAATTTTAAGGCTGTGGAGTTCCAAGTTAATTGCATTATTTTCCTCAAATAATTGTGTTACAGGAACAGGATGGTCTTTGATGTTGCGTGATCCCACAGTTTGACGTATAAAGGACCTGGTCTCAAGTTTGCTGCAGAATGGTCTAGAAGTCCACCCCTTGGCACAACATGGTCTTGAAGTCCCTGATTTTGAGCACAATCCAATCCAATCTAATCTACAGGGACTTATATGTGTTTAACGATGTACGTGTGTATGTATAGACTTATTTGCATGTATGGACGTGTGTAGTTGAACTTGTCGACAGTACCTTCTCAAAGGTGTTCTTCACAACCTAAATGATATTGGAGTTCGTTAATAAAAGCAAATAATCCTCAAAAAGCTGGAAAATTCATCACTGGCGGGCTTTCACACACACGTAGAACCTAAGCGCGTCCCATAGCTAACGAATTGTCTTGTCTAATATAATCTAAAGACTTCTCTAGCGCTGTTATTATAATAGTCCAAGGCATCAATCGATGGTCGCTTCAAGGGAAATCGCAATCAAATTCACAATCCATTGGAAAAGCCTGGTCGAATTCCGATAGGTCAGAGAAACCAGAAGCCAGGCTTTGGTGAGTATATGTTTGTATACAGTATTCTTAAAAACCTATCAGGGGCACTCATTATATATATATATATTTATGTATAGGTATGCAATATGCATATATATGTATGTATGTCTATATATATTATGTGCCTGTATGTGCAATATGTATATATATATTCATGTATGGTTGACCTTTGACACAATGTTCAGAGTATTTTGGTCCGTGTAGCTGTTGTAATGTGAAGGGAAAATCACAAATCAATGTAATGCATGCAAAGTTTTCTATTCGTTTTCTGTGTTATCGCTTTAGTTTCTTGTAATCGTAACTGTAACGCAGCATCTACACACACTGTCTGTCGGAAGCTCTGTGTTCATGGCTTTCTCTGCCCCATGCAGCCACTTGGTATTGGAGTCAGCCGATGGTAGCTGCCCGTAAGTCACCGACGTCAAATGTGCAAAGGAATATTATCCCGGACACGACAACAACGAGCGAACGAACTCCACACAGAGCAATACAGTCTAAGTCATACCTCTGGAAATAGCAGGCACTAATGGAGCCAGAACGGTGTAAGACATAAACTGTCTAGTACTAAAGCACAGTTACTGTGGCATACACTCGTAAAAGCAATATCTGGAAACAGCAGATACCAATGCAGATCACGGACTTAACTGTCTAGTAGGCTACTAAAGTACAGTTACTGTGGCCTATTGCCGGACATTACTGTGCCCTTTCGAATGAATCAGACGAAACTGTCTGGTGGCAGATGACAATGGCCTACCCTTTGTGTCTGATGCTTTCAGACATTTTATATTATGTACCTGGTGTATAGCATCTTTTAAGAACTTCTTAAAGGCACTTACGTCTGCTAGTCGTCTAGCCACAGCGATATCTGCTCTTAGCAGACATAACATAGAAGGGTGCGTTCTTAAGGATGGCTATTTCTGCTCTTTGTGGGATGAGAACGAGATTAGCAGGCAGCGAACTATCATCCAAGGCAGTGCAATAAACCATGAGGTTTAGCGTATAGTCCTTCTCTGTTGCTGGACCCATTGCGTGGAACACTCTTCCTGACCACGTGACGAATGCCCCATATCTGGAAACATTCCAATCACGGCTTAAGGCTTGTCTCTTCAAAATATCACTTCTGCTGTTGATTTTTAATTCGTTACAGCGCCCTATTTTCGGTCTCGGCCGTGCTACTGCGCTATATAAATCTTTTCATCATCATCGTCATCATCATCATCATCATTAACAGTATTGCCCAAAGTAGTTTAATAACAAGCAGTATAATAACAGAAAGTGTACCTCATTATAGTGTTACACTGGGGCAGTGTTATACACAGAGTGTTACATCATTAACTGCATATATACCGATTTCAGTGTAATATATTATTATTATTTCCTACTACAACAACTACTACTACCACTACTACCACCACTACTACTACTACTACAAAACATTTCATGGATACAATGCAGTACGCATGCGACTTAGTAAGCATCATAGGCTTCGTAAATGCACAAGTACGGTATGCACACGATATCGATGTTTTGACAGAAAGTAAGGCTGCGCACGTAACAACAATATGATTTATGAAGTTTTTGTCTATGTTGTTTTTTCCGGTTTTCATTTTGTTGTGATTTCATATCTTTTGATTGTGTTTCTGCGATGTAGTTTCTGCAAAAGTCTGCTGCTGAAAAATCGTCGCTGAAGTCGATCATTTTTAGGACCTGCGCTTTTCCTCATCTGGAATGCCAATTTCGATAGGAATACCAGTTTATATCTCTTTAGCTCTTTCCATAACCTTGTATAGATTGTATTTAGAGGTCGTAAATGTGGTGAATGTAATGTAAATGTAACTATGAATGTAATATGGATGCAACGCAAATGTAATGCAAATGTAATGTGAATGTAATGTAAATGTAACGAAAATGTAAATCTTCGTAATTTCTCAGCGGCACACAAATGCCGCGTCAGAGAGCCCAGCTTAACCACTGGCGCTATATCAAATTAAGTCCGTAAGATGGCCTAGAGGCAGCACATTCCAAAGGGCGGCAAAACTTAAAAATTAAAAAAAATTGAAATTAAACCTTAAATTTCATTTAAAACTGCGAGCGACGACAATAAATAAATATAATTATAATGCTATATTAACGACAATATATTGTTCATTGCTTTTTCATTTGAAATGTTGCAACCTATTGTTGCAACAAATATGAAACAGTTAAATCTCTTAAACATAAATATTAGGGGAGGTCAAAAAGTACTCTGGTTCTATACCTGCAAAGCTAATGAGGTTACAAGACCTTGGACCTGTTACAGTATATACAAAGAAGAAATGGCGGCTGCGCAATCACAATATGTACAAAACGCCACGTACTTGTATAAACGCGTGCATATGCATCTACACATACAGGAGTAGGTCTATTTCTGTTCACGGTAACACAATCATGAAAATTTCATGTATTTCCTGCCAATTCAAAACAGTCTTTTGTTCTGATGGCGTCTGCCACTCTGGACCAGAGAATGAAAAGATTTACGACGCAGTCTGCCGACAACGGACTCGGTTTGGATGCTGAAGTCGTGCGAAAGCTGCTTGAATAATGCGTCACTTGTGATGAATTAGTCGCCTCCGAAGTCGAATAACTCAAAATGAAGGCATTGGAAATGCTTTTGTTTTGCTGCCTCAACGTACAGACCTGGTTGTAAAACCTGACGAAACCTATTTCGACTTGTTCTCTGTGCCGAGGTTCTGTCTGACAGTCCATCGGTTTCGGCTGCGCAGAGGCTTTTAGGTGGCCTTTGGACGATGCGTCAGTGATATATTTCTGTTGCACTGTGCGCTGGTGTTGATATCTTGTGTCTTAGCATAGGCCTGCTTAAGGAAATTGTGGCAATTAAGCTTGTGCGGGATAAAAAATGCGCTATAGTAATTGTCTAGACACATAGATAAAACAAGTGTGTGGAAATGAAAATCTCTATAGTGTCTTTTAAGAAATTGCTAAAGGCGCCATTCTATGTAGCCTAAAACGCTGTTGGCGTAACTTTTTCATATATGTTACAACAATTACAACATTTAGTGTTCATTAAGAGAAAACAATCTATACTAAGCATCTTTATGTTATTTTATGACATCTTAGTGTGTTTTGTTTATACGTTACTTCAGGCATACAACAGTGACATTTTTTATGTCTATTGCGAATGATTTCAACATTTTATGATGGTGCCATCGTAATGTTATCTGTTTTACTTTATACAAGTGTCATTGTATCTGTCTATGTCAGATCCACAAGTACTGTCAGACACTTTCTTTCAGCACTTATTGTACTTTCTTTGTGTCAGTATGTGCGTGTTTCTAAAATGAGTTCCACAGAAACAAAGAAATGTTTCATTAAATAAATCATACAATAAATTTAATAAAATAAAAAAGAAAATAAAGAAATAGATCGGAAGATTGATTTTTTCCTGGAGATGACTCGAAACGTTGTCTGTTGCTTTCCGTATTTCAGACAACGGTCTTCATCCTCCTTTTCCAGAAAAACGCTCGGTCCGCAAAACTTCCATCCTTGGTGGAAGCAGAATCATGGAATGTGAGATATCATATCCAGGGGGTGTCTACATCGAACACATCATAACGTGGCGTAAGCAGGGCATTGAAGTTCCAGTATTCATCCAGTTTAATGGGTATCCACCGCACGTGGATGCAGGTTTCCAGGGACGAATTCGGCTTGTTGAGCAGGCTTCCATAGAGATCTCCGACATCCAGCAAAAGGACCAGGGCTGGTACGAGTGTTCCACTGTGTTCCTTAAAGGCGTGGAAGAGAAGGAAACAAGCAGCAATGGAACTTGGATATACCTGATGGTCCACTGTAAGTTGAGATAAGTGACTTTGTGGATTACTTATGATTTGTGCACGATTTCAGCGTTTGTAACATGTTGTGGAGTGCATTTGGCAACAGATTTAACATGTTGTGTTCTTTTTAATGTTGTCTTGAGTCTGAGTTCGTGTGTTGTCTCTGTGCTATGTTCAGTTAGGACTTGATCGTATGCCTTAGATGCTGTGTTTGTTGCAGGCAAATTTTTACACACATTTCCTCTACTGAAGTTTCAAGTGTTCTTGACATAATATCTTGAAATGTCTTAAGTTATAGTCCTTTTGTTGTTTTCTCAGAGCATCTTGTCTTCATGTTGATGTCATAGAAACTGGTACTATATCAGTTTGTTCGTTGTCGTGGCTACGTATTTGTGTAAATTGCGAAGTATTGTGTTTGTTGCTATGACAATGAATAACACGAAATAGTGCGCTCTGTCTTTTCTTGTAAACTCTGATGTTATCAAGTCTGTATGCAGACTACATTTTACGGATTTAGAAATCTCTGCATGTTCAGTTACATTACTCTCTCCTTCTGGCTGGAATTAATCCCCTCTAGGGATGTTCAGTTACAATACGCTATGCTACAACATCACAGTACACTATAGTATGCATACTTGGCTATCTAAGTGGTCTTAAGTGATCATGGCTTGAGTGTACTTTAGTGATATGAATCACAGTGCGGAGGTTTTAGGTTTTAGATTAGATTACGCAGAGCAGGCAGGGTAGTTACGGTTTCACACTGGCTTCCTCCTTGTATTACTACATGATGTATTTTTCCCATGATACCAGCTACTATATGTAATACTCTGTAAGCAGCAATGCCAGAACATTCCAAAACATAAACTACCTGTAAATAGATCACACACATTGTAACAAAAACCAGTCACTTCCGGTTGGTAACAATGAAAGTCAACTAACTGTCTAGACGTAACACGCAGAAACCCTACTACGGGTTTGCCTTTGAGCTAGCTTTTATAGAGCTTATTTTGAGCCGACAATGCTCAGTGAACTCTTGTCTATTGCTCATTTCCCGACACTAAAAGGATGACTATAATCATTCTAACGCAGCAGTGTCTGCTGTAAGTAGACACCTCTCGGCGAAGCGAGCTAAGTCTTAACAGTTGCCAGCTAATTTGTCACGACTATTATTAACGTCTGCTCAACGCTTGGTAAAGCGGCAAATCCCTCTCTCGATCGTCCCCTCCTGTACGCTAATAAGGGCTTAATTGTGCAATTTAGATTGCCAGTGTCTAATTACAACATTGTCAAGAGCGACGGAATAGAGCGCCCCCTGGCGTAGGTGGGTAAGCTCGGTATGTCGTCGTGTGGCCGGTGAAATGTCAACCTCGCTCACTTACAAGGAAAATGTTTTAGGGCCTTTTTTAATTGTGAAGGTCTGTGGGGAGTGATTGTACAGCGCCTTTTAAAAACGGTTCAGAGATACTATGAGCTTACATATATATAGACGTATATATATACAGGTGTATGCATGTGTATATATATAAGTGTATGTAAGTACATGTATGTATGCGTGTATGTACAGTTATGTGTATGTGTATGTATGTAGGCATGTATGTGTGTTCCGGTATGTATATATTTGTGCATGTATGTATGTATGTATTTATATATCGGGTGTGTATGAATGTATGTATGTATGTATGTATGCGTGTATGTACAGTTATGTGTATGTGTATGTATGTAGGCATGTATGTGTGTTCCGGTATGTATATATTTGTGCATGTATGTATGTATGTATTCATATATCGGGGGTGTATGCATGTATGTATGTATGTATGTATGTATGTCTGCATGTATGTGTGCGCGTGTATGTATGTGTGCATATGTGTGCATGTGTGTATGTGTAAGTGGGCATGTATACATACATACAAACATACATGAATGCGTGCATGTGTGCAATATTTACGTACACAAGTATACTACCTGGACATTTTCCCACATTCCTCACGATTACCATCGATCTCGAGTCTTATGATCGAAACCGATCCCGGGAATTAAGCACTGGGCCTAAAACCATTCGGATCGAGTTTTCCCTTTTTCCTCCGAGTGCAAATAAAACGCAAGAGTTTTGTTTCCCAGCCGTTGTTTGAGTTATTTATGCGTCTGTGGTTTACAGCTTAACTGTCCGATCCGAACGACCACAGTGGGACGCATAAACCGAATACCACTAACGAACCAGAATCGATGTTTTGTTCATGTTCCGAGTCTGGAGTCCATTAATAACTGGAAGGAACTTGGTCTCTATGTTTGATGCATCGAGCTGTAATTTGTAATCACGATTGTAAGCCGGTCGTAGGAATTTGTCTTCCACTTCACTTAATTCCAGTTGACCTACAAATGTCACTGATCCAACTGTCGAAGCTGCGAGGGTCGCCGCGGAAGGTCGCCACGATTTGACCTCCGTTGTTTCAGAATTAACCCATTAGATTTAGATAGAAACGTTTGAATATTAACTACGCTGGCGCTTTATAATCTATTTATCACGAGTAGAATGCGCAAGAGGTATTGCCACGCCTTAATAATTAATTGATTGACAGTTCTCCTTATATAGTTAAAGGCTTGATTTTCTTTATTGCTTCTCAGATAAAAATCTCAGCCCTAAGACTCAAGTTTTCAAACCTTCCTTTCTCAGCTTACTCCAATCAACAAATCTGACTTGAGATTCGTGATCTAAGCTTTTAATCTCCTAACGGACAACGTGCCTTAGATCATATTCCCTCTGCCCTTCCGAGAAAACGTTTTCATATTTGGTCCAGTTATCACATCCATCGTCGATCTCTCTCTGTCTCTTTCTCTGTGTCTCTGTATCTCTGTTTCTGTCTCTCTCTCTTGCTGAAGGCTGTTTTCTGTCAGTTTGCACGTTATCATCCTCATCATCATCATCATCAGCAGCAGCAACAACAACAACAGCAGCAACATCAGCATCAGCATCACATCAGCACCAGCATCAGCATCAGCATATGAATCATCATCATCATCATCATCATCATCATCATCATCATCATCATTCTCATCACCAATGGTTTGGGTAACAGATATCTTAACATTCATTCAATGGTTTTCCAAAATCTTACCATGCACAGAAGAAGAAAGAGGAGAAGGAGGAGGAGGAGGAGGAAGAAGGAAAAGGAGGAGGAAGAGGAGGAGGAGGAGGAGGAGGAGGAGACATGAACTTTCCACCGACAGTGTGGTGTATACTCATTTCATACCGAGTTTGCCAGGATGCCATTGCCATACGTTCGCCACAGAAAAACTTGTACATTTACATTTACATCTATGAAATTCTCCAGATCATTCGTGGCTGGCGTCCCTTCAGAGTCCCTTGACTGAGCTGGTCTAAGCTGACGCCTCTCGCCTTCTCACTGCCGATCATCGCTATCGTTTTCCTAGACGTCATTTACTCCCACGCCTCAGCAGATTTACGTTGTTGCCATTTTTAGCTGCTTGGTATGGATGGACGATGCAGAGACGGGCGTTGTACGTATGAATGTACAGATGTATGTGTGTATGTATGTGTGTATGTATGTGTGTATGTATGATTGTACAGATGTATGCATGTATGTAAGCCTGTATGTATGTATGTGTGTATGTATGTGTGTATGTATGTGTGTATGTATGAATGCTTGTATGTGTGTATGTATGTGTATGCCTGTAAGTATGTGCGTGTTTGTGTGTGTTGTGTTTGTATGTATGCATGTATGTATGTATATATGTATGTATGCGTCTAGGTATGTATGTATGTGTAATTATGTATGAATTTATGGATGGATGTATGTGTGTACATATGTATGCACATATGTATGTAATTATGTATGTATATGTATGTATGCTTGTATGTATATGGATGTATGTGCAAAGATATGTTTATGTTTACATTTATATAGAGCCTTCTAAGAACGTTTCAAGGCATTGTCTACGCATTTGTTCAAAAGTGAAAAATAACTGGAATGGTATGGAAACTCCATTTTTGCAGTAGATTGAAGACTGACTCTGTCTGTGGTGCGATTCCAAAATCACTCTGACCCACATTTATTCCTGGAGATTAGGGTCGTTTATCTTTCCCGAAATTGCCCTGGGGCAAAACCTATGTTTCTCATGTTCTCTTCTATAGATACTTGCTTCATTAAAAATTGGCAGTTTTATGTAACTTGGGGCAAAAACTAATACGAATAATTGTAATGATGATGATGATGATGATGATGATGATGATGATGATGATTATAATAATAATAATATAAATAATAATAGAGTAGTAGCTGTAGTTGTAGTTGTAGCAATAGCAATGGTAGTAGTAGCAGTAGTATTATAGTAGTATTAGTGGCGGCAGCAGCAGCAGCAATAGTAGTAGTAATGACATGGTGGCGGATTGTTAAATGCTTTTGCTTTTGTGTGAGCGGTCTTAGTTCTAGGACTTAGCGATTGTTTAGCTGAAGCACAGTCATTACAAACAGCAGTCCAGCAACACGTCATCCTTGTCATTTCATCTATACAACATTTATATAGCGCCTCTGAAAGGTACCTAGAAGGCGTTATGCAAGGTCTTTGTTGACTACCTTCAAATTTCGACTAAAAACTCGTCTCTTCCTGGACTCATCACTTCAGTAACCTGTTTCCTTCACAAATTGTCCCACTGTTTTAGATTTGAATCGCCCGGGTATTTGACATGCACACCAATTCGCTTAACAGCAGCCACAGACTGATGCCTCGAGCATTGTGATAGTGGCGCTACAGAAGTTCCCAGACAACATTTAGAGTAACTGCGCAAGTGTCTAGGTACACTATATTACATACTACATTACATACCACGCTCGACAAAAATGATTTCTGAGTAATAAAAAGAACTCTGGCGCAGATGCAAACACCTGTCAAGGTGGCTATCCTTTCAACGTTCTTTCCACGACCTCTTTTCAGCAACGAATTTCATCATGTTCGTTTTTTCGATCGAACGTAAGATCCCAGCACGCGTGAGAGAAGCTGAAAACGCTAAAAGCGTAGTCCAGGTCGACAGCGAGGGCAGCGTCGAGCCAACGTTTCGTCTAGGTAATTGGAAGGGTATTAAAATATAGAAGTGGCGAGAGCTTTGCGGGTAATTGATGGCGCTTTTTGTGCGGCAAGATTTGCTAAGCAGGATTGACCACTATTTCAAAGGCTGTACTTAATCAATCTGCGTTCGCGTTGGTCTCGTACGGTGGGCACGGTTCTTCCCTTCAGTGCAGTCCCTTCCTGGCTGCTAATGAAGTTGATGCCAGCCGCGGCAGCCAACGATTGTCGAGCGTTTCAGAGGCTTTGCGACGCTTGGAACGGAGACAATTTTCCGTTGCAATGACTGTGGGATAGTTTGTGGAAGTGCGAGGTCTTGTGAGTGATGGCGTGTTCGGCGACGTTGTAATTTCCGACTGTTACTGGTCGTTTTTGATTTTTTTTCGGCGAAAACAGGCATGCTTTCTGACTCAAACTGTTTTTGAGCTTTCAAAAGTAATTCACATTTAAATAAGCAATCTGTGGAAACAATAGACGCTAGCTTGGCCTGAATGCCAACGCCCAAATATATAATGTATAGTCATCATCATTACCACATTTACCACCATTACCATCACCACTCACCACCACCACCACCACAATCATATTCATAAGCATCGCATCGTCATCATTGTCGTTGTCGCCGTCGTCGTCATCGTAATCATGGTCATCACCATAATGTGTTTAACCCAAAGCAGTGGTAAAAATATGTGAAATTTACAGCAAATTTTGAAATTTCTCAAAAATCCTTTGTTTCCAGGCCCCCTAAAAAACCCAGAGCATGAGAATTGCGACTAGTACAATCGTTCCAGATTTTGGGAAGCTTGTTAAAACATGTTCTCAGCTGCATATGTCTCACTAACAATGGCAAAAAGTTAAATTTTTTCATTTAATGTTATTGTATTAAACTTGCCAATTAATCAATTCATTAGTTGTAGCAGTTTCTTCATGTTTGACGATTAATGAAAGTTTAAAAAAATTTTAACCCGGCTCCTGAAAGTTTTTGAGCTTCTAGTGGCCCCATGTTCAAAAAGTTTGCCCACCCCTGGTCTAACCCTACATTACTGTTTTTCAGAAGTTGTTTCTGTTGGATTGCAGCCAAGCCCCGTCTGATCAACGAATCGCCGAGTTCCCTGCTCCTCAGGGACGACGATGTACTGAACCTGACGTGCGAGGGGGCGGGCAACCCGGTCCCTGTGGCCACCTGGTCGAAGGACGGACGGGGTCTCGTCGGGGCTTCGGAAAGGGTTCAGGTCACCCGCAACAACCTACTCGTTAGGTCATTGAGGAGGACGGATGGAGGAGTCTACGTCTGTACCGTCAAGAACGTAGTCGGCCAGGACTCCTATGTCGTCAGGGTTGTCATTGAAGGTGACAGAACTGCTAAGCATATGGACAGTATTTATCTGGTTAATAATAACAAATACTATCAACAACAACAATATTATAAATTTGCAGCTAAGATTGGCTATTGTAGAACAATGCATCAAAACCTTTTTTTCAAATCGTGTAGTATCCTTCTACATCCGGTAAAAACTTAGTTGTATCTGTGATAATAATACTGCTAATAATGACGTTAAGAGTATTATTATTATTACTATTATTATTATTATTATTATTATTATTATTATTATTATTATTATTATTATTATTAGGTATATTAACAGCAAGAATTAAGAATCCTATCCATTTTTGTTTACAGTTGATTGCTTCTATTTTGGGTAAACAATGATGATGACGACGATGACGACGACGACGACGATGATGATGATGATGATGATTACTGATACAAAATAGGATAATTTCTGTCAAACTATCTCATGAATTTTCTGATTGCTTGTACAGTCTCTGTGAAGTACTCATCATAGCTGAGCTTTCACACGTTACTGCGTTGTTGAATTGTGTTGACTTAGTTCCATCCTATCTTGTGAACCTGTCTTTTGGTTTTTTGGCCTCATGGAGCTTCACTAGTTTTGTCTCGTGGATTGTGAATTCAGAAGTTTCCAGATTACATTACATAAGATCTTGTCCTTATCGTGTCGTAATCTCTTGATTTCTACAGCGCCCAACGAAAGCTAAGTCGCGGGAACCAGCTAATTCCCAGGCGCTATATCTATCATTATATACCTCATCTTATGGAAGCTCATCATGTACACAGCTGAATTTTATCTGCTTTATCTGCATTTATGCGGCGTGTTATGTTGAATCGTCTGCGAAGGGTCATACAACACGAGATCGCACGCGTTTCAGGGAACACATACATAATGGTGCCGCCAAGGAACGTTACGGTCTTCGAGGGAGGCCAGGTTCGGTTCACATGTGAAGCGGAAGGCTTTCCAAGTAACATCACGCATCACTGGTTTCATAACGACATCCTGCTCAAGTCGCTCGACGACATATATCCTCACAAGGTCACCATATTCGCCAACGGAACACTCGTTCTCAACGCCACCGCCAGAGAGGACGCCGGATGGTACAAATGCCGCCCCTCCAACGGACTTGGGGTAGCGCCAGAAGCATCCGCATATCTCAATGTCACTTGTAGGTCTCTCGTGCATTCGTAACGCCTGCCGCCATTGCCAGAGTAAGGCAAGGTAAGGTAATATAATGCAAGGAAAGGTAGGTAAGAAAATGGCAAAAAAGGAAATGTGCACTAAGGTAAGGTATAGGAGAAGGTTAGGTAATCCAATCTCATGCCATAACATCTCGCGTACATGTTAGAGCAAATCTCGGATGGTTTTGTTGTTGCTGCGATTTGCTGTTAGAATCTGTTTAATTTATTTTGCTGGATATATTCAATATAAATCCAGGGGATTGAATATGTCGGCTGGCCATTTTATAGCGCCTTTTTAAAACTGTCGTGTAGATCGAACGTGTGAAACAAGTTGTTGCAATATGTTATATTCAGTAAGCAGGATAAAATTTGCCATAAATGAAGACTTTTAATGAAATATCGATAGATCGAATTTTGCTTTTTGGTCCAAGAAATCGAACTAAGGAGTTGACGTATTTGTGTTGATCATCAACGGATCATTGCAGAAACATATCCAGCTGAAAGACTTCGTGTTCCTTCTTTGATTATTTATAGATCAGTATATTAACATGATCCAAACTTAGAATTTTGCCAGTGTGCTTCGACCATGTCTAAATCATTTGTATTCAAGTTTGCCATTTTTCTCCGATCATCTACAGCTCATTGTATTAACGTGATCCAAACTTAAGATCTCTGCTGTGATCATAGATAGATAATTGTGTTAACATGGCTAACACGGTCCTTGCACTGGGACCTTAAATGGCGTGGCACCCATTCAAGCGGGGAGCGGTGGTGAAAGATCTCCCCCGATAAACTCATTGTAAAAATGAACAGGATCGAGGCCATACGGTCCCTATAGAAACACGTGTACATTTACATTTACATTCCGACTTAGCTAAGTCTTCCATTTTGTGTCGACACGATCCAAACTGTGGATGCGCTTTATTCGTAGACCTACCGCGCGTCGTCAGCATGCCGGTTCAGCTGTTCCTAGCGAAGGGCCTTGAGGGAAGGATCGACTGTCCAGTCGACGCCAATCCGTCGGTCACTCTGATCGTCTGGTCAAAGAATGAGCGAATGATCGACTGGACTCGATCGGTCCACTTGCGCACTAATAAGCAGGGCACGCTCATCATCTCGCCCGTTGAATCCGGAGATGAGGGCCGATACTCATGCACCCCGTACTCCCCCATCGGCGCGGGGCAAAGTTCGTCACCCGTTCAGATACTGGTCAAAGGTCAGAATATATAAATACGGACAGGATGATGTTCTCAAGTAATGTACAGTAGATATCTTGATATTAATGTTGAACCTTTCATATGGTGGTGAAGGATCTCCCTTGATTGAAAAACGAGCAGGGTCGAGGCCATGCGGTCGCCATAGAAAACCGTGTATATTTACATTTTACATTTACATATGCGATATCATGTAACGTAGTATGATGCAATATATCGTAATGTAATAGACGATTTCGTCAAGCCATCACAACAAATGTAATGTAATAGAACAGAGGATTTTTTTCTTGCATGGTGTCAAGACCTAAGTTTCATTGTGTGAATGTTGCTTTTCAGTTTTTCTCTCGGTCAATGTGAGTGTTTTGTTGAAAGAAGCTCGTAATAAATGAGCAATTTTGCAATTATGTAATTTTACCTTATTTTACCTCACAGTGTCATACCTTACCTTACATTAACTTACATTTCATTAACTTACCTTGTCTTACTCCACCTTGCCTTTTCTTGTCTTACCTTATATTATTACCTTACCTTTCTTTGCCTTATCTTACTATACGTTACGTTACTTTAGTTTATCTTAATTTCATCATCATCATCAACATCGTGAACCGTGGGCTCAGCGCCCGTAGGTGTCCGATGCCATTTTCACCATGTTCTTCCACTGTTTATCTTAATTTACCTCACCTTATCTCATCTTACCTTACCTTATGGTTTCGACGGGTTGTTTGCTTAACCTGAACTCATTACGCTTCTGTAGATCCACCATTCTTTGTGGTAAGACCGAATGACATTTACCAGAGAGAACCAAGTGAGTCAGTTACCATGCCATGCCTGGCTGATGGGGATCCAGAGCCAACGGTTATCTGGCGCCAGGTAAGTTATCCTTTCAGCTGCCGGGTTTTTCTTCAGGCCTTCGCTTCTGTTTTACCCTGTCTTGGGTTTTAATGTTTATGGTTGCATGTATGCCTGGGTGTATGTATGTATGTTTGGGTGTATGTATGTATGAATGTATGCGTATATATATATGTGCATGTATGTATGTATGCATGTATGTGTATGTGCATATGTATGTATGTGTGAGTATGTATGCACGTGTGTATGTGTGTATGTATGTGGAGTTTAAAGAGCTCACATAATAATAATAATAATAATAATAATAATAATAATAATAATAATAATAATAATAATAATAATAATAATAATAATAATAATAATAATAATAATAATAACAATAAAAGTAACAATAACACTAATAATAATATGATGAGATGTAACTGTTCCAGTTGAAAATTTATTTTCTCAGGACATTTATTAAAACTGGGGATCATATCTGCTTTGGGCACAAATAATAATATTAATTATGACCTTGTCTCATACAAATTAGGTCGATGGCAGTTTACCGATGGACAGAGTTTTGGAAGAGAAGGGGAATTTCACCCTCTTTGGTCTGGAAATTGATGACGAGGGGTTTTTCGAATGTGTGGCAAGTAACGTTGTCAGCACCGTTGTAACAACTGTTCTTCTGATCATTGAAGGTATGTAACAACTGTTCTTCTGATTATTGAAGGTATGTAACAACTGTCTTTTGATTATTGAAGGTATGCAATTCCAGATCTGATGGACATGTCTACAATCTTTTATGGGCAATTAAAAGTTCATTCAATTATTCATTTTGTCGTTTTATTTTGTTTTCATTTTATTTAATTTTATCAGTCTATTTTAATTATGTAGTAGTCGTCTGTCTTTGCTAATCTGTGAACTGTAGAGGAACATTGTCTTGCTTTGTTATCACCGAATGCTCTCAAATATCTCACTTCGGTAGAAAGTTCCTTAAACTCTAAGGTAATCGTAATCCCAAGATTTCTACAGCGCCCACCGAAAGCCGCCGCGCCGCGGGGACCAGCTTATTCCCAGGCGCTCAGTCAAAACAAAAATCGATAGGCAAAAGGGTTCGGTTCCAGGTCAAGATCCAAGAGTCAGGTAGAGAGACAGCGTGGCAGCTACGGTGGGTGATGTTTGGGGTTGGAGAGGAGAGACAGGTAAGAGGAAGAAGGGGTGTCAGGACAGGATGACATCTCGCAATGAAGTGCAAACGATTTGCGCGGTTTCTCTTCAAAACGTTCAATCGCATATCTTGGAAAATGAAAGCTAACCCATTTTTGAAGTCATTCTGCTCGATGCCTCGTCTATCGGCACTCCTATCGTAATCATTAACTCGAGATTTCTACAGCGCCCAAAGAAAGCTAAGTCGCGGGAACCAACTCACAGGTGCTCAATCAAAACAAATTCGATAGGCATGTACGGTCAGATTCAGTTGCAGGTCAGTATCCAAGAGTCAGACAGGTAGAAAGGCAGACGGCTACAGTGGATGGTGTTTGGAATTGGAGCGGCGAGATAGTTAAGGGGAAGAGGAGGAATCAGAATCGGATTTGTGGAAGAGGAGTGTTTTCAGTTTTGAGTGAAGATCTGGGCCGAGATTAAAAGGGGCGAGGTGCTACTGAGCTCGTAGGATGGGTAATATACTTGTCGTATTCTGGCGGGAGTTTATTCTAGGGGGAGCAGTTGTGGCTATGCAACGATTTCCAAATTTTAAGAATGTAGTGACAGAAAGGTGAAAGTGTCGAGGCCTAAGAGGAGCGGGTTGAACGGAGTGGTTGGATTGTAAATAGCTGACGAAGACAGTAGTGTTGGGAGGATTGAAGTATATTGTATGTAAGTGTTAGGATTTTGTACTCTATCTGTTCAGATATTTTAAGCCGGTAAAGTGGTTTGAGAACAGAAGTGACGTGATGGTGTCTGGGGATTTTGGTGTCAGCACGAGGGAGATCTTTAGTTCGTTGTTGACAGCTTGCAAGGTTGAATTACACCGAACTGAGAGAAATCGGCCGCAGAGACACAGACAGACAGACAAACAGACAGACAAACAGACAGACGGACAGACAAACAGACAGACAGACAAACAGACAGACAGACATACAGTATCGCCTGACACAGACTGACGTCTAAAGGTCGAATGACTGAGGATACATTTCGGGTTATTTCTTGAATCTTTCAGTGAGTGGCGTTCACGCGGCCTACAACGTTACAGTTGTCACGACATCTTCTTCAGCAACCGTCAGCTGGTTCCCTGCTTACAACGGAGGACACGTCCATCAGTATGTTTTATGGTAATGTTCGGCTCTCGCTGCTACGTTACTGGGACGGATGTCGTTGTCGCTTATTGCGGAATTAATAGTTAATGCCACTCATGCCATTTATGAATTCCAACAGAGAGATGTCGTCACCTTAAATGGCACCTTTTCAGAACTGTTAGACAGCCTAGTCTTAGCGTGTTTATGAGGTTCTTAAAAGGCTCTATATAAATAGCCAGATATTCTGCTTGACGTTATTCTTACTTCCTGCCATATGGACTGTCTGATGTTGTTCAAGACCCAAGCACTAGGCCTACTCTAGTTTTGTTCTTAGTCCCGAGAATCGTGCCAGCGATGCTAGTAGGCCTATGCACCGTTCATGTGCAGCATTATTGTAATGTAACGTATTGGCAAGAATTTTTATTACTTTCTATTTTTAATATGCACCTTTTACAAATGTAATTGATGAAATATAATTTTATGATGACTTTTTTGTTATTTACTATTACCATATGTGTAGGACTGTTTGGACGACAATTATCTGATCCATCATACGAACTCACCAGCACTTCACCTCTTGCAATTTCTGCATTGGTCTTTCACTCAAAACTGAAAACACTTCTTTTCCAAAAATCTTATCGTAATTCTTCCTCTTCCTCTCATCTATCTTCTCGAATCAGTTTCAAACACCATCCACCGTCGCCGTCCGACTGTCTGCCTGCCTGGATCCTGGATCTTGACCTGGAACCGAACCCTTTTGCCTATCGATTTTGTTTTGACTGAAAGCCAGTGAATAAGCTGGTTCCCGCGACTTAGCTTTCGTTGTCAATTTTAAGGTACAGAGACGGAACCGACGAACGTGCAGACTGGAACACCCTCCAAGTGTTTCCAGACGACACCTTCTGCATCACCGTCTACAACCTCCAACCTGGTTGTCTCTACCATTTCACAGTGCTCGCCAGGAGTCACCAGAGTGACGAGGAACTGTTCAGTGAGGTGGTAAATGCCACGACCAAAGGTATTAATGCGTATCAACTTTGATTGCTTAACTTCATTGCTTAACTTCACCTCTTGGACCTTCACATTATCATGTGTATTTACTGAGGGTTTGTAACTGTAATTGTAATTTAAGATTTATAAAGGGCATCTTAGAGAATAAACTCAACAGAGGTGCTCCAGACCCGAACAAGTAAAATCACCGTTAAACAGCACAGTCTTCAAGAGCCTGCGAAACCCAGAGAGGGGAAGAGAGAGGAGCTCGAGTCGCAAAGGATTTGCTTCTTAGCTCCGACTGGGCGCCATTATATCACATATAACAGCGTTTTAGAGGTCTTTTTGATTAGATGAGATTATAGCTGATTAGATTAATTTAGAATAGATTTTATATTAGAATCGATGTAGACTGTATATATATATATATATAGATTATATATTTATTTATATAGAATAGATATAGACTATATATATATAGATTATATATTTAGAATAGATATAGACTCTCCCAAAGAGTCACATTGATTGGGCCCATATTATTATTATTATTAATTAATTAATTAATTAATTTATTTATTTATTTATTTAGTTTGTTGTTGCATTTGTTGTTTTTACCCAAATACTAATAACATTAACAGTGTATTAGACTGTAGAAACTTCTACCCCACATTCTTCTGTCTTCGTAAACACGTGAAATAGATATTCTGACTTTTCTCTGTGTGTCAAGGTCAGCCTGTACTCGTGCGGGATCAGGGCAGCAACACTCCGTTGATGTCGTCGAGTGTCAATTGGGTCATTCCGTCGAGCAGCGATCAGCTGAATCACGCCCCAGGTCTGGATGACACACTGTCTCAGTGTCACATATGCATGCTGAACTCTTCTAAGTCATTCCACCGATGTGACAGATAGCCTATTTCTAAATCTAGGTACATATATACCCGGTCTGTAGACCTAACCTGTACGCATGTAGGCCTATGTATGAACTGCTACCGCCCAGGCTAGAAGCTTTGCCTATGCCGGTCCCACCTGTTGGAACCGTCTCTCGAGATCTGCGACTCGAGCTCCTCTCTCTTCCCCTCTTAGGGTTTCGCAGGCTCCTGAAGATTGTGCTGTTTAACAGTGATTTTACTTGTTCTGGTCGGGAGCTCCTCTGTTGAGTTTATTGTCTAAGAAGCGCGTTATAAATCTTAAATTACAGTTACTTTTACAATTCCTGTGTCACTGTTTAACAACTGTCTCTGATATTAATATCTCAGGGTCTTGGCTTTCGTTGTCACTGAGCAGATATCTTGCACGACCTTGGTGTTACAATGCAATTGCACACATATTACATCTTTGCCTTCATTTTACAACATGTGGAAATTCTTTTAGCATTGTGGCCTAATTTATGCAGGATTAGGAGCGAAAGAGATTAGTTAGTTATAATTGTTTGATTATAGAGCCTAAATATTAGGCCTATGTTCAAACAGCATTACTTTTCTTGTCGTTTGCTTACTATTGATACCTTAGTACCGATATTGATATCTTGGTATTGATATTGGTATTGATACGCTGGTTCCCTGACTTGGCTTTCGTTGGGCGCTTTAGAAATCTCGAGATTACGATTACGATTGTTTAGAAATCTCACTCTGTTTTCTAGCAAGTACTTCGCTCTTGCCTCCAACGAACGTTACGGTGTCGAAACTGACAAACGGAAGTTTCCTGATATCGTGGCAGACGCCATTTGGCCTGGAGCAAGCAATAGACTACTATGTCATTCAGCACAAGACGAGCGGCGGACATTGGGTCCAACTCCCCGACAAGATCTGCAACTCCACGTCGTTCGTGTGGAAGGCTGTTTCCAAGGGACTTACATATCACTTTCAGGTGCTGAGTTATGGCCACGGGATGACGAGTCGGCCAAGCAGAACGGTCACAGTCCAGGCAGGAGGTGATTAGTTTCTTCTTGCTGCACGTTTGCTTATTTACTCTAAAGGGCGCTATATAAATGTCCAGAAACATATGTACATGCATACACACATATATGCATATATACATATATACATACATATATTTATGTATACATATATATGTAAATATGCATTCATATGCATTTATGGTACATACATACATACATACATACATACATACATACATACATACATACATACATACATAGTTACATACATTCATACATGTAAAACTTACTTTTTGGTGTTTTATCAACGCTGTTGAAAACTTCTGTAGTGAACTCACAAAGAATGACTTGTAAATCTGAGTTCGAAATTCGAATGTAGAAATAAAACGAGAATGTATCATCAATCCACCAGCACATAACACACCTCGTTGTGTGTTTGTTAATGAAGCTACTGTTGTATTTATGTCAGAAACAAACGTTAGATTTAAAATTTGTTTCAGAGAGACTGTTTGCGACCGTCGACATCTTCATTTCACACACGCTCATCGGTGCCATTGCCGGCTCCATTCTCTTTCTTCTGTTGGCCATTCTCTTAGTCATCATCTCAATTCGTGTTGTTCATGAAAAGAAACGACAGGATTTAGACGCGCAATATTGTACGCACAGCTGAACAATTCACCTACCTTATACCTATAGTGTATTAAACCTAAACGTTTTCTTGGCACTCATGTCAAAGGATTTCAAAATTTTTATGGTACATCTTTTTTTAAATAAGAAATTTTTATAAATGGAATGCTGTTTGAAAAGGTCACCTGTTGTTGGGTCGTGCATCTGTTCATAATGGACTGGTAACCGTAATGGGTCTATTCACAACGGATGGTAATTATGTTGGGCCCCAGACACCGTTAAACTATTACCACCGTTCTTCAAAGGAAAATTAGTTATAATCAGTTAGACTTTCTTTAGCTTTCTTTCAGAATTATAAAATCTGCTCCATTTTCTCTGGTTTTGTTTCAGCGAATGTAAAATATTACAGTCCAAACACAACGGAGTCAACTATAGTTCTGTAAGTTATTTTCTCTGAATTGATTTTGTTTAAAAGATCATAATATGATTCTTCTACAGATATGTTCTTGACTCATTGATTGCATGATAAATTATTTAAGTAAGTAATAATTAAGTCTTAAGTAATGTTGAAATTTATAATGATAAATTGCTTAGGCCTAATGTAGTTTTAAAAACATTTTGTGACGTTAATTGCCAATGAGACTTTTTTTTGCAAAATATCGGTTTCGTTTTGAAGTATTAAGGGGTCAAAATCGTCTGATTATGTGCTTATTTGAAAAAGTTATGCCTGCTTTTAAGCGATTTATTGGTGTATGTGTAAAAATTAACTATTCGTAGTAAATTTTAAGGTTACTTCAGTGTGTCTTACATTTATCTGGATTATTTTGCTTTTGCTGCAGACCATCAAGCTCAAGAGGTAACTGAGTCAATTTCTGAGCAGAATTATGATGTTGCCGAGTTGGGTATTTGTAATTCCATTGTGATCAAGAATGCCTGTATTTTTATTTCAACAAAGTACTTGACTGTCCTTTATTTAAAATTTTTGTGATAGAAGCATGCCAGTATGTTGATTTCAACAGAGCATTTGTCAGTGTTGTCTTAATTAAGTTAATAGTCGTCAATGATGTTCATGTTGTTTGCTGATTTTAATGGCTGATTTTGGTGTTGTCTTCGTAAATTTTTCAATACGTATGCAGTGCTTCCAAAATGTTTTTCTGCGTGTCAAAATCAAGAGACTGGAGACATTTAAAAATTCAATAGGGGCCTACTTCTCAAAATATATGGCATTCTACAAAAAGAAGAGCAGTTATAAAAAATTACGAGAAAATTAACTTTATTCACAAAAACTTTCTTAATGCTTGCTATGAACTTAAGTACTGTGGTGTTGAAGAACCTGTTTTTGGATGCTTATCAGTAAATTAGAAATCAAATTGAATGTCCTAGAAAGAGTCTGTGTTGCAGCAATAAATTTATGATTCTTGCGTCAGGTAATCTCTTGTCTTTTGTAGATTATGCAAATATTTCTTTTTAAACTTTCGTGCATGTGTGAAACAAAAAATTCAGATACGAAATGCTCAGTTTAATAATTTAGTTGAGTAAATTATTTATATATTAAGAAAAAACATCATTATCGAATGCTTTGCAGCTATGTAAAGTGGTCTAGAAGAAAACAACACATGCCAGTGAAATTGCCTTTGAAAATAGCCGGATATGCTATCGGCAATTGTCTGTGTGTCTTAATCAAGAATTCTGAGACAAGCACAATACAATTTCTAGTTTCTTGTACAAAGCCATAAATCTGTGTTGTGTTTTTCTGACGAATGCTGAAGAACTAAACGTAATTATCGACTAGCTCCACTATGGTATGTATTGAAAAATATTTTATTGCGCTGATTACCATCGTGTGTCAAATTAATTCAGCAGACTGGTGTAAATGCCAAATTTATTGCATGGCTTAGGAATTTCATTGGAATTTGTTTTTCTAGCAGAGAACAATCCATTATGCCTTCGCCGTGACGCTTCCAATTCCACAATGAGAGACGTGGATAATCATGCGACAGGAAAGCCATGTGCAAAAGAGTTGAGACCTTCGGAGGCCAAAGTTCACGAGACTCCCATCTAGGTAAACTTTACGGAGAATTTGTGGATGTTGTCACAGGACGGATTGTGGAGATTGAACATGCTCAAGCTTACAATTTATTTTGCATTTCGTACCGGCTCCACGTATGTTCCAAGAATACTCTGAGTGAATTCCAAGCGGCTAAGGAACATTAGCACGAAGCTGATACGGAACAGAATATTACACAGTTAATACATTTCCCCCTTTCCTCGGGCGACAAATGTAAAATAACCAAAATTAAATGTAATTTAAAGTAATGTAAAGATGACACTTTACGAAGCACACTGTTCTACAGCAAAGCACTTTCAAATTTAGCAGAGTACGTAACGTAATGTAAGCCTACATAATGTAAATGAAGATTTCCTAAGTTCCTCTAGAAGACACTGCTCTTTAGTCTAAATGACGTTACAATTCATACGAACACAATTTCACCTGTAAGTCAAATGATGTTCGATAGACTTCACAGACCATAGACTATTTCTGTAGACTGTTTCCCTGTCTTCTCGGATTCATCTAAGGGCTTCTGTTGTTGCTGTATAGGGTAAATGCTATGGAAATGCAGATGGAAACGGATGCCTCTGCTGCTGCTGCTGTTCCTGGTCCAAAGGTGACCAGTGAGTCCTCGTCCAACCTTACAGACTCGGCACTTGCAATGTCTTGGATAAAAGAGATCATTCATCTGGAACAGTTCAAGCTGATCGATGTCCAAGGTCCAATGTCCGCAGCTCAAGAACACTAACTGAGGCAAACAACAAAGAGAAGAAGTGAACGAGGAAACTGAATAGAGTAATCGTAATCGTAATCGTAAACTCGAGATAGGATTCGTGAGTGGGATCGTGAATCAAAAGAAGACTATACTTAAGAGATAAGAACTTGCTGAGAGGAAGAACAGTTTGAGCTGCTTAAGAGCTAGTAATATTAAGAACAGATGCGGAGACGCAGTTGACTCTAGACTTTGGAATCATTCTGGAGTAAGTTGGTCAATAAACTACAACATGAGCTTCTTTCCTGTTTTTACCTCTCTTCCTTTAGCTGTTGAATGCCAATTGTAAAAATGTAAATAAAATGGATAAAGTAAACAGATAGTCCAAACAGATATGAAGAAAGAACTTAAGAGTCATGTTTGAAATTTAGAATGAGAAAAGACTTTGGCAAGAGTTACAGTTGAAGAACATATGGAAATGGAGTGACAAACAGATGGAACACGACACAGACAGACATTGAGACAGCCACAGGGCAAGAACAAGCTAGAGAGAGACAGAGACAGAAAGAAAGAGAGAGAGAGAGCGCTACTGACAGAACTGAACACAGCGTCTCTGACTGGAAACAGACATCTCGTTTTACAAGATGGTTCAAATGTATCACTCTAATCTGGTGCTCGATTGAGTAGTTTACAAGTTAATACACATATTTGCTTACCCATCCATTAAAAACATTTTAGTTTGCTGTAGGTCTTAGTTTCAGAAGTCAGAGACTTGACATATATGTTCGTCATTGTGTACAAACAAAATCTAACCCTAAAATTACCTTCCCCGTGTTTGTTAAATGTTTTACTGTTTTTGCAATAAAAGTTATTCTGTCCATCTGTCGTTTGAATTTTTTTTAAATTTGGAATAGGTGATAGGTGTGATGATCACGATTTACAACAATGATTTACACAGATCAAATAACTTTCTGCTTAAATCTCAAGTTGCGCCTTCCTAGATCGGTTCCAGCCATGTTGCAGCAGGTCCTGTATAGGCGCAATATAAATAATCTGTGCTTACATACGATACCCAAATCGAGTGTTTCAAATCCAGGCCACTCTGCCGTGGCCGCATATAGGCCTAATGGTTAAACCTGTTGAAAGAATTACACTTAAAATCAACTTAATTGACAGGTAATCAAATACGTGCAAATGCCAGGTTTAAGCCTATATTCAGTCGGAGAAATTGAATTACTGAAGAAACTGTCAGATTTTTGCGAGGTAGGCTACTTAGAAGACGTTACATTAGGACTAAGAATCTCACAGGTCTACACACATGTGCACAAACACACATAATAACATACACAAAACTAACAATTTATATTGCAAACCGGAAAGTGCAATCTAACGCGCTCAAAATGTCAGCTCTAGCATTTCCAAATGTCCAAACCACAGTCCATGTCAGAGGACTAACGAACATTTATTTCAACTAAGTAAGTAAGTATATTCTTTATTAACCAATAGCGGTTTACAAGTAGGCCTATCTAAGAACACGAAAAAAACTTAACAGAGGTACAACATCATAATAATAAAAGATTTACGCGTTAGACTATCAGCGGGAAGAATAATACGTTCATGGTCGCAAATAAATAATGCGAAAAATAATTTAAAGTTTAAATCAACTATAGGCCTAAGCTCGCCGAAATTTAGATGATTTTCTAGGGTCCGGCATCGTTTTAAGATGATGATCAACATCACTATTGAACGAATGAAAACTTAAAGATATGCGCTATATAAATATCTAGCTACCTCGGTAATAACAATGGAAACGACATTTGACCCGGAGCGAATATGGCTTCCGGCGTCTGTGGGCGGACGACGTTTGCTGTTGCGGATATAACAACTCATTTAGGTTATGGAAACGCATGAAATCAAATATTAAATAATAACACGCTAGTCTATGGAGATGGCCTATGCCACGTCGTCAGCCCCGCTAGTCAGCGCCTCAAATCATCTGCAGCTGAGACAATCCGAGACCCCCAACCAGATCGGTAAAAGCGATCCTACGCAACATAGCAAATTATACGAACAACTCCTGCAAAAGGCCAGAGAACGAGCACGAACTGAGATCAACGAAGTGAAACTTAAGAGATTCGAGTCGTCACTGAAGTCAACCAAGACGCTTATTACTACTATTACCGAGGCAGTGCCAGTCGATGCAAGCGTAGGTATTTCATAAGGTACAGATAGCGGAAGTTTGTTACAAATTTTCAACTCGCTTGCTGGCACGTGTCAATCAGTCATCAAACAATCATTATAGTTTACCACAGACCACTGTAACAGGCTGCGTGTGTGTGCGTGCGCGCGCGCGAGAGAAGGCTTATTACAAAAGTTTTACATAGACGTAACCTAAATGTGTAAACTTTTCAAAGTAATGTGTGGTCAAAGCAGACACTAGTTGGGTCAGAGAAAACTCGTCATATTCATCAGTAATACATGTACAGATGCACAGTGAGATCTATAGTGAGAGACTTGTTTGGCTATAAAAGCCCACACTACATGTATATTTGATTTCTTCCCAGACAAAGTGGTAACATTTGTGTCTTTCGCTTTTGGCATTATCATTTGTAAATTGTCATCACAAAAGGTACTCACTGGCCAAATTTGTTGACATTATAAGCAGAGTACAAAATTAATATAGTGATTATTAAGCAGAGAATATAGAGCAGGGTGTCTGATAATATCACAATGGCTTTTATGTTTCCAGTTTAAGAATAATGCCACAAAAGACCTTGCCGGACGAAGTGGACTTAGACCGGACGTGGAAATGAATGCTGTTAAGCCACAAAGCAACCAGCAGGAATTGATGGACAACTGCATAAAATCTGGTGAAATTCTGGCTTTACTGTGGCTAAGAAGTTATTAAAATTGAAAATACTTATTAAATACCGAAGAGAAATCTTGTGAAACTAAATTTGTTCGTATAGTCTTCAGAAATTTTATGAGCAGTTATAAATTTTCACTGGCAAGCTGTATAAAACCTGGTAGAATTCAGCTGGCCATATGCAAATCAAGCTACTAGGCCTTAAAAACATGACACTAATGTGAGCTTGCCATGTTTGGCATATTCGCATAACAATAACAATAACAATAATAATAATAATATTTAATAATAATAATAATATAATATGATAATTGTGTGCTTCATAAGTGCTCTAAATAATTAATAATACTGCTGTTCCTGTTCTCCGGTAAGCTTTAAATCCTAAGGGATCATATTCACGCGGTTTAAATATATATTCATTGCTGCATTTTAACCATTCCACTTTTTAAAAATTATTTTAGGTCATGACGACAGTGTTAGACTAACTGCAGAACAGGCGCTAAAGGTAACTTTAATCACTTATTTTTTATATTTAATTAACCTAATGAATTTAATCAATTATCTTGTATATTTTTATATTTAATTAGCATTGTAACATTGATGATTAATTTTTTATTAAATTAACATTACTACTTTGCAAAACCCTTTTACATTGGTTCTAGTCTTAAGTTGCACTATAGAAGTTATTATTATTATTATTTCTGCATTTATTAGGCGCCACTATCTAATGGCTTAGCATCAGTCGATGGCGCCGAGCACTTGTGAGTGAAGGACTTGCTCAAGGTCCCTAAACAGTAACCGTCTCAGGGGAGTTTCGAACCCGTACTATCCGCATTACAAGCCGAGCACTCTCTCCAATAGGCTACCGTGCCCCTCAGTGGCTTACATGGTCCAAGTTTAAATTACTAACTAGATCTCGTTTTGTTGAAAGTGTCACTGAAGCATATTCTAACAGATAGGTAACATCTTTTTACACACATCTATGGAAACTCCTTAGAAAGATGGTTCTGAGGTTCGTTGTAGACTAGGATGTTAGCAGTGGTTGGCAAAAGTGGGAAGATGGAAGAAGAGCTATGTGCAGGAACGATTTGTATGGAAAAATCTTAAATGGGAGATAATTTGCACCAGTGGGCAGAAACTCCCCATGTTTCTTCAACTTTCACCCTGTTAACAACTGCTGTAGTGCCTTTCATTTTGAAGTTAAACTGCGACCCCATTCTGTTGGCTTCTTCTTTAGGAGAGAAAGGTTTTCAGCGTGATGGGGCCATATCCAAGTCTTCGCTCAGCTTTAAGAAAACGTGGTTGGGTGGAGCGTTTCAACGTAACGGCTACTGGAGATGGAGCAGCTTCAGTTCTATTACCAAGAAGTGTCCTTATTGAAACTTCTAGTACAGTATCATTTAGAATTGTCACGCACAGTTTAAACATTTTTAGCACTCCTTCATTTGCAAATATTTACAGATATTAATTTGACATGCACAGATATTTATACCTCAGCTTAAAGGAGTTATCCATAAAGGTAACATGGGTGTTGACCCTCATCTATATAAAGAACTGTGGTGCCCAGGTTCAAGGGTCATTTAGCTTTTCACAGTTCAACAACAGGATGCCTTATTTTCAATGTAGGCCTACGTGGAGAACGCCCTAGCGAATTAAATAAAAGGCACTATTTGAGAAATTTCAACAGTTGATTGCAATCCAGCTGCAAATCGCCTTTTGCTAAAACTGTGGCACTGGACGAAAACTTTGAACAAGTATAAGTAAGTTTTTGTGGTCTTTGTTCTTATATTGGTACTGTTCATGTCTGTTGAAAGATGGAAGCTCAAGTGGTTCAAAGAAGGAAGACAGCAAAGCTCTAGCAATGATGGTTAGTTCTCTGATTAGCCTATCTAATCTAATCTAATTTTCTAATCTAATCTAATTTGAAGACTTCTATAGCACTGTTTTCTTAATACAGGTACTCTAAGTTTATATTATGTTTCATTGACCATCAAAGAATCATCATCACATATTTTGCTATTCTTATTTGAAGCATTTACTCATCTTTTCCAACTTCATTATGATTGGAATGGGTCAAGGAGGCATCTGTGTATTCATAATAGCCAATCAACAAGCTTGAAACTATGATCATTGTAACATTTGGTGGGTACATTACTAAATGTTCCATTGTATTGCATAAAGCTCTTGCTAAATGTTTTGTTGCATTACAGTATCTTACATTTACATTACACTGAAAGGCCAGCACCAAGCCAACTTGTAACCATATTTTTTTGAGCAGGTGTTAGTCAAACGTTTGTGTCTTTTGTTTTAGTCGCAAATCGTGCGCAGTTGTACACCAACTCTGCTGTTTTCGGTGAAGGCCGTGGATGTTCTTAGTCGTCCGGTGAAGAGTCACCAAATGATTAACCATTTCGCGAAAGCGAGTGCCTTTACCACAAAGGTAATTCACAGCAAACCGCAGCTTAGATCTCGATCCGGATTTTTTATGTATGTGTCTGAATGGTATGCAGCTCCTTTTTGGGGTGCGGAATAGTCTAGAGGTTAGCATCCTGGACTGTCAGTTAAGGGGCGGGAGTTCGAATCCCTGCCAGGGCAGTTTGTTTTGAGATTTCGGCTCCACCTGAGCCCCCTACCCAACTCAGCCATAATGAGTACATTGACTGTGCATTGTTAGTGGGAAGATCAGGCGGCAAAGGAGAGGACTGGCCACTCACCCTCATATGCCGAGGCTAAGAAATATGAAGTTGCTAACGCTTCATACCCATGGTTGCCTCAGGGCTGCACTTCTGTAAAGAGCCTCACAAAGACTTTCTGAGAACAGTGGCAACTTCAGGAGAAGACAGGCAGCCTCAGACTAGCAACTGGGTCTCTAGGTACATGTCTGTGTTAGAAATATCACTGACTAAATCTAGTGGGTTTGAATGGACCCACTGAACTCCCTTCTGATTCCTGTGACAATGTACCCCTTCTTGGAAATGGTCTGTATCTATGATGAAGTATGGCTTCCAAAAAGGGTTCAGGAAAACAATAACGTAATTTTAGTTATAAAACCTACTTTAAAATCAGACTGTGATGCTAAATAGCATTGACAGTGTTTAAGAGGCATTACATATTTGTACTACCAACTTTTTCAGTACATTACTATTGCAAAAGATGTCACCTTTGTTCTTGCTGCTGGAACTTTTTCATAAGGGTAAACACCATTTGTGTTTTAGTTACATTATCTATTTGTGTTTACCTCTATTTGTGTTTACCCTTATGAACCAAAACCTTGAAAGCGTAGCAGTGTTTTCAGACTGAAGTCTCAGTAAGTTGTCTTAGAGGTAAGAAGAGAGCTGTGTTGTTTACAGGCCGGTCTTTGCCAGAATCTGAGAAATTCCTTTTGGTTTGATGATTCTGATCCAAACACATTTTATCCTCGTTGCTACAATCTGGCTGATGCCGAAGAGAAACTCCTCTTTATTGGTACGTTTATCTATGTCTGTATCTTTCTTATTGGTGCCTTATGCCATGACAGGTATTAGATTTCTATAAGTGGCGGCTCCAGGATTGCATGCGTAGGGGCAAGGACATTTCTAGAGGACGCCACATTCTGGCAGTCCACTAGGCACTGGTGAGGTCTGAGGGGCGCTAGTATATGACCAAGAGAGGCAGAGGGGCGAACCGCCCCTCACGCCTATAGCTAAATCTGCCACTGATTTCTATATGAAATTTATGTCTTGGAGATTCTAGTCAGCATTTATCCCCAAGATGACATCCTGGGAGGAAGACCCTTGGGTAAGCTTACGAACACCTTGTTTTTTTGTGTGCACTTGAATCTTCCTAGATGTCAAACGGTTTCATTGAATATTTTAACAGAATTTCAATTTTGTCTTTATGGTAGGTCTCCTTGAAAAATGTCTGTCATATTGGAGCAATTATCTTAGATTACCTTAAATTACAATGCCTTGTGTTACCTTACCATAAGTTGCCTTAACATAAGTTACTTTACCTTTTAATTACCTTATGTTGTCTTACCTTATGTTGCCATTCTTTATGTTACCTTACATTGTGTTACATTATCATATGTTAGCTTTATGTTATCTTGTACTATGTTACCTTACCATATGTTACCTTACCGAACCATTGCAGATGATTACCAACTGACAGCTTGTATTAGTTTCCTGAAGTATTTTGTTTTGAAATATGGCTCCGTCTTAACATCTTCTCCGCCGTCCGATGCCTCACCAAAGGTCAGAGGTCAGAGGAAGACCTTTTCTGGCTCGTTGCCAAATGCCAGCAGCAGGTTTTCTGTCACGCCAAATTCTGAACTGAAAACGACAGCAAAGGAAAACGCTTCGGAAATATCAGCTCTTGGATGGAGTCCAACCCAGCGACAGAATTCGTCTAGGCTGCGCGTCTTGCCCTTGGAGGATAACACAGCTTATGGCGTCTTGATCAAGGAACTGTTTCCAAAGGCCTTGCTGAGGATGAAGCAGATTTCAGTTCGAGCACTTCAGCTGGCCTTGCAAAGATGCGAACGGTTTCTGGCTGAAAGAGAACACAGGGACATTGATGTCACTGAGGATGTACGTAAGATTCGCAGCTAAACACTGTATCATAATTCAAGTCGCTCCCGCAATGTAATGTGTTTACGACAATTTATATAGCGCTGTAGATAGCAAGCTAGTTCTAGGGTGCTTTACAGTGTCAATTGTCAGTGCTGGTGTCTAGAGTGTTTTAAGAGTTATGATCATGTGGTTGGGGTTCGACTCTGTGTAACGACCCTGGGCAAATTGTCTATGCTCACTTGCCACTGTCATCAAGCAGTATAATTTAGTACCGGCATAAGCTGGGAAGTAAACGGCAAATACTGCGATGTACTGGCCCTGCGTACAGAACCTTGGGATTCATCCATTGCTGGCTCAAGGGCCTTGGATAAAGGATATGAGCATCTCCCCTAAGTTCTTTATTGGACATTGGAGCTTTACTTACCTTTTACTGTTTACAGCTGTTGGGTAGCCATACTTCATCCCTTTTGAGGGAGTCTTGAATACCAAATACCTAGGTATACGTATTTAAATAAGATGGAATATTATTGTAGAAACATTTCTTCTATAACTCATTTTTTCTGTATATTCTGTTCTTGTAACTTCTGAATAATTTTTTTCAGGCGGACAGCATAACAGATGAGCAGTGGGAACAGTTTATAGAAGTTTTTTACGTTTTTGTACGGTACTGTTTTCCTCTTTTTCATTCCGTAATCAGTTTTGTTATTCTGTGATAAAATTTTCATTTAATTCACTCTGATTTTCTGATTTACACGTACAAAAAGTTCTTAAAAGGTGCATTTAAAATGTCCAGATAAACAATTGCCATTACATTTTGGAACGCTTTTGCAGATACTGTGGAACACCAAATAATTTGGTAGTTCCAGGTAATTATCTTTCTGGTGTAGTAATGTTGTATCAGTGTGGAAAGTTCATTCAGTTGGAAAAAAATTACTGGCAAGAAACTTAAAGTTACCTATCTGGTTATTCTGATTACCAGCCACTTTAAATCTTCAACTATATGACACAGTAGCTGATTGTCTGACACAGTAACTGATTGATGTTACCCTTGCCTTGTAACTTGGAGTGTGTGGGTTCGACTCTCGAGACTGTTACTGCATAGGGACTTTGAGCAAGTCCTTCATTCACAATTACTCAGCACCATCGACTGATGATTAGTCACTGGATAGCGGCGCTTAATAAATACAGAAATAATAATAACATTAATAATGATCGTCATTCTGATTAGTGTGTTTGTTGGTTGTTCTCTTGCCAGCAACAAAATGCTGTTGGATCGCAAGTCATTGTCGCTGCTTAAAAAGTCAAAAGACGCCTTGAAAGCCGTCAGTTCCAAGTGGCCTCAGTTTGACATGGAAGGATTCCGGAATATCTGGATCCTGAAGCCTGGAGCAAAGTCCAGAGGGAGAGGTTGGATGCCTGACTAAGTGACTTCATTGCATAAGCAGTTCTAACGCAGTGCTCTACTATTTTAACTCAACTATTATGATGTTGTCGTATTCGTTTTGAACCTAATTATACATACACTATTCTTAAGGTCAGCATTTGCAGAGAAATTTCCTCAAATATTGCTTCTCTTGTTGCGTGAAAAGTAGTTTGACGTTGATAAAACACGTGCTGTGTTATCTTATGTTACATTACCTTATGTTAACTTTATGATACCTTGTACTAAGTTATCTTCCAAGAGAAAATGGATCTGAAACGACTAGTCTTTGCGGATCCAGCATAACATATTTTCATCACAATATCATCTTCGGATCTGCCTGGCGATCTAAAATCTTCTTTGAGTTTCGTTACTGTAACAGCACACAAGGTGTCAACAGACGGTCTCTTCTAGGTAAAGTCAAAGGTTAAACCAAAATTCCAGGTCAATCTAATTGAAATGCAAAGGACCTTCATCATATGTCTAAGATGACTGACTTCGTGCTTGTTTTCCTTGTTCATCAGGCATTCAGTGCACGGACAACCTGAACGAAATCCTGGAAACTGTTGACGCAAACAGCGGTACAACTGTTGTTCAGAAGTATATAGGTGCGTTTTCTCGTGTTGTTTCTTCCTGTTGTCTCATATGTGGGATGTTCTAGCCCACTGCAGTAGGCCAGTAGCCCTATCAGTAACGCAGTGAAGTAGGGCAATGTAATTGTAATTTAAGATTTATAAAGCGCCTCTTAGAGAATAAACTCAACAGTAACGAAAGCCAAAGGAGACTTTAGATCACCATGCGGATCCGAAGATGATATTGTAATGTAAATAAGTAATACTGGACCCACAAAGACTAACCGTTCCAGATCCGTTTTCTTTTGGAAGATAACTTAGTACAAGATAACATAAAGTTAACATAAGATAATGTAACATAAGATAACGTAACGTGTTTTATCAAAGTCAAACTATTGGCCATTCAAACGGGCAGCAATGATGAAGGATCTTACTCAATTAAATTAATTGAAAAATGAATAGGGTCAAAGAGGTCATACGGTCGCTATAGAAAAACGTGTACATTTACATTTTATGTTCACAGAGCGGCCTCTGCTGATTTACAAGACGAAGTTTGACATTCGACAATGGTTCCTCGTTACTGACTGGAACCCGTTAATGATGTGGTTCTACAATGCCTGCTACCTTAGGTTCTGTTCAAAGAGTTTCACACTGGATGAGTTCCATCCGTGAGTTACCATTTTGGTCTACTTTGCATGATTTCCATCGGTAAAGTATCATTGTCTTGCCGACGTGTACCGTCAAGAGTTCATAATGTAAGCCACCAGACAGACTATTCGGGAATGATGGATATATTAATGAGACATAATTATTGATATTAAATGGATATATTAAATGGATATATTAAATATATTATATATTAAATGCCTCTTGTCAACACTTATCCTCAGAGACATGGCCTTGGATTTGAAGAATATTTCAACTCGAGTCAAACACAGTGAAAGCAATTCGACAAGGCTTGGCATTCATCTGTTTCACTTGAATTACTAGAAACATTAGCAGTTTGCTAGTGTACCGCCTAGCACCAAGCTGCCATATTTTTAGTGGAAATTCGTCTAATCCAACTCCAAGACACCTTGTTAACTTCCCAGCATGCATTATTGTGTAGGCCTATGTGTATATGAAGACACTTGATACAATGCGTTTTAAAAGTGCTTATACCTCGCAAAAGAATAACTCAAATACTGACCAATGAAGGACGCGGATGATTGGGGCGATTCTGTGACCCTTGAACATTGAACTTGTCGAAATGATGTAGCAAAGGTCAGGACCTATATCTGCTTTGTAGCTCCGTACACATCTCAAACAACTGCGTGCAGAAGAACTTTGAACTGGATGTGGAGCGGTCGAAGGAACTTCCGATGGATAACATGTGGACTCACAGCGAATTTGTCGACTATCTGAAGTAATCGTCAGTTTTCCAGCATCTGAGCTTTGATTTAAATCTCAATTTTTCCATTGTTTATCATATCTTTCTTCCTTTGGATCCATGTGATCCAATATGATGATTATCTGGACAGATCCATTTCATAAAGACAGTACATTTAAACTATTGTGACCATTGGCTCGATTGGAATGGGATTGTTGTAGAAAGAATGGCCATGGTGATGTCTGGAGTGAAACGATTGTTCCGGGGATGAAGAAGGCAATATCGTCAACACTTCTCTGCACTCAGGAGATCGTGGAGCAAAGAAAGGTCAGTGGAATGGCGGAAGTCTGGATTGTGGTTTGGAATGCAGTGTTGCTTTGAAATGACCATCAATTAGTTCCTCTTGCATTAGGAGAGTGGCACTATGGAAAAACCAAAACTGACCACCAACTCATTGAATCACTGAAAGTGACCCAACAACTGGCTCTTGCAGACGTGATTTGATATAGCGCCAGTGAATAAATTTTAGAGATTTTTACAGGCTCTTAGATTAGATTAGTCACTGAGAATGCTTTTGCCATATATTGGTGTGGTTTTGTATCAGGTTTCTTGTTGTGTTGTCTTGGTTAGGGCTCATTTGAACTGTTTGGGGCTGACTTTATGTTGACGGAAGACTTTCATCCATGGCTGCTCGAAATCAACTCAAGTCCTAGCATGGCGCGCACCACCAAGGCAACCGCCATCTTGGTAGACTGTGTCCTAGAAGATACAGTCAAAGGTAGGGAGTGCATTGATGGTGAAACTGACGCCTGTGCCTCAGCCAAAACTGCTCAGAAGTCACCATGCCACCTCAGATCTTTGCTATATTTCTTTCCAAATAAGCCTCACTATAACACGGCAAAAAGTGACATTTTTACTAGATTATCTTGTTATTTAACAGAGATATGATTTTTGAATGTATTTTTGAAAAAGACTTCATTATTTAATTGCTCTGAGTTTCTTTGTGGATATGCATGCAATATCTAATTTATTTGATGGAATCATTGTTTAAAGTTATTTATATAGCACATTTAGAAAATCCCTCCCCTGTTCGAAGATTTGCTATCTGATGTTATTATTGTTTGAATGTTCATTCTGTTCCTATTGAAAACGTGCTACAGCGGGTTACCCACCCCAGTATTATTAGCCTTGTTTTTCCCGCATTAGTGACTGCTATTGTTTACTGTTGGGTGCCTGAGGTAGAACGGATCTTTCGGGATTTAAAGAACTTAGAGTGGGAGCATTGGAGAATTATCTGTAGAAGTACGTTTTGTCCTTGCATGAAATATCTGGGAACGTTACTCTTAGTGAAACAACATTGTAGCACCGTAATGTTTTTATAACTGAGTTATTACTGACCCTGCTTTGGCCTTAGCTAACATTCATTTGCACCTCAGCTTCAGATTTACTGACTTTGCACTTGTAATAAGGTTTTTAAATAAATAAATAAGTTATTGTTGTGATGGTTGTTTTTTGTTGTCATTTGGAGTGTTTTTCGGTTGGTTATGACATCAGTCTCACCGATTTGATTTGATTTGACTGAGCGCCTGTGAATAAGCAGGGTCCCATGACTAGATGATGAAAAACTCTGGAGATTACAATTACGCTTACGATTGTACTGGTGAATTGCAGTTGTACTGGATCGAAAAGCTGATCGATTCTGTGACACCGGAAACTTTGAGCTGGTTTACAAACAACCAACCGTCAGTGAACCTCCTCAACTTGGTTCAGTCCTTTCTGTGGAAGGTAAACAACTGTCTAGTGAGACATGTATTGAGATTTCTACCAGATCTCTGTAACGGCAGTCGGTGGGTACAAGATGGAACAGCTTTGGTACAGCCTCTGTTCTGTTTCAGTCAGTTTTGAACGAAAAGACTACGAAAACTCGCCAAAGAATTTTGCTAATTTATTTTAGTTGTGTATCAGTATTAAAAATACATCTTTATATCACAGTGATGTACTGTAAACCTTTGCATAGAAGAAACACAGAGCCCCAAAAATTCAGCTGAAAGAAAGAGCAAGCCCAATCACAGGCTCAGGATCCGCGACTTTATGGCCTTGACACACCTTTCATTTACAAAGTTCAATATACCATTACCGCGGCTGTAGGGCCTGAAAATCTCCAAAGGGACTTGCAAACAACCAGAGTACAATACTGAACTAACAATCGTACAAATGGCATGAAACGTAACTGAAATAATGAACAGCTGAACGATCTTTCAGAGATTTTTGCCAGAACAACATTCGTTCTTGTTACCCATCCATCTGTGATATTGGAAATGTACACCTAATGAAGAGGCCTATACATTTAAGTGTGGTGAATAATGGTAAAAAATCTTGCAGTTGAGCACAACTTTGTTTTGTATATATTATTAAATTACCAGCAGGCACAATTCTGCATAGTCGTTCAACTAATATCAGATATCATCAGACCTTCCTGCAACTCGATCAGCTGATGATGTTTTAGGCATTGTTCTGTGTGTATTGTTATTAAAAGGAAGGAATTAATGTCAAAGCTTTCAGAATTTCGTTAATTTATTTTATCTGTGATAATTAATGTTTTACTAGACATTTGGTGGTTTACACAACGGTCTGTTTAGGCCTAGAGCTGACAACCAGTGGCAAAATGCGGGCAAGCTATGGGTCTAGCGAATGTGGCTGTCCAGAGTGCAGTTACAGTTTATGAATTTGTTAATTGGGTAATAAAGCAGGGTCTGTCTGACAGACACTTGTGACCGTATGATGTATGATGTCGAAAATACAGATGCTTGATTTGCTCAATCACCCAAACTAATCATCGTCGAGCCTGGTTAGTACTTGCATGGGTTACTAAGGCGGAATCAGAGGGGGATATAGCTATAGGTTTGTTCGCCCCCGCCCGTCTTGGTTATTATACTGGCTACCATCAGACCAGACCCGCCACTGCCTTTAGTCGGGTAGTGCCAGTCCAAAGCCTGGATAAAGGAGGAGGGCGAAGTCAACGGCCTTTGATGCGATAAGATGCCGTTAAACATTGCAACTATTGCTACTACCAGACCCGCGCATGGTGGGCTGCCAGAACGGGCGCCCCTCTGGAAATCCCCTTGCTCGCCCCACGCAAACAATTCTGGGCGGAATGCCAGACGCTGCAGTATCTTCGCGAGGGGCATGCCTTGGCTAATTTTGTGCATCGGGTCAACTTAAAATTGTAAGGCAACTGCAGACTCGAGCCCTTCTAATAAGCCGGCCATTGGTTTACCGAAACAAATAATTTCATCATTTAGCTCTGTAAACGAGTTGGATATAATTTGTAGCCTAAATGTACACCTTTTTCTATAGCCACGGTATGAGCCAACCGAATTGGGTTAATTAGAGTAGGCCATATACAGGGGCCCAGAAGCCATGGCGTCAAAGGCGCCTATGCTCACACAAGTTTTGGCTCTGTGACGCCGATGCAGGAGAATGCTCACACAACTTTTTGGGCAACGGAGATATCTACCTATGCCACTGAACAAAGTATTAATGCTATAAAAAATAATTCAGTGATACTGTATATACTTTGAAATTTACGTCATTAAGTAATTTTATCCATCTGAGGTCTATATTTGGCTGAGGTTGGCTCACACGGTTTTAAACACTTCCCGGGCCACTGGCCATATACGTAGCTCAATTACAGTATATTATTGGGAGGGCACAATTAATTCTCAACCGTATTCCTACTCCCTGCCCTACATAGGCTACCTTCACCCGATCAATTCATCGAAACTGGGCAGGATTGTATATAGGCTATTGGACTTTCAACGACTCTACCACGGACAATACAATGAGAACGTGATGAGAAACTACATCTGGGGGCTGATTCATGAAAGTTATTTACAGTATAATCGTAAATCTCGAAAAACTACTCACTTCTAAATCTTTTGTGGTCATTTTTGTATAACTGTAGTGTAAATACATATTAATATTGATTCATATGTTGTTTGTTGACTTTATTTGCACGAAAACACGCAAATTCGCCCGTTTCTTCATTGGGAATAGGTACATTTCGAAACATCATTGTCCATGTCACAAAAGCAAAGTTTGAAGGGAATAACAGCCATTTTCTATACTGTAAGATATAACACTTACTACACAGGCACAAAAATTGTGTTACTTAGCGCTATAAACGATGTAAACTAACAAAAAACTGTTACAGACACAGATGTGTATTTAAATAAATGAATAAAATCTGTACAGGACAAGAATTTAATTTGTCGCCTTTCTGCCTATCGATTTGCTTTGACTGAGCGCCTACGAATAAGCTGGTTCCCACGACTTAGCATTCGTTCGGCGCTTTAGAATTTTGGAGTAAACTTACGATTTCGATTAAAGTTCGTCAATGTAACCGTCTCCTATTCTGCCGTGTGGCGACTGGAGCAATATTAAAACAGGGTCTCTTTTTGAACGACACCGGAAAATGTCTGCGCCATCTTGAAGAGAAGCAGTTTTGTGCTTGTGTTTAGTGTTCAAGTCTAGTATCAAACGAATTAAAATCTTCTGAAAAGAAAAATCAAAGCTGATTATTTGTGTTTGTGTGTGTGTGTTTACATCATGGTCTGCAAAGATGAGCTGTGCGCCTCTTTCAAAAACTTGCGCAGCGCCGACAGGATAGATTTGATGTGCGGGCTACTTCAACTGTGCGTACCCCTGGAGTTGAGATTTATCGGTTCCTATTTGGAAGACCTTGCCAGAAAAGAATACTCAAAGTATAAGGAGTTAGAAACTAAAGCGAACGATTCTGACGCGTTGCGGGAGACGCGGGTTATCGAGGCTACGAAAGACGCCTGTGGAGCTCTGAACATATATGTTTCACTTTTGCATTCTGATAATTCTTTCTGCGCGCATGTACTATTTAACATGCTGAGAGGCCTCAGAGACCTCATTCAAGACGCTGTTAAGCAGGACAGTTCTTCAGCTATGTTTGACTTTGAAATGGCAAATGACATAATTCTGCTTTTTACGATGGCCTTACACCATCCTGCGTTCACTTTCAGTCAGCGATTCCAGTTGTATAATGATCGTGAAACATTGAAAAGCCTCCTCAGTGATTCGACAGTTTGCATTCCACGGGTCAGTGTGCTATTTGAGTATCATGATACTGTAGTGATAATTCAATTTTTTTTAGAACTACAAATTGTATTATTACTTCAAGTGACTTTTTGTTTAAAATTTTTGATTCTTTGTTTTTGATTCTTTACGATTTGCTCACAGACGCACAAAGAGTTTAGACATTCCTCGCTCAGCCGATGGACATATGGCGTGTTAGCAAATGTCTTACTTACTTACATTTTGTTGGCTATTTTTAACAGTCATAAATAGTAAGTTTGTGTAGTAATTAGTATCAGTATAAGATGGATATTGTTTATAATGGGAGACTCTGTGTGACAGAAATGGTATGATCTATGTGGCAAATGATGTTTTTACATGCTCTCGTCAGTTAATGTCTGTTTTTGTGAAGTTGTGTTCACTGAGTCTCCAATTATTGCACCTGTTGCAAATGTATTAGCCTGTCATCATTATCACAATCGTAAACTTGAGATTTCTACAGCACCCAATGAAAGCTAAGTCATGGGAACCAGCTTATTCACAGGCATTCAGTCAAAACAAAATCGTTAGGGTTCAGTTCCAGGTCAAGATCCAAGAGTCTGGCAGGCAGACGGTTATCGTGGGTTGTGGTTGGAATTGGATCTGTAGGATAGATAAGGGGAAGATAAAGAATCATGATAGATAAGAGGAAGAAAAACAATCAGAATAGGATCTGCAGAAAAGGAGTGTTTTCAAATTTTGAGTGAAAGACCTGCAGAGAGATTCCAAAGGTTGAAGTGATGGTGAGTTTGTGATGGATCAGATAATTACTTCATGAAGCGGCTGAATGGTTTAACACTCGAACATCCTCTGAGGCAGTTGTGAGAACTGAAACTAGGTGTCACCAGTATGCAGAGACGTTCAAACCACAGAGACGATACCGTTGTGTCACATCTACAGAGTCCCACATTTTATTAGTTTGTATACTCTTTACAGTAGTTTCTGCTACAGCAGCCACCAAATTGGTTAGGATGCTCTGAAGTAAATTGTCTAATGTGTATTGTTTGTTGGAGGGACACACTTGTTGTTTGGTGAATTTTTATAGACGCTATGCCCCGTTTGGTTGAATGATTTTTGCAGGAGAAGAACGGCATAAATGTGGAAAGCCAGAACAGTTTTCGGATCGAGGCGGAGGATAACGAAGATGAAGAGCTTGGGAGCAACGCAACAAGAAGTGCATCGGTTAACAATTCCACTCCGCTTGGCGCAGAACCCGAGTCGGGTCAGTATTCGTCCCCTTCACTGGATACATTTAAAATATGGCTGAAAACATTCCTTTTCAGCTTATCCTTCGACGGCTGAATGCACTGGTGAATGTATAGCGCCTTTTTTCGACCTCGGTCGTATTACAGCGCTATATAAATTATCTTATTATTATACATTAAGGTCGAGGTCTGTGACCTCAAATGTATTTATGTATCTGAGCATTTATGTAGCTCCTTTCAAGGACCTCAGAGACACTGCAGCATTACTGTATGAACAATCTTAAAAGTTGCAAGTAATCTTCAAGTGAAATTGCAATAAAAAATCTTCAGTTGGATAACCCTATTCGAATACATCAGAGAAACCAAATGCTGAGGTCAAGAAAACTGAAGTCGCTAACACTTCAAAGCTATGGCTGATTTGCATTCTCATAAGGCATGTGTTGAGGTCAAGAAAAATGAAGTCACTAGCACTTCAAACCCGAGGCAGCCTCTAGGTCTGGGATTAGCTAAAAGGGACTGCATATTCTTCATCTTAAGGTAAACATATGTGAACATATGTATGCCGATGAACATTTATATAGTGCCTTTTAAGGACTTTTAAAGCATACTGAAACACAGCTGTCTGTCAGATCTTGAATTGCAACTGAACATAAGGCTAATAAGGTCACTTGGCAGTGTGTCTTTGAGAACGAAGCTGAAGAGGTGCTGGTGTAAAACGACGCCATTGCCTTACGTCTATATTTCTGTGCCATTGGCTTATATTCCCTTCCGAAGTTAAGCACTTTCTCTTCTGCTGTTTATTAATTATTTCATGGTACAAGGCAGCATAGTTGTTCCTTGTTTATTTATTGTGAGCATTTATATAACCCCACTTTATGAGATACCCCTCCTTCCAGCCCGGGTAAAAGGAAACAGTTTTCGACTATCAGTGAAAGGTAGTTGAAGTATCCCTGGCCAGGATGAGACACTGATATAGCTGCTAGAAGTTAGTGACTGACGGCTTGTTTCATCTGGTAACACAAAACAAAGTGATTCGTTTGTCGGAATGTTTATGTAGCACCTGTTCTTACAAACCTCTCAAACGCGGTTAGGAGCAAGAGAAAATAACTAAGATGTTGAACTTCTTTCTAGAGTCATTAATTGAACACATCAGTTCTATGCATTTGGATATTGATAGCACTTTTTGCACTTACATTCATATATATATATATGCATACATACATATATATGCACACACATTATATATATATATATGCTGAAGAGCAGGAAATGAGTGCCTCCCCTACACTCCGTTATAGGACATGGGAACTTCACTTTTCAGAACTGCTTAGAGGTGGTACATAAATGTGTGGCAGGTCTGTGGTACCGTGTCTTAGTTCAGGGATCTTTTAGATTGGGGATCTTTTAGATTGGGGATCTTTTAGATTGGGGATCTTTTAGATTAAGCATTTAGTTTTAGCAATCCAGTGGCTGGATAAACTTCATGTTGTGTGTTTGTATCAAGACAGTTAAGAGAGATTGTCTTGTCATGTAAAACCCCAGGATTTGAATGCTGTATGCGGATGAACAGACGATATCCAGTTGCATCAGATGCAGCGCCTGCTGTGTGGGCGGCTCGACTGAGTCTTATGATGTTTGTCTACATCCCTCAGTTATACAAGTTCTCACGAGATTTCAACAGATTTACGAAGAGCTTGTATGACTGAGGGCACTCACAACTGTTCAGTCCCCTGAATGACCTGGCTGAAGTTCTGCTTCAGAGAATTTCTGCATGTTAAAATGCATCTTCGTTGAAAGTTAAATGTTTTGTACTGCACTGTATTTTAGAGTAGCTGTACTGGAGAAAAGGCCCAACTTGCCTGCGGCTAATCGTTTAATTAATTTGTCAAGACCCAGAATTTTACTCTGATTTATTCTAATCTACTGACTTCTATGGTGCCGTTATCATAATGCCCAAGGCATCAGACGATGGTCGCTTCAGATCAAAATCGCAGTCCAAAATCAGTTACTCTGGCCTTATCTTGACTCCGTCTTTGCAGTAGCAAACTTTCATCCTTGCTCAAGATTCAGATTTACTGACTTTACCTGCGTAAAAATGCCTAAATAAATATATATAATCTCAGAATGTGACATTGTCTTCTGCTTACCACTTTGTTTATGTGACTTAGTGTTCGTGAAGGAAATTGGTTTGAAATCAACAACTTCTTCAGAGAGCAGACAGGATTATGTCCTGGAGGTATAAATGTTCACTTTAAATGTCTTATTGATTTACGCTTCATGTTGTTTCTAGTTAGTTCTCTTTTGCTGGATCTCAGTTGGCCTAGGGATTGTATTTCAAAATGTGGTTTTGCTTAGAAACTGCCATCAGTTAAAGTCTTGTGCATTGCGATAATGGTGCTACAGAAGTTTCCATAATGGATCACAACTAAATTACTCTTTTAAACCTGACCAGTGATTTATTTTATAATGTTGTTTTTGTGTCTGAATTGACCAATGAATTTGTCAGAATCTTGATTTTTCTAAGATGTTCTTTGTTTTGTGTCAAAGCGTAAAACCCAGACTTGAGCAGCATAAAATACTTAAACTGCCTGATTATAGTCATCATTTTGAGTATGAGTCCCAAGACTTTTTCGGACATTTCTTCTTATTAGTTTTTTCAAAAGAGATGGGCCTTTTGTTGAAACCATATTTGAACTGAAACCTAAAACCGAGAAACTAATGAATATTGATCCCATATGGGTGACTAATATACAAGGGCGTTGTGTACTAAATTTTCTAATTAAACGTAATTGCTGTGTGTATGTGCGTGTGTGTTGTACACATGTTCGGCTGTCGACAGGTCTGAACCGTGTTTCATCTCTGTCTCTCACCATGCAGATGTTTCTGTTTAGGAGGGTTGAGCTTTGTTTTCTGCAGCTGCCTAGCCCTGTCCATCTCTGTGTCTCTGTCTGTCTGTCTCTTTGTGTGTGTTTGTCTGTTTCTGTCTGCTTATGTCTTTCTCTGTGTTTGTTTCATTCTCTGTGGTTTTCTGTCTATGCTTGTTTGTCTGTTTCTATCTGCTTTTCTGTCTCTTTCAAAGTGCTGCTGTCTGTGTGGTTTTTTGTGTTTGTCTCTTTTTGTGTGCTGCCCTCTCTTTCTCTGTGCTTGTTCGTCACTCTGTTTGTCTATGTAAGTGTCTCAGTGTCTGCCTCTCTCTTTGTCTCTCCATCTGTCTGTCTTACTCACTCTGCTGTCCTGAGACCCAGTTTTATTACTGTAGAAGGTAACATCAAGAAATTGAGCTGTCTCTTGAGCTGATCCTGAGAAGTAGCTGTCTGACTGACTGCCTGTCTGCATGACTCTTGGATCTTGACCTGGAACTGAACCCTTATTTTCCTATTTTTTGTTTTGACTGAGCACCTGTGAATAAGCTGGTTCCTGTGACTTGGCTTTCATTGGGCACTGTAGAAATCTTGAGTTTACAGTTGTGATTAAGATAGTGACTTAATTTTCTTAGTCTTGGCATATGAGGTTTGGTAGAACAGACATATGAACAATTGATTACATTATTCAAATGGATTATGTACGTCTTCAAAATCATGTCAAGCACCTAACAGTTCATAGGGTTTGATCTGTTCTATGTGTGTTGGGTTATGCGACGTCACAGTCGATTGAATTAGTGCATCACTCCGTTTTATGGGTTATTTTTTGCATTCTATGGAAAATTTTGTGTCTGCGTTGTTTGAGGAATGGTTTTTGGATTTCGTATCTGCGTATTTGAATGGGTTTTGTGCATTCTGTCTGGTGTTTATCTCTTCTGCAGGTCACGTGGTCAGATGATTCAGTAACCAGAGTCACTAAGACATATCAAGAAATTTCTGAGTTTCATCGTCAGGCAAGTTGGGTAGCGAACGTTTTCACAAATCTATGAAAGGAGAAGAAGCTCAGGTTGCATGGAAGCCTGAGGTGGAAGTCTCAGTTTTCCAGAATGAGGGGCCAACCACAGTGAAGCTTCCATGTTGCACTGGGGAAGTGAGGGGCGGGGAAACAACTAGATCACCCCATGTTGTAGGGCAAAGAATGTAATATCTATTCAGAGTAAGATTTATATTGAACTTTGTGGAGAAACTCCTCCTTAAAAGTTGCTTAAGATGAGCATAAGCATGGAAGGTGAATGTTATGATTTGGAAGTGGTAAGTTGGAGTGAGAGCAATACTTTGAAGCAATCTGATGTTTTTTGACTGGAATTCCTTTCAGTTACGAAGATTGTTTGTTGATTACAGCTAATTCGCATGTTTCCGAGTTACGCCGGGGCTTATAAGCAGGAAAGGGTGATTCCATTCTTCCCGCAAGGTAAGCTTCCTGTGAAGAATACGGTATGGTTTGAGAATACATAGCACTCAAGAGTTTCTTAAAAACACTACAGGAATATACAGATGCATATTCCCATGCATACATAACAGTGCATAAATACGTATATATTTAACAGAGCATAATAAAATATATACATACGTACATACGCATACTTGCTTTTGAATGCATACATACAATGGCTTGATGTATATACATACATATGCAGCCCAACCACTGATGCATTAGACATCCGTTTGCATTATTGTGTGTACTTTTGTATTACAATTCATACTTCAGTCGGGAATTTGCGTACTTCTAAATTTTCTGCACCATTCTTTCATTTTAGAGAAAAATCACCATATACCAGAACTCCTGAAGGATTATTTTAGGTGAGTTTTAAAAGGAAACTGTTGCAGCTATGATTAATTAATTAATTATGTTTATTGTTTATCATCTGTCACCGGCCTAGTGGTTTCTTCTTTCACTTATGTGGTACTTTTGATTTCGGCTGTGGCCCCTTGTCGCCATGCTCCCTGATTTGCCATTGGATGTGCCAGTAGAGAAAATAGCCGAATACCAATAACTGTGGAGAATTATTGTGAGTGAAGTTATCAGAATCGACAGTGTTAGCGGTTTCTTCATTGTCTCTGGAATTGGTTATTTATGCCTTAATTATTATAAACTTATGCTTGGTTTATAAGCATACTTTAGTTTTCTGTTGGTATTAATGAATGTTGCTGAATGATTGTAGGTTTTGGGCTCAAATTTGCAAGCACACTTCGGTTCAGTGGAAGTGTTGGTGTTAGTTTCGGTGTTAGTTTTGTTGTTAGTGTTAGTCCGTTTTTGGTTCTGTAGCATTTACGTAACTTGGCTGAAATGTTTTTCTATCTTTAATTTTAAAATCTAATGAAATGTTTGCATTTGTTTGTAGGAAAATTTCTTTGCTACCAGAAAACTTTCTCAGGTGTGACTTGATGATGGCATTTTTCCAAGACAAGGCAAGCAGGTGGTCGTCTTCATCATCATCTCTTGTTTCTGTTAACTCATTTACTCCATTCACGACTACTACTACGTCAACCACTTCAAGCAGTCAGAGTAGCATCTCCAGCCGAAATGGTACTGGGATTAGTGAAACAACATCTGTTGCAAGCACTGCTAGTAAGATTTTCTTTCTCTAAAATTTTGTTGCAAAGTGGATGTTTGGATGTGGACGTTTGGATGTGAAAGATGTGAATATTCCTATGGACGTTCCTATAAATGTTCCTATGAATATTCCTATGAATATTCCTTGGTGCTACATGACATGTAAAGTAATTGATTGACGTAACACTTTTTCAGGTGTGGCATGGTGGTCTGTTCAATAGCATGCTTGGTCTGTAATCCAACAATTGTGGTTTTGAGCCTGCTGAACGGACTGAATGAGTTTTTTATGCACACTTGCCAGATTTTTTAAAGAAATTACAGGCAAAAGAAATGTTTCACGTCACTTGGTTAGCTTCAGTGGAAAAGCTGTTTTGGTTTTGTCGTAGCGGAGGAAGAGTCGAAGCCGCGTGGAAACCACATCCGTAGTCTGACTGTTTACAATTCCCACATGGCTGCAGAACATGGCACCAAGCGAGGTTGGTTTACTGTACATATGCACAGATTTCTCTGGTGCCTTGGAGAAGTTCTTCAAATGTCCAGATAGGTATGACTGTAATACAGCGTAATGTAATGGAAACAGTTGTGCTGTTTGTCGTGGAGCATGCCAATCTGTTCTATAGTGCACTGGCTCTGATATCCAACGAGATGAGTTCTGAGCAGGTTTCTTTTAATGACCTGGGACAAGGGATCATTAACACTACTTCAGTACACCAGAGACTAATTGTAGTGTGGCTTCTTATAATGCAAATTCTGATTTAGATTCTTACTTCAGATTTAGATTCTGATTTAGATTCTTACTTCAGATTTAGATTCTGATTTAGATTCTGATTTAGATTCTTACTTCAGATTTAGATTCTTACTTCAGATTCTTACTTCAGATTTAGATTCTGATTTAGATTCTTACTTCAGATTTAGATTCTTACTTCAGATTCTTACTTCAGATTTAGATTCTTACTTCAGATTCTTACTTCAGATTTAGATTCTGATTTAGATTCTTACTTCAGATTTAGATTCTGATTTAGATTCTTACTTCAGATTTAGATTCTTACTTCAGATTCTTACTTCAGATTTAGATTCTGATTTAGATTCTTACTTCAGATTTAGATTTTATGAACTGGAGCATGTAACAAGTGCAATAAATAATTAAATGAGTAAAAATTTCTTGAAAACATACATACTCCTTTGCTGTGGTTGGATCTTCACTCCGGAGCAATCCTCCACCTTCTGTTCGTGCTCAGTACACTGTAGCAGGCAGCAATGTTGCATTCACTGGCTTTGCATGCATCTATTCCCATGGGGCTGATATATATATATATATATATATATATATATATATATATATATATATATATATATATATATATATATATATATATATATATATATATATATATATATATATATATATATATATATATATATATATATATATATATATATATATATATATATATAATGTAGTTTTTCTTTTTATGCTTGTCAAGGAAGGAAGATTTTCGGCCCATCTCGAGTCGTGCCTTTTTGATCTGTTAGAGAACCATGTTTAGCACCCTTGTGAGGTTCTTAAAATATACTATGCAAATAGCCAGATACGTACAAAGCATTCATACGTACATACATACATGCGTGCATACACGCATACATGCCTACATACATTCATATATACATACATACATGCATACATACATAAGTGTATTTTACATATATATTTGTTAGTGTTTTATTTGAATGTTGTTAGAACAGAGTGTATTATTCTCTATCCTTTATCAGCAGGTGCCGACATGCCAGGGAAGCCACTGCGTCCGCACATGACCGTTTCCGCCAAACCACCTTTTGTACCTGTGATGGCAGCGTCTGGTCCTGCTGCTCGCCATCCTTGGCTGGCCACTCAGAATTCATCCATTCTGCAATCAACTAGGTAATTAATGACTTGTCGTTAGAGTTTGGAACTGTGTAATGTCTGGTGCATCTCTGGAGTTGTAAACAGACATCATGCTTCTGTTTGGTGACAAAGACTGCTTGCCCACTGCCATTCCATGTTGCCTAGTCATCAGGTTAAGCATGCTAGCGATTAGACGATGGTGTCACATTCCTGTCTGTGGTGATGGATTTGTACACCAGAGACTACTTATAGCATGATTTCTTATAATGCTATTTTTGGTGTAACGTGTTCAGAGACTTGGATCCCAAAGTTAGCTCAGACATGGAAAATGAATTTGTCAGCCACCCCTGGGAGTGTTAACTTGGCTTGGTAATACACCTACAACCTGGTTGCAGCCTTGTCTGACTTGTATCGTCTTGCTTTTGTTGTCTGACCGCTGTGATCCCGCCCACGCCTAAGTCATCCGATGGACATTTGGATTGTTAACAAATGCACTACTTACTTATTTACTCGTTATAACAGTCTCATTATAAGACAGTTCTTTTATGCCAAGGACCATGTTTTAATGAGTTTCAGGCGTAATTAGTTGCGGCAAATAAATTTTCCTTTTAGGATATCTGAAAGTGCACTGGTCTGTAGTTCTCCTTCAGTTGCATCTCATTCTGCATCGTCCCAATCTCCAAGCATCTCGCCGCCGCAGTCCACCAGCAGCAGCAGCAGCCCGGTGGAATTAGTTGGCTCACAGAACAACACATCCGAACATTGGCTGAAACAGAAGCACTTTCACAAGCATCCTGATGTTGTAGCTGCAAATTCGTGCAGCAAGGTGAGCTACAAGTTACCTGACAGATTCTGAGTACCGTAGGAAGTAAAGTGTCCCATATCCCACAAGTGAGACATAGGGAGGACACTTATTTCCTTTATATAATGATATATCAGAGATGATGAAATTGGCTAACGATTTTGGTGTGTCAGGCAACTTTTGCAGTGGTGGTGGTGATGAATAACATGGCTTCAATGAGCACTTTGGAACTTTTTAAGTGGGGCATTATGAAATTGTGGTGGTATTGTATTGTAAAGATGAGGTCATCATCACTATCATCATGATGTTGCTGATGATGATGACGATGATGAGGGTGATTATGATGACAATGATGATGCTGAATAAGATGATGATTGTGTTGGTGATGGTTGATAATCAGTGATGGTGATGACACTTGTGGCTGGTGTGTAACTGGTTCGTTTAAATCCATGTCGAATCACGGTTTGTTCTATTTGTTGTTGTCGCAGTTGCATACAGTTGAACAGGATGGGGAGCAGTTTGCACAGGAGACAGTCTCAGCTGTTCACAGATCAATGTCTGACATGGACCAAAAACGGTTGGTTAAGTTGATTCAGTCTTTGGTTTTCCTCAAGTTCTGCACTTTGCTCTGATTTGTGTCGTGCTGAAACTTGAAGGGGCAACATATAAATGCTCTGAGTGAAAGAATGAATGAGTACAAGTCATTTGATTAACATATGCGACAGCTAGCTAGATTTTATTAGATTATGGATCAGCTATCTAGATTTTTTTAGAGTATGGAATGGCTAGCTAGATTTTATTAGTTAACTAGGATGTGTTTTGAGCTTTGTAATTGATCTGTTTTATTAACCACAGATGTGCATAAGCATTTTTGGCGTTGATATTTACAGAATCCTTCTTGGCAATGCTGTGCCGCTGGTGGCTGGTGGTGTCGGTGGTAATGCCTTGATCTCTAGTTCTGCGACTGACTGTCAGACTGTGTTGTGGTGCATCCAAGGACAGGAGCAACTGCCAACCCCTGTCATGACCTTGAATAACCTTGTGCCAAGCATGCCAGTTGGAATTGTCAGTGGTGTCCCTCCAAAAGGCCCCCCTCCCGGGCTCTTTCCGGCTGTTGCTTATGCTCGACCTGACACGGAGATGCTGGACGATGTCGATCAAGGTTAGTAGAACATGTAAAGCATATTGCTGGACTGTAGAAGTTCTAAGATTAGAATTAGTAGAATGTGTAAAGCATATTACTGGGCTGTAGGAGTTCTAAGATTAGAATTATAAGAATGTGTAAAGCATATTGCTGGGCTGTAGAAGTTCTAAGATTATATTAGTTGTTGAATGACAATAAGCTGATTAAGAATAAACCAAGATTAGATTAGTTGTTGGTTAACCGTAAGGTGACATAACACAGTAGATTAGATTCGTTGTTTGAACTATTTACTTACCATGATCAGTATGACAGAGACTCATTATAAAACGCTTTGTTATAACACAGATTCTGTTATGATATGGTTGGGGACTTGGATCCCAATGTTAGTTCAGCTACTGAAAATAACCTAATAACACGACGTCATTGTAAGATGGTTCTTATGGCTTCCATAGACAACCGTATAACAAGTTTATGATGTAGTGCAACTGTAGCTGTAACGCTACGTTTGTGTAACGCTACATTTGTTTACCACTTCTTAAGAACCTGTAAGCGACAGTATGAAATGTCCAGTTTACAAACGAAATTTAAATTCGTTATCTTTTGTGTATGGAAAATAAAAACAGAAGTGTGTGTGCTTTTCAGATAAAAGTTTGAGAGATGAGATGTCTTTTACGGTGAACGACGGGTCGGAATATATCGAGAAGGTTTCCTTTGTTCCTGTTACGCAACAATACTTGGCTGTGAATCCAGTGCTTGAAAACCATGTGTTTACTCCTTCCAGTCTGAGGCCTTTCTCCAGTTCACGGGAGTCAGGGGCGTCTCAGTGCATGCTAATACCTTCTTCGACTGTGGTTAAAACCGGTTCTTTGATACCAGCGACTTCACAGACTAACCTGGTGACAAAGCCAGCGAGGCCGATTCTTGGAGCCAGTCACAGAGCGAATGCAAAGACTCTTCACCAGTCTGACTCAAACGGAGAGAAGTCTTGCACTCCCTTGCTGCCGGAGTCCTGCGTCTTGTCCACGAAAGCTACCATATCAGCAACAGCCTCGATGGTAACCATAACAACCCAGAGCATGGTCCTCTGTGACGGTAGTCAAGTCGGGGAACCAGTTGGGCATTCCATTTCCAGTCCGGTGCTAGTCAGCCCCGAGTGCGGTTTTACCAGGCCAAACAGCCTGAATATTCCAACAGTGATGGCCAGGCAATCAAAGATGTCGAGCACCGACTCAAAAGGTGGCTCTGCCTTTAGAACCTCGGCCAGTCGGAGCGCCGCTGCGGTCTCGTCCTCTGGCATTGAAACTGGTCCACGCGGAACAGTGTCGTTCTACCATGACGTACCAATTTCGAGCCCGTATCCACTACCGGGACAGGTGGTGATGCAGCGGATTTCGAAATTGCCATCTGCCACGCAGCCATTTCCAGTTCCACATGGTCCGCCTTCCATTCCAGCCCTTCCTCCATCGATGCCCCCGGCTATTCCAACTCCCTCAACGACTCCACCCATCCTGCCTCTGTCCCTTGGCAACGGTTCCGCAAACGGCGGGGCTTGCACGAGCTGTTGCCAGTGCATGCAGTGCCAGATGCCACCACTGCACGGATTGCCATACAGCTATCCATTCATGTGGCATGGTCAGCTCGTTCCAGCAAATGCCTTTACGTTTGTTAACGGATTCATCAACTCACACAACCTATCTTTCCCTCCGCCTTCCCTCCCACCTCACGTCCCAGTTGCGGCACCGACCTTCAACGGCATAAGCAACGAAATGCTGTTCAACATGTCGCAGAATCAGCCTCTGCCGTCGCACCTTAACCAACCTCAGATGATGGGCTCACCGCTTTTCACCACGTCCCACTGTGTGCCGTTCAATCCAAACTTCCCTCCACCCATCCGTCCTCACAGTCTCAGTGCGGCAGCCAAAATGAAACACTGCTGCCCTAACTGTGGCGCCAATGACCATTCCCTTGGCGCCTGCACGGAAACGAAGACTTCAGTTCTTCAGCACACAGGTGGGATTTATTGTCCTGTCTTTGGGGTTGTTGCATAGTTGATTCCTTTGCAAAATTGTTCAAAACTCTATGAACTTGAATTTTGTGATTTATTGTGTTAAATTTCTACGTTTAATCATATCTACTCAGTTTTACATTCCTGTTTCTGTTTTCCCGTTCTTGAAGGAGAGAAACTGACTTTAATTTGGAGAAGTGGTTCGTATGTGGGACTTCAAAACCAGAGGTTAAAGACTTAACTCAGAGAATTTACGGAGATTATTAAACATTCCTGTTCCTTTAGCAAACATGTCGAACAACGAATGCTCAGATTTACCCTTGATTCATGTGACAAGGAAGGGACTGGCCATCCACCCCCCGCCAGGGCGGGAAAACCAAGTCCTCGGCACTTCTTAACGTGGTCATCTCCTAGAGTCAGCTTATCGGTCTGACATCCTTCTTCTTGTAGGGAATAATGGTGTCTAAACTGCGTTGGCATTAATTTGCTTAGCTTGCGGCTACCGTGCCCCACAAAGATTCGGGCCCATCCGTGATTTGAACCCAAAACCTCTCGCACCCAAAGTGAGAATCATACCCCTTGCTAGACCAATGGGCCACACAGTTTAGAGTTGGCAAAATGTGAAGCTAGTTAAGAAATTGCAGCATGTGAAGTTGTCTGGGAAATGGCTAACGATGCAGTTGTATGTCTTTGTTTCAGCTCTATTTCGCCTGAACCCAAGTGCAAAACAACTGTCCGATTGACGGATGCCACCAACGTTGTCCTCTTTTTGTCTGGTTTGCGCTTGCAGCCATTTTCGAGGGCTTCGACTCGAGTCATCGTAACTGGAGACCATGTTGCAGCTATTTTTCTTTGATGCTTAAATGGTTGTGGAGATTTGTGGCTTTCAACGCTCGTCAAGAACCGAATATGAAGTTTGGGACAAACGCTCGTGATATACATCTAGGCCATCTGAGTTGATAAGTTTTATTTAACTCCGTCAAACCTCCAGGCAGACGTCATTTGTTATTTGCTGTTAGTTCCATGTTTTGAGACTACGCACCGGGCAAATGGTTCGGCAAGACGTGTTGGGTTGAACTGATGGATTGAGCAGAGTTTATTTGGAGTCTTTGTATTGTTATGTAGAATCTAAGATTGAATAAATGTAAAAATTCCTATTGTGGCGCCTTCTCATTGTTTGCTACCTGTGTAGAGTTGCAAGTGACTGTGTTGACATTGGTAATACCCAACTGACAGTGTGCTTTCTATGACGGTGTGCTTCGTTTTAATGACTGTGCCATCGACATACTGAAAGACAGTGTTTGTTAAATATAGATGTTATACTTAGATGACGGTGGGCTGACCTCTCTTGCCTTTTTCTCTATTGGACCAAACATCTCCTGGAGAATCTTCCTTTGGAATCTGGCTCAGAACAGAGCACTCTTTTCACACACTGCATTTAGAGGCACTGTTTTATTGAGGTTGTGAAGAGGCTTTACATTAATGTTTTCCTACCAGTGGTGTAGTTAGGTATTTCGGTGCCTGGAGCGATGGCAGTTCGCAAGGGAGAGGGCTGGCCACCCACCCTCATATGCCAAGGATAAGCAGAAGGGAGTCGCAAACACTTCTTTGCGCATGGCTGCCATTCAGGCTAGCTTAAGGAACTGCTCTCCTTCTATGAAACAAGATATTCAGTTAGTCAGTTAAGTTAAATAGTTATTGTTTATGTTGGTTTTTTTTAAATTCACAGGCCGTGCCGTGTCTTTTTTTATGACCCTTTTGCTGCTTTCAACTTGAAAAATCTAGACCTTGTTTAAGTCATTTTTGGTCGTTTTTTCTCTGCCCTTTTGCTGTGTTTGCTTGAAATATCACTCTTTTCTCTTGATTTCTCTGATTTCTAGTTTTCTTTTTCTCCCTTTCGCAATCTTTCTCTGTAATTTTTTAAAGTTTTGCAACTTTGTTTCCTTCCACAGTGTTGTCCTGGCAGTGTTTTTACTTTACAAATTCTCAGTGCAACTCTCACCCAAACCAAGGTGGGACCAACTCAATGTTGTGCCCCAGTAGATCAAGATAAATGCATATCCTCAAAGTTTCTCAGCACCCTATAAAATCACAATAGCAAGCTTGAGACATCTACAGTGCCCAACGAAAGCTAAGGCACGGGAACCAGATTATTCACAGGCACTCGGTCAAGGTAGTTCTGATCCTTCAGGATTTACATAAATGTCACGAGATTAAGAATTACATCAGGAACGACTACTCCTCATCAATAGTATTATTAATAATGATAATAATAACAACAATAATTAATGTTATTATTATTATCATCGGCGATCTTCAGAAGCTGCGTAGCGATCGGGCTTGGATATGCCCTATATTTAGCAATAACTGGACAGTTTTATTTGCTGATGCTTACTTAATTTAACGAACAGTACTTCAAATGCCAACATAAATCGTCTACACGCATGAATGTATAAATCGTTATCATCAACAATCATAACCAACGACATATGTAACTCGATCATTTGAGTACATCAGCTGAGGAAATACTGTATCTTTACAACATATTTGCGCTCTCCTTAACAACGCATTTGCGACAGCGTTTTATAGGCTTTTCCGCTGTATCAGCTAACAAGTCCGGACATGCCGATGAGTCACCGCTGGCGTTTGTCAATGTGCGCGAGAGTCCACCAATCGGAAGTATGTATTTAAAACGTGCTCAGACATGAGTACTTGCTGGTGTTAGCTTGGCTCAGCGCCAGCCAATCACAAAGAAGTCAACAACCCGATGAATCATCGACGGTAAGTCACAGAAAATTCCAATACAATGTGCGCTTAAAACTTGCTGACTAAATCAGCGGAATAATTACGTTCACAATTATATTTATTACTGATATTGTCACGGTTATTATTATTAATATACTGTACCTATATTATGTACATCTAGTCGAAATAAGTTTAATTGAACCAGTATAGAGAGGATTGAATACAAAACATCTATCAATAGACAACAATTCCTTCAGATCGTTTATCGATGATGCCAACATTCTCAAATTGTCATCATCCTCATTATCATCATTATCACCCAAAAACATACACCCAGTTATAGTCCTCACTTCGATATTGTAATCACCTCATAATCATTATCACTCCATAATTATTCTTAACCACATAATATCACATTCGAGCTCCATAATCGTCCTCACCCCATGATCATCTTAACCCCATAAGTATCTTGGCCACTTTATCGTCCTGACTCCATCCTCAGCGGCAACATCAGTTCCTCGCTCTGCCTACCCACCGCAACCGCCACAACCTCCCCCACATCCTCCTCCACACCCTCCACAACCTCCACACCCTCCGCACCCGCCACACCCTCCACAACCTCCACACCCTGCGGCCACATCCGCCCCCTCTCCCCCTCCCACACCTCCAAATCCTCCGCCGTCTCCACAGGCTCCCCCTGCGCATGCGCAGCACGCTCCAGCGACTAGCGGCACGCCCCCAGCCCCTCTGACCAGCAGACTATTACAGGGCGTTTCGTACAGGAACCCCGCCGCGACGACCATCTCCAGCGACTCCGATTCGAGCCGGCGCACGCCCGACTCGCCCGGCCCGGGCCGCTGCGGGCCCTGCTGGCCGCCGGACGGCGTCACGGGCGGAGGAGGAGCCCCGCCTGGAGGGCGCGGCTGGCAGAGGACGTAGAGCACGGCGACGGAGAAGGCGAGGCAGAGGTTCTGGACGACGTCGTTGGTGTTGGCGGCGATCGTCAGGGTCCCCGTCTTTAGGTCGACGGCCACGTTCTCGATGCGAAAGCTGAAGTCGCCGTTGCGGTCGGGGATCGAGGGTATGTACTGCGGCGGGGAGCCACCGCAGCGCAGAGGGAAGAACTGGACACTGAAGAATCCCGGGTCGCCTGGGATTCCTGGAGTGCCACGCACTGGGGGACCATCCGGACCACCTGGGATGCCTGGTTTACAGAAGATCAATGACCGATTAATGAAGAAAATCATTTAAATCATTCACTTGTTAATTATGCTCAGTTATATTATTTATTCATTCATTCACGAGTTCGTTCCTTCATTCATTCGTTTACCCATCCAGCCAGCCAGCCACCCATTCATCCATCCACCCATCTATCCATTCATCCATCTATCCATCTATCCATCCATCCTTATATCCATCCTCCCATCCAACCTTCCATGTATAAATGTACACACGCATACATTATACATGCATGCAAACAACCTACAAACCCTAGTCCTAACCCGAAACATCTGACGAAGACAGATTTAAGAGAGTTGCACAAGAATAGCTTATATTTTAAAGCCTACGACTGGCTTGCTGTTACGCGAAAGCATATCCTGTTGTCCATAACCTAAGACTCGTCGATAAATCTACCTGGTTTTCCAGGCACTCCTTTTCTGAATCCCATCCACTTTCCAAGTACGATGCCCCAGTCGCCGTAATGGTCTTTTATGAGCATCGCTCTCTCCCCCTCCAGAACATTCAACTTCGGACAGGTCGGATAACCTTCCAACTGCAAATGCACGAAAGCAATTATCAACAGAGCTATATAGTAATTTGCTTAAACAATTTCACGCAATGAATGCAGATTTCTACCACAGTAAATACTACTTAACAGAACTCTACGCCAATTCTTTTAAAATCATTTTACGTTATAAATACAGAATTCTATATTGACTATATGGAGTATTTAGAACCTTTATATTAATTTCTCGCAAAATGTCTTACAATATTTATAGTAATTAGAATGAGTTGGAATAATTTTGAAATCAGTTTTAAATAAGAGCTGATTTCTGCTGTAAATGGATTCCACCATTTCATGTTACGGATACTAGATAGCCTATGTCTTCTGAGTATGTATGTATGTATGTATCTAATCTTTTATATAGCGCATTTTATGAACCTCTCAAAAGCGCTGTGAACATGGCTGCCCAGTTAATTTAAACAAGTAAGTCTTGACTAACGAAGAGAATGTTTCTTGGGACAAATTCACAGAAATAGAACGAATGTTTATAGGAAGACTATTCCACAGGGAAGGACCCATGCAAGACAATGTTTATACTGTTTATAGGATACAATTTTAGATGATGCATTAAATGATATCATGTTGGATGCTATGTAGGAGGATTCATTGCAGGAAGGGATACTATGTCTCAAAATGGGTACACAGCTCAGGTGTCTAAATGAACATTCCCCTTCTTTACAGAGTAACCAGTCAGAAACATTTCTGAGTATAATACAAAATCTGTCTTGCCTTTGCTTTGCCATAATATAGTGGTAGTGATGATGATGATGATGATGATGATGATGATGATGATGGTGGTGGTGGTGGTGGTGGTGGTGGTGGTGGTGGTGGTGGTGGTGGCTTTGTTATCGCTGATGATGATGACGACAACGAAGATGATGATGTTGATGATGATGATTGAATGATGACTGATTGATGATTGAGTGATTGTTGATGGTGGTGACAACGATGACGATGATGATGACGCAGATGATAATGCTCTGATCAACAACAATTGACCTTATCAGCCGACGGAAGCTGATCGGTGCCAATCAAGTGAGACACAGCTGCCATTTGATCCGTGAAGAACACCTGAACGGCTGACATCATCAGCGGAATCGAATGGATGACTCGACAGGTAAACTTCAGCTGCTGAGCGTGGTTAAACAACCTAACCAACCACAACTCATCTCGTAGTAGCAATCGTAATCGAAACCTATTGCATCTTTCAGCGCCTTAAAAAGCTGAGTCGTGGAAATCAACTTATTCACAGGAGGCGCTTCGTCAAAAACAAAAATGAGTGAGGCAGCTTTCGTTAGGCTAAGTTCAAAGTTCAGATCCAAAAGTCAGGCAGGTAGTTCGTAAACCTGTGATTCCTTAACTGTTTTAAAGCTAGGAATAACTTTATACTTCTGTTCGAGGACCACTAAGAATAAACTACTCTACTTTTAATTGTGTAAAACTAACAAATTTATTAGTCAGAATTGTTTAAACTTGAATATTATCAACTGATTGACGATTTTTTAAATTAAAATACGTTATAAAGTTATTAGTTTATGTGAATAAGTTGAACTATTATTGATTGTAAAGACATTTCTGTGGACCGGAATCATTCTGCCGACCACCGCTTTAAAAAGCACTGCCGTAGATTCCAAACACCACCCACCGTAATCGTCTGACTAGAAGTTTACGGTGGGTGGTGTTTGGAATTGAAGCGGCGAGTAAGGTAAGGAGACGACGAGGAACCAGAATGTAAAGCAAAGATAGGATACTCTTTCATTTATTACGTTAGGTGTTCGAATCCTGATGTTTGCCGTGAATTGAGCAGTCTTAGTTGAGTTTTCGATGTGAGAGCGTTCAGGAGTGGCATAAATTTTCACACGCATAGGCCCGACATACATACATACATACACACACAAGTCTACATACATACATATTGATTGAGGGTTTTTTGTACCATTGCTAAAACATTCTAAACGGGAGTCTGATGTGCGTGTGTGTATGTGTGCTTGTGTGCGTGTGTGGGTATGTGTGTGTAGGTGTGCGTGTGTGTGTATATGTGTGTTCGAAAGACTGTTGCGAGAGATAAGACGTTGTGTGAACATTAAGGGGCGTTTTCTTATCAGCTCTGACTAGTTGTGTCTAGAGCTATAGTTGATAATAGTCTTAACGTTGCATACAATGCGTCGCTTGTCTTGAGAAGAAGAGCGAACTAATTTAAACCAGACTCCAGTTCAAGTTTCCTAACAATACAAACACACATACACACATATATACAGACGTACATACCTGCTTACTTACATACATACAATCATACATATACACATACATACGCATACATGCGTGCGTACATACGCAAATACGTACATAGACATATGCATATATACACACGTGTGCATACACACTTGCATACATGCATATATAGGCCTTAAATACACACACACATACATACATACATACATACATACATACGTAGACGTAATTGCACACATACACACATGTAAATACAGCCTGACCGACCTGTGAGATGCGACAATGCACGTGTTTGGAACTCCCTCTGGCAGCCTTGGCAGCGGAATTGGTCCCCAGAGTTTCTCGATGTTCTCCGGGATCGTGTAGGTCTGGAAAGGTCCTCCCTGGAGGACGAGGATACAGGGTCCCTTCTGTGGGGCATCGACGCTGGCCGTGAAGGCAACGCTCGGTCCGCTCAGGGACCCCGTTCCCCCGTCCTGTAACGAGACCGTCTGGGTGAGGAGCCGGCCGTGGGAGGGTGTGTTCTCAACGATCTGCCGGAAGGGGTAGTTATGCGCCCCACAGCTCTGCGCTGCCCCGAAGCACATGAACCCCTTCTTGTCGATCAGGTCGAACTGGAGCAGGGAGTGCGTTCCAGTGTTGAAGACGAACCTCGTGATGCCCATCTCGTCCTGCCACTCCGTCTGAGGACCCTTCAACTTCAGAAGGGTCGGCCCCTGCTGCTGGCGGTCGGACAGGGCGACCTTCAACACGAACCTCTGGTCCTCGTCGACGTTCTCTATCTTCAGACTGTTGATCGTCACTTCCGCCATCTTGCTCGAAACGGCGAAGATCTCGTCCGAACTGATCTTCTCCAGCTTTCCGAACGGCGGGTCCCCGCGGTACATGGCTCCGGTGAGCGAGAACTCTTCGCGGAAGTACTCCTTCCAGAGCTCGCGCGTTCTCAGATCCGACCGACTGAGCTTCGAGTGGGGACTTCTGTCGTTGACGGAATCGTCGTGGTTGAACATCCGACCGAGCAGCTCGCTCGTGTCTCGCTTGTAGGCGACTGGATGCAGCTGGTGGGTGTGCCAGACGAGGTCGAAGTCGTAGCAGGGAACGAGGAACTCGTCCGGGAAGATCTTCTTCAGGAACAGGAACTTCTTGTAGCGAACTATGGCGCCCGACAGGAACTTGGAAGTGCGGTAGTGCGGAAGCGACACCTGGTAGTAGAACTTGGACTGTCTGTCGACGGCGTTCTCTAGGTTGTAGGAGCTCTTCGAAGAGTACGACTCGGTCTTGGCCACTCCCTCGCTTGTCTGGACCGTCCAGTCGAACGGCTCCTTCGGGTACCTCTCCTCCCAGAGCTGCCTCGTTCGCTTCTGCGCCAGATCCACGTTGTAGTGCGACATGACCTGGTGGTCGACGATGTTTCCCACCATCTTCAGGCAGTCCTTCTCGTAGACATAGGGTGCCAGCATGTGGCAGTGCCAGATCCAGTGGACGTCCAGGGGAGGTGCGAACGGTTCCCCCGTTGGAGAGGTTGGTTGGGCGCTAGCCAGAGGAAGCCAGCACTGTTCGTAGCGCCGGATGGCATTGCGGACGGTGGGACCGTGGTAGAGGTTGCCCGCCTGGTCGACCCTCTGCAGGAAGTCGAGTTCATTGAACGAATTCTGTAACAGCTCGACGCTGAATACTATGTCGTCCGCATTGCAGACAAAACTATTGTTTGTTGTCATCTTTGTTCGCTATATTATCTGTTTCAGTTCAGAGACCAAAGGACTTGGAAATCATCTGCAATTCGTTCAGGCAAATACGTTCATTTGCATCTGAATTATAAAATGGGGGGTCTAACTCAGTAGCATAGTTAATATAACATAATTAACATAGTTAATTATATATACACTCGTAGCACGGGAATATTTAGGAAGTCTGCGACGAGGGTAACAGTATAGAAGTTTTTCTCAATGGAGTTTCTAAAGTTTCTGGAAGAGCTTGTCCAAGTCAAAGTTCACACTATCAGCTAAATCAGGCTAAAGCGAAAATGCAATCTTCTTCTTCCTCTTCTTCTTCTTCCTCTTCTTCCTCTTCTTCCTCCTCTCAATCTTTTCTTCTATTGTCTTCTTCCTCTTCTTCTTCTTCCTCCTCCACTTCTTCCTCTTTCTCTTCCTGTTTTCTTCCTCTTCCTCGTCCTCTTCTTCTTCCTCTTCCTCCTCCTCTACCTCCTCCTCCTCCTATTCTTCTTCTTCTCCTTCTTCTTCTTCTTCATATGTAGTTTCTGCTTTTGTTGCTTAATATCTCCAGCTGTTGCAGATCCTGTTGCTGCGTGATGCGGAAGATGCCATTTCCGCTGTCATGAATCTGCCAGCTTCCGTTGTCATCGCCATCACCTTCCAATCATCTTTTGTTTCTCCAGATCCATTCGTCTCTACCCTACTTCCTCTTTTTCTCTGTACACGCATGCGCGTAGTGCTTTCCTAACTACTTTTCTCTCTCTAGCCCTGCATCATTCTATCTGTGCCTGCCTCTGTATCCGTCGTTTCCTGCGCCACCATTCCTAAGACAGACGACACCTCCAGCCGTTCGCATCCTTAGGCCAACCGTCACGTACATCAAAATGCCATTAGACAGCGGGCGCTGTAACCGTCTCCCTTGCACAGGCAACATCAGCATCACCACCACCATCGTCATCAGCAGCAGCCCTATCCACGTAGCCACCAGCATCAGCAGCTCGTGGTGCCAAAGCTGAGCCATACAGATGTTCGCCATAGATTTAAAGACGCAGAACGAGACGCTGCTATTGATTATCGCGAGTGTAAGAGCCTTAACGGAGCTAAGGACAAACTATGCCGATAGAGACCACATAACGCTAGGAGACGACAATCATCTACATTTACATCTAGTAGTCATCTACAGTTACATCTAATCAATACCTACATTTATATCTAATAAAGCATCTACATTTATCATCTAATAATCAAATATGTGTATATTTAGTAGTCCTTATATATATATATATATATAAATATATATATATATATATATATATATATATATATATATATTGTTACAAGTTCACGTGTGATCCGAGGGAGTAGGTGTATTGGTGGAGAGATGTGTCCTTGTAACATCTGTGAGGTAACAGATATTTGGATAGTTGGGAGAGTCTGAAGGAGTGGTGCCTCAATAAGCGAGAAAAATAGTATAAAAGAGGGATCTTAAACAGTAGGAGAGTTCTTTCTTCTTGACGAACTGATGTTGAAACGTTGCTGTCTTGAATGTAAATGGTCTTATGTCGTCGAAGAGAAAGAGTTTTAACATTTTAATGTTGTTGATGGTCCATACCCCGAAGCACAGCGAGCTACGAACGTCAGCACGCAACAATATATATGTAATCATTCCTACATTTACATCTAATAAATCATCTACATTTATATCTAATAATCAGCCACATTTACATCTATTAGTCATTTAAATTTACATCTGTACATTACTCATGGATGATTGTATTTGGAATTGAACCGGAAAGTGAGATTAGGGGAAGAGGAAGAATCAATCAAAGAGTGGGTCCTACACTATAAGTTGTCTCGCTGTTAGCTCTGTAATAGGCCTTTAGTTACTAATATAAACTAATATTTTTACGACAGAAAGCAATTTTACTGTAGTACAAGCATATAGAATAATAGAACCAATAACAATAGAACCTATAGTAATAGAACATCTAATAATAGAACCTCTAATAAAATGACCCTATAATTATCGAACCTATAATAATAGAACCTATAATAACAGAACCTATAACACTAGAACCTATAACATTAAAACTTCTAATAATAGAATATCTAATAATAGAACCTCTAATAAAATGACCCTATAATTATCGAACCTATAATAATAGAACCTATAATAACAGAACCTATAACACTAGAACCTATAACATTAGAACTTCTAATAATAGAATATCTAATAATAGAACCTCTAATAAAAAGAACCTATGATAATTGAACCTATAACAATAGAACCTGTAATAATTAATAGAACCTATAATAATAGAACCTCACATAATCTCGGATAATTGAACAGTAATGAGTGACGCCCTTTAACGGACAGTTAGTCTCTTCGGGTGAAATCAGTTAAATCACTTTACCTGATCCAACCTCAGGATTTGATCCGGATTTCTACAGTATTTCCATCTCTCCATAACCTCATGGTAGCAATAGATTTCTCCTTCTTTGGGCAAAGTAAAGGTGGGCGTAGATGTATGTATTGTGTGAAGTAGTAGTAGTAGTAGTAGTAATAGTAGTAGTAGTAGTAAAATCGTAAAAATCGATGGTGCAACTAGAGGTAAATGTATGAAGATGTGTAAAGATGAGAGAAGATGTGTAAAGGTGTGAGAAGATGTGTGAATATGTGAGGTGTGTGAAGATGTGTGAAGGTGGGTGAAGATGTGAGAAGGTGTGTGAAGATGCACGAAAATGTGCAAAGGTGGGTGAAGATATGCGAAGGTGTGTGAAGGTTTGTGACGATATGCGAAGGTGTGTGAAGAGATGACCTACGTATTTACGTGACCTATTTCAACAGCTGGCTCAGTGACCATCCGTTACACAGAGAAACCTTAAACACAAACAACTGAAATTACTCTCCAATTACCTGTCGTGAAGGACCCGAGAGGTCTTGATCAGGTCGGCTCCTCGTTCAGCCCCTCATCGCAACATCACAGACGGCCAAGCCATAGTTCACCAAACGAACACAACCCATACAAACCCTTGCGCGTTTCCCTCTTTCTCTCTCCCTGCACAGTCGCTCAACACGATATGCTAATGCGACGCCCGCTTCGGATGCTGCAGAGCCTACTACCATCCAGACTCCTTCATGGTAAGATAGTCAAACATTTTAGCTGTGCAACCAACAACGCATCGTTTCGAAGCATCTCCAAGCTCCTCCTCCTTCTCATCTTACTCTTCCTCCTCCTCTCCTTCACCTCCTCTTCCTCCTTTCTTCCTGCAGCAGCAACTGCGGTTATTTTCCAGGAAAATGTGTCTGTGTCTGCCTACCACGGCTGCGGAAAAATCAATGCCGCTAGTTCGTCCGTTCATCCATCCGTCCATTCATACATCAAGTCGGTCTGGTCTTCTGTAGACAGCGAAGCGCGCGATCCCCTTGGCCGGGAAAAAAGGCCAAAGTGCCCCTTCGTCCGTCCGCCTTCAAGGGCTTTCGAAACACACAACATGTTTGGAACTGCTTGAGCCATATGTTGCCAGGAAGCGAATCTAAAATCCTCCCTTCCTCCCTTTGTGCCTTCCTTCCTTCCTTTCTTTCTTTCTTTCTTTCTTCCTTCCTTCTTTCTTTCTTCCTTCTTTCTTTCTTTTCTTCTTTTCTTCCTTTCTTTCTTTCTTTCTTTCTTTCTTTCTTACTTCCTTCCTTCTTTCTTTCTTTTCTTCTTTTCTTCCTTCCTTTCTTTCTTTCATTTTTTCTTCCTTCCTTCTTTTTTGTCTTATTTTCTTCCCTCCTTCCTTCCTTTCTTCCTTACTTCCTTTTTTCTTCCTTCTTTCTTTCTTTTCTTCTTTTCTTCCTTCCTTCCTTCCTTCTTTCTTTCTTCCTTCCTTCTTTCTTTTCTTCTTTTCTTCCTTCCTTTCTTCCTTACTTCCTTCCTTCCTTTCTTCCTTCCTTCTATTCTTTCTTTCTTTCTTCCTTCCTTCCTTCTTTTCTTAATTAATTAATTAATTAATTCAGTCATTCATTTCTTCCTTTCTTCTTTCATCTAATCACCCCTCCCTATCTCTATCAATTTGTTATGTTTTCTTTAATATTTTTCTGCCAACCCCCTTATGTATTCATCTGTCTGTCTGTCTGTCTGTCTGTCTGTCTGTCTGTCTGTCTGTCTGTCTAGTTCTTCATTTCTTTCTTTCTTCCTTCTTTCCTTCGTTCCTTTTAGTTCGATTGCTTCCCAATCCGCCGAGATCAATCAAAGGATCTTATGAATGGTTGCGCGCCGAGGATTTACTTTGGCACTGACCGTCTCAACGGAGTTGCATGAGACGACAGCTTAATCAATAAGTCACTGCATGTGTCATGCCATACATCCATCCATCCATCCATCCATCCATCCATCCATCCATCCATCCATCCATCCATCCATCCATCCATCCATCCATCCATCCATCCATCCATCCACCCACCCACCCACCCACCCACCCACCCACCCACCCACCCACCCACCCACCCACCCATCCACCCACCCACCCACCCACCCACCCACCCACTCATCTATCTCTCCATCCACCCACCCACCCACTCATCTATCTCTCCATCCACCCACCCACCCACTCATCTATCTCTCCATCCACCCAACACCACTTTCAGCCTTCTGTCTGTCCGTCTGATAGTCTGTCTGTCTGTCCGTCTGATAGTCTGTCTGTCTGTCCGTCTGATAGTCTGTCTGTCTGTCCGTCTGATAGTCTGTCTGTCTGTCCGTCTGATAGTCTGTCTGTCTGTCTGTCCGTCTGTCGGTCGCACTGTGTCGTCTTAAGTGGTCGGTCACGAACATCTCTTGAGTGGATACTTAAGGAGACGAAAGGAAAGTAATCGCATTTTCGCCTTAGCGTCTTAGTTTCGATACTCTCCATCTGTCGATTCATTCAACGGTCGTCGTCTGCCATCTGTCTGTCTGTCTGTCTGTGAGAATCGTTCTGTTTATTCTAGAAGACAAGTGGAATATCCGTTAATTGCTCTCAGTGTTAACAGCATTAGGAACAAGAGTCACAAAAACAACAACAGAGGGATCATGACGACTATTGGGATAGTAGGAGTATGAAATGCATAAAGTAATACTATATCATTATTATTATCATTACTACTACTACTCCCACTCCCACTACTACTACTACCATACCTGTTTAGCCCACCAACCGGGGCCCTAGTCCTGAACACGGAAATCTGGGAATTCAAAAACTTTTTTATTTCTGATGATAAAGTCAATATGCTTATGTTATGGAGATCGCGATCGCGTGAAGCCTTTTGCAAATTTCGAAATATTAAGGGATGTGATCCTAGGGCGGAAATCGGGGTCAGTTGTACACCTACAACCATAGTACGGGGCCATAGTAAACGGGGAACTATACTTAAAGGCGGGACTCGGGGATGCTGCACTATTAAGTGGATTTAGCAATGCAAATTATGGATGCGCCTCACTTAACACAATTGATAATGGTGATGATGATTATGATGATGAAAGTGATGATGATGACGACGATGAGTGATGATGATATTTATAATAAAATGGCTATTGATCTGATGCGATATATCTCGTATAGGCCTACATGTCTTCGTGAATTTCGCCTTTGTAAAAAATATTTAAAAATATTAAAATAATTGCAAAAAAGAAATCACGTAATAAATAAATATTTAAATAATAAACAAATAAACAGTAAATAAATAAATAAACGCTTTATTAAGACTCGGCGCTAACTAACCGCTTTATTAAGACGCGGGCGAACGACGCAATGGTTTTATACATACAACGCAGAATAAAGAAGGTTTTCGTGGGAAAGAAGGGCCAGTAAAAGGAGTGGTCAAAATAGAGCAGAACTCAACCGTACGAGAGTAAATGTATTGGTCGGGTGTTTTTATTACGATACAAGTTCATCCGATGATCTTTAAGAGCACTTGTACTAGGTTGATTATCACTGGCAAGAACTTTTGAACTGAGCATTAGTCTTAAATCTCCACACTCATTTTATAACGCCAAAACCGCCGTGCCTCTGACATATCCACAGCACACTCAGCGCTTCTGTTTGTATGTATGGAATTTGGCTTGTCTAACATGTACTTACTGGCTGTCAAACAAAGTAAAAATATCACCATATACACACACACACACACAAATACACGCACGAACACACACACGGACAGTTGTGCTCGATTGATAGACGGAGAAGTGCCCAATTTTGATACTTAAAATGGGTGACGACTTTCAGAGGCCTGTATCTCCGTATATTTTATATATATAATATATATAATTATATATAATTATATATAATACACACACATATATACACACACTGATACATACACACAGATATACACGCAGATACAGATATATATATACGCGGTTTATATATATATATGTATATATAACCCCTTATATATATATCATCCCTTTCCTTTGACTGCATCTCGCTTTAGTTGGAGGCGAGATGTTTGAGTGTTAAGGCGTTGGTAATTTGTCTAGAGATCGATCCCCGGCATGTTTGTATAAGTGTATATATATATAGATATGTGAATGAGTGCGTATACTTAATCACTGAGGGAGAGTGTGCATGTGTTGTTAACATAATAGCACAATAACTGGTGTAATATCCTGATTGTGAATATCATAACAGCAGGCATTAACACTCTTTTCGTATGAACCAACAAAATAAGGCACGTTATCGAAACTAAACCTCATTATTTTTAAACCTCAGCACGAACCAAAGCACTCATGAATCACTTGCACTGGAAAACTTTCAAAATATTCCTTAGTTGTCGCCGCGAAAGATGTCGGACATTTTGACCAAAGGGTCAAATGGTTAAACAAGGGCACTTTCTTGCAGTGAATGAGCGCAGGGTTGGATGGTGGAGTGGTTAAAGCCCTGGGAGTGTTAACGAGGGTCTTTAGGTGCTGTGAGTGGGCGCGGTTCGATTCCCGGTCTGTGCATGTATATATATATATCTTTGTGTAAATGCGTGAGTGTACATATCTGAGTACTCTATTTATCTGGTATTTTAAATGCGATACAATAATCTTTAAGAAAGCTTGTAGTAGGTTGATTATCAGTGACAAGAATTTTTGTCTTAAATCCAACGCTGTACATGTGCGTGTATATCTGTGTGTATATATCTGTGTATACATATCTGTTGTGTGTGTGGTATGCATGAGTGCGTGAGTGAGGGTTAGGGTTATGGTTAGGGTTAGGGTTAGTTACTGTAATAGATCCTGTGAAATTATTATTATTATTATTATTATTATTGTTATTATTATTATTATTATTATTATTATTATTATTATTATTATTATTATTATTATTATTATTACTGAAAGTATTGGATAAGATTCCTGGTAAAAGTGGAATCCTAAACAATGAAGATGGGATCTTTATTGATCCTTTCTTCATGCAGAACAAACGCCCAAAGGCTGCTGAGAAATGAAAGGAAAAGCATCAGTAACACTGAACTTAGAGATCGGTCCATTAATAGCAATAACACCATTAACCCCACAAAGATCACAGTTACACTGTCCCGCAATGCTTTCGAACTGGTCCACATCACTGTATAAGCATGCCACACATACCATACCATTCCTTAGCATAATACTGATTTATTGGAATAACACACAGAATTATGCTGTAGGAAAAAGAATATACGCGACTGGAACATTCCAAAAGACTTGGAGGATGAAGAACATTGAACCTCGCCATGAAAAATCTAGCAAAAAATACTAACCACATCACTATGCCATACCAATATACCATACCACTATACCATACCACTAGACCATACCACTATACCATACCACTATACCATACCACTATACCATACCACTATACCACACCACTAGACCATACTACTATATCATAACACTATACCATACCATTATATTATACCACTATACCATACCACTATGCCATACCAATATGCCATGTAACATAACATATTGGCCTGGTTAGCTGCATTGGTTAACGCTTACGTCAAGGCGCCTCTGAGCGTGAGGATGCCGGTTCGCATACCGACAGTGGCTATGTTTCTGAGATTTGAATCAGCAGTCCGTACACGGAGACCTTAAGTAATCGTAATCGTAATCGCAATCCCAAGGCTTCTACAGCGCCCAACGAAAGCCGCGCCGCGGGGACCAGCTTATTCACAGGCGCTCAGTCAAAACAAAATCGATAGGCAAAAGGGTTCGGTTCCGGGTCAAGATCAAAGAGTCAGGCAGAGAGACAGAGTGGCAGCTACGGTGGGTGATGTTTGGGGCTGGAGAGCGTGGCACTCACTCAAACGGACAGTGGGAGTGAAGGATCTCACCCGATAAATTCATTGCAAAATGAGCAGGGTCGAGGCCATACGGTCGCTATAGAAAAACGCGTACATTTTATATTCTACTTTACTGTAATAGACCTATAAAACAATCTTTGCGGGACAGAGTAGCCGATTGGATAGAGCGCTCGGCTTGTAACCCGGACGGTGCGGATTCTAGCCTATCCTCTGACGATTACTGTGTAGGACTTTTAGCAAGTCCTTCGCTCACAGATGCTCAGCGCCATCGATTGATGCTTACTGATTAGATAGTGGCGCTAAATAAATGCAGAAATAATAATAATAGCAACAATGTATTGAAACATAGCCTTTAGTTTAGCAAACAAAGTTGAAACACTTTAACAATGCTGGACAGCTATTTCGAAAACTTAATTGCTTTTAATGAAGATGCAGCTCAACCCTAACCCTAACCCTAACCCTAACCCTAAAGCCTTTCTGTCACTGTTTCAGTAACGCATAGGTCAGTATGATTATTATTTCTGCGCTTATTTAGCGCCATTATCTGATGACTAGGCATAAATTGAAAGCGCTGAGCAGTTGTGAGTGATTGAATTGCTCAAGGTTCAAGAACAGCAAAATAAATGTAAATGTGTTCCTATAGTCACTATATAGCCTCGACCCTGCTCATTTTTCAATGACTTCATCGGGTGAGATCTTTCATCATCCCTGGCCATTTGAATTGGCGCCACTCCATTTAAGGTCCCCGTATACGGTCCGTGGTAGCCCGAGATTAAAAGTAACCGCCTCAGAGGAGGAGATTCGAACCCGGACTCTACGCATTACAAGCCGACCACTCTATCCAATCGACTATCGTTACTCAATCGAAAACACGCCCAGTAGCTAAAATTGCTTTCCTTTAAGTCGTAACGTATTTGAATATAACACCCTGAGGCCTGAGCAGTTTTGGCTCATATCTTAATTATATCTGTTACATAACGCGTGAAACTGTGAACAATTGTATTCGGTAGATAGCGTTAGAAATCAAGATCGGCTTTCGCGACAGCAATGTTCTGAAGTCTATTTTGTATTTTGACGCTCGTTTGTGTTGTATTACTCTATGCTATATCTCATCATATTTAGTACAATATTCTATATCACAAAATGATAGTACTGTATCATCTTTAAATTAGGCTTATTGTATGTTTACACGGTAGGCCTGTAGGCCTAGTTATGGGCCTCTTGTTTCATAGGTCTACTACAGCATCGTATTCATCTCTGTCTGTCTGTCTGTCTGTCTGTCTGCCTGTCTGCCTGTCTGCCTGCCTGCCTGCCAAAGACATTCACCTCTAACAATGATAAAATCCATAGACTTCCTAAAAACTGTATCTTCATCATCATCACCATCACCATCATCATCATCATCATCATCATCATCAATCATCAATGACTGAAAAAATGAAAAAATTGAGGAACATATTCTTTTAGATAAAAATCTATTTAAATTTACATCTCCTGATATCTTTAAACACGACAGTAGATCAATGACTTCTATAGCGCCGAAGATGAAAGAAGTTTCTCAATCGAACGATAAAACGGCGACGATCCCTTTTCCTTGGATCGAATTCTCATCGTCATTTATATAGCGCCGGTCCTCTGCAGCAGTCATCCAAAGAAAACGTTCCATTAAGACCGGATGCATGCCACTCCTGTTTCTGAATTTCATTGTTTCGATGCAGTCGGGTTCTCCCTGGTGGCTCTTGACAGACAGACGACTCCTAGCAGAAGGGCAGCACTGATGACGACAGCTGAACCAAGCAGGAGGTCTCGCTTTGGGGTCGGCTTACCACTTCCGGTGGACGCCATATTGGAACTGGCCGCCATGTTGAAACCGGAAGGCATCGAGCGACCGCAACACGTAGAATTCGCCTCCAGATGGCGTCTGCTGCTGCTGCTGTTGCTACTGTTGCCGTGGCAACGTCCTGCGCAGCCATGCGTGGCCGTGAAGGTGATCTGGTGCTCGACGAGTCCCTGGTCGTCGTAGCGAAACGAGTCCTGCCTCGTGAACGGCGCCGACGGCGCGTCGCATCCACCCGTGACCTCCGACCCCGAGGTCGCAGCCTCTGGCCCCTGAGTCGTGACCTGTGGCCTCATGACGGATAAATTTTCCGCTCAAAGGTTGATGTCAGAAGAGAAAATCTCGAAAATTCGGCACAAGACATCGATACAAGAAAACTGAAAAACACGATGGCACATTTTCGCTAGGTAAAAGTCGATTATTATTGCGTCATTATGACGTCATATGATTTATGCGATTAACAATTGGAGGAATGAAAGGCGGAAAGACGGAAGGAAGGAAGCACCTTTCTGATAGTCCTGTAAAGCGCTATATAAGTGTTCAGACACATACATACATATTTCACGTTTATACATACATACATGCATACATTCATACATGGTTTGCGTGCATACATACATACATACATACCTTCCACGTTGCTTTGATCTATCTGTCCTTCTGGATTTGGTACACCCACCCTTGACCAACAGTTGAAAATGTTCTTTTTCGTCTGGGCTGGGCTGGCTGGGCTGGGATGCGATGGGATGGGCTGGGACTGTCTTTGGGTATATAACTTTTATGGGCGCTATATAAATGCTCTGAATGAATGAATGCCCGATTGGCGTTCTTAAGGCGTTTTTAGATCTCGGAAGACGCTGACTGACTGGTTGGCTGGCTGGCTGATTGACTGACTGACTGACCGATTTGCGTTCTTAAGGCGTTTTTAAATCCCAGAAAACGCTGAATGATTGAATAACTGACTGACTGGCTGACTGACTGAATGAATGAATGAATGAATGAATGATTGATTGAATGCCCTGCTTGCGTCCTTAAACCCTTTATAAATCTTAGACATCGCCAAATCATGCACTGATTTCATCTGCGCCCTGGGTGGTCTAGCCTGTTGACAGACGATTTTTATGCTATCGTGCAAACACGCGCTTCATCGATATCATCTAGTTCAACAATCGATAGGCCATCAAGGTTTCATTGCACCGACGCTGGCAACTGTATCACAGGCCTTCGTGCATAGGCCTGCGTGTGTTTTGCCAGCCAATAAACGCCGATATGTATGTATGACGGACACAGGGAACAAAGCTACTGTGCCGGCTTTAAGAGGTCCTTTTAGCGACCGAGGATTAGCGTCTCATCCAGTCCGTCCAGCCTCTCCTTCCTGCGTTCTCCTCGTCCTTCGTCCCGTCGTCCTCCTCTGCCTCCGTCTCTTACTCTTACTGGTTCGTTGGATTCGTCCATACTATCCGGTGCCGTCGTCAGCTTCCGCCAATGGAGGGCGAGATGTGCTGGATGGGTGGAGTAGATGGATAGCCGAAGGGACAGACGCCGACAAACAGACAGACTGACCGAGAGGTTGAAGAAGGGACGTAAGGCAGTGACAGAGAGAGAGAGACAGAGAGACAGAGATCGGCAGAGATTGAGACAGAGTCCAACAGACAGACAGACAGACAGACAGACTGACTGACAGACAGACAGTGAGGTTGAAGCAGAGACTTATGAAGTGACAGAGAGACAGAGATACCGAGATCGGCAGAGATTGAGACGGAGTCCGACAGACAGACAGACACAAACGGACGGACGGACAGACCGACAGACATCGAAGCTGAAGCAAGGACTTATGCAGTGACCGAGAGACAGTGACTGGGACAGAGTCCAACAGACAGGCAGAAAGACACAGACAGACAGACACACGGATATAGACACAGATAAACAGACAGACATACAGGAACAGAGCACTATCCTCGCCTGCCCTCAGCTGTGGCAGCAGCAGCAGTAGCAGCTGCTGTAGCCAGAGTAGCATTCGGGCCCCATCAGCGCGCGTGCAGTCAGCTTCAGAGGCTGAAGAGAGAGGAGAGGCGCCGGTGATCGGTCGACGTTGCTGCCATCTACCTGTACAGGATGCGTCGGCGACGACAATAGGGGGCAGAAGCAGAACTGGAAGAAGAAGAAGAAGAAGAAGACATATTCTTACTACTCATTGTTACAGGCTCCGTCAACTGCACGGACGCATACAAAGAGGAGTCAAGACAGATATACGGAACGAGACGCAGCGACGTACAACGAAGACGGGTTCGGAGACGGGAGGAATTCTTTGGCGAAGTCAATACGATCAGCATCATCATTATCATCTTTGTCGTCTGCATCAGTAGCTGTTGCATCGTCACTCGGTAACTGACGCCGGAGGATAGTTCTTCGTCGTCTATCTTGATTCCTTCTTTCCATTCATCAAACCTTTCTTTCATCCATCCTTTCTTCCTTCCTTCCTTCGTTCTAACAGTTTATCTATATTCTTCCTTCTAACATCCTCTCATCCGTCCTTCCTTCTTTCGTTCATTCGCGATCTCCTTCCTTCCATCGCATGGAGGCCAACGCGAAGCAGTCGGAGGGTCGGCCGACGACGCTTGTCGGTCCAGAAGCAGGTTCTCTGAGCCATGCCAAGGGTAGCGCCCCGGCAGGGGACCGCCAGCCTCTCCAGCATCAGCAGCCGTCGCTGGGGGAAGAGCACGATGCGGGGCTTGGCAGCTACGGAAGCTACAAGAAGCTGTTTCTGCAACACTGGCACGAAACGATCACCTACTGCGCCGTCTTCTGGAGCTTTGGAATGTGCGTCGCCTTCCTCGGCCCCACTTTACTCGACATCGGCTGTCTCACCTCGACCGACATGAAGACGATCAGCTGGGTCTTCTTCGCTCAGCTGCTCTGCTCCCTCATCGGTGCATCGCTTTCGGGATATCTTGCCCAAAGGTAACGATAATAACAATAATAAAGATAACAAAGGGACAAACATAGGCACTAGCGTAGCGTGACCTACATGACGGTTAAAATGGAATCCATATGCACCATGTATATAGGCTTAAGTAAATGTTATGTGCAGCTGTCTTCTTCTGAAGGTAACAAAGGAACAAACATGAAGGTAACACACTTGTTTACACCTCTAAAGAAACTTCTTAGAAGCCAGTAAAGGTAAAAATAACGAATTAGTTTTTCCCTGTTTAGACAATCCTGAAAAGCCAATGAAGGTGATCTAGTATTATACCTAGTTGGATAGTACCTATAGTACAGAGGTAACGCAGTCACTTCTTATATCTGTAACAAAGGTAACGGTAATATTGTTTATTCATCTAACTGTAAGAGAGGCTGACTGACTGACTGACTGACTGACGGACTGACTGACTGACTGACTGACTGACTGACTGAATGAATGAATGAATGAATGAATATTCAGAGATGAACGTGCCAGGCATCAAAAGAAATATGAATCAGAGACTCTTCAAAAGCGCTCGACATCCAACAACACAAAACCACTATAGAACAAAAATAACGGTTTTCAAGTGCTTACAGAACATAAGCAAAGAAAGGCGAAGGCTCTCCCGTCGTAGGTTGCTAGGAAACTTGTTCAAGAAAGATAGGCCGACCACTTCGAAGCTTCCAAACACCACCCACCGTAGCTGCCACGCTGTCTCTCTGCCTGACTTTTAGATCTCGACCTGGAACCGAACCCTTTTGCCTATCGATTTTGTTTTGACTGAGCACCTGTGGATAAGCTGGTCCCCGTGACGTGGCTTTCGTTGGGCGCTGTAGAGATTTCGGAATTACGATTACGATTACAATTCAATGCTGGACCGTGAAAGCTCGGCCCGGAGGCTCAGCCAGGTCACCCTGGACAGCGGAAGTAAGAGACCTCTGGCCAGGAATGAATGAACACTTGACTTCCTGAGATAAGATGAAGCACAGACTGCAGTTGTAATTGTAATCAGAGATTTATAAAGCGCCACTTCAGGTAGCTTCATAAAGGCGCTCCCGGCCCAATGTCCCAATTGCAAAGCAATTGCCTATAAGATCTTAAACTCATTTCGTTTGTGCGTCCATAACCAGTGCGATTCCTCCCACACGAAGCTGGATATTTTATGTCTAACACGGGCAGCAACCATCATAACAAAAACAAAGGTTTTTAAACAGCAGTAATTTACAAATCTTCAACTTGTTACCCACTAAAATTATAACGAACTCAAAAGCAACATTTTATAATAGACAGAGTTCTTAAGGCTGTTCAACAGACCCCATGTTTCCGGCAAAATGGCTCCTGGAATCAGTTCTTTCTCGAACATGCTATAGATAGATATGACAGAATGTAATCGTAATCGTAAATTTGTAAAGCGCCACTTCAAGGCAGACTCATCAGAGGCGCTACCGGCTCGTCGTCCCAGAACTGGGGAATAATACGGTCTTCAAGCGCTTACGAAAGAGGGAGGGAGAGAGGGACAGAAGCTCCCTTCGGCAGGTAAGTCATTCCAGAATGATAGAATGCTCACGGCTATTCAACAGGTGGAAATCCGAGGCCCCGAAATGCCGGGGCGATGGGCCAAATGGCCCCTGGGTTTGTTTTTTCGAGCACATGTTGTAGTCAGCGCGTAATTGATAGTTTCATAACCGGATGAGTGATTGATTGATGCCGCTTTGCTGAGTTTATTCGCGTTCACCTA
>OZ029919.1:31691060-31708560 GCA_964023275.1 Norana najaformis
CCTCTGAGTCATAAAGTCATTTAGTCTTTAAATCTATTAGTCTTTTTATCCTTTTTTGTCTTTCAGTTCCTTACTCTTTATTATTTTGATCTTTTAAGTCTGTTTTAGTCTTTTGATCTTTTAATCTGTTAGTCTGTCTATCTACCCGTCTCCTAATCATGCTACATTTAATCTAATCTAATATAATGACTTCTATAGCGCCGTTATCATCAGTTGATGAACAAAACGAAGAATTTTCTGCTAAAGACTAATTCATAGAATTGGCGAAGTTAATAAGTATGAAACTCCGCCACTGCCTTTAGCAGGGTGGTGCCAGTCCCAAGCCTGGATAAAGGAGGAGGGCGACGTCAACGGCCTTCGATGCCGTAAGATGTCGTTAAACACTGGAACCACTACTATAAGTTTGGCCTTGCTTTCTTGCCACTCCGCTCACGGATCTTCCATTGACTGCTCTTGACTCGTATAGGTGGTCTTCACTTTTTTACAGGAGAAGACCACCTATACGAAATCCAGGCAGGTCACGTGACCCGGTAACCGCCGCGTAGGGCACCTGCCACCGGGTACGATTTGCAGCTGACTGCATCTGATGGATGACAACTGATTCACGTCTTTCTTGTTTTCCTGGCCATTGAACAGGAAAAGACGATCCATAGGTAACGAACAAATTGCACTGGGTCTGCGCGGTTTCATACAAGAGACGTTAGGTGTCGGCTCACTTGGACGTGGATACCTTTTATATTTTACCCTATGTTTCGGTCTGTTATTCTGTGAATCCAAAATACGTACATTAAGCGTATATGCTCTGGCTATATATAAGGATGAATATGTATATATTCTTACTATATAATATTATTTCTGCATTTATTAAGCGCCACTATCTAATGAATATGCATCATTCTATGGCGCTGAGCAAAGGACTTGTCCAAAGCCCATGTAGAGTAACCTTCTCAGAGGAGGAGGCTCGAACCCGTACTCTCCACTCGGTTACTGCGCCCTAAATATAGTCCTATGTACGCAGTGCCTATATATATATATATATATATATATATATAGTCGGATTAATACTTGTAGCCGTGGCTCGATTAGCCTGCTCCATCTCCTGCCTTTGTTGTTGCTATTAATATTTTATAAAGCCAGGCTTACCCTCGGCCAGTAAACAAAGAGACACACACACAGACAGAGAGACACACAGAGAAAAACAGGCAGGCAGAGAGTGGAGCCACCGTATGTTTGTATTATATAGCGCCAGTATTCCCTGGTTGCTTTTCTTGCGCGTCTACTGGTTCTGTCCATTGCATGCCAACACATGAACGTCAGACCAAAGCAGGACAAAACAAAGGACAAATAGAGGACAAGTTAAGGGCATGTTGAGGACAAACTTATAATAAACTGACGACAAACTGAAGACAAACTGAAGACAAACTGAAGACAGACTGAGGACAGGCTGAGGTCAAAACTGAGGACAAACTGAGGAAAAACTGAGGACATGCTAGGGACAAACTGAGGACAAACTGAAGATAAACTGAAGACGTGATAAGGATATATTGAGGACATGTTGAGGACAAAATGGCTTGAGCTGTGCACACACACACACACACACACACACGATTACTACACATACGCATATACTACCAGGGATTTGAATCTCAGGCTAGCACGGTCCATACACGGGGAAATTAAATGGCGTGGCCCCCGATCAAATGGACAGCGATGGTGAAGGATCTCACCCGATTAATTCACTGAAAAATGAGCAGGGTCGAGGCTTTACGGTCGCTATAGCAAAAGAAATACATTTACATTTACATAGAGACCACTGTGCGTTGAACCATAATGAAGCCAATACCCACGATTACATTCCTATGTCGAATCGATAGCTACTTTCATTTCCTTAGGCCTGCATTACCTTACCTTACCTTACCTTTCATTACCATATTAGGCGCATTATTAGGCCTATTTATTACCATATTAGGCACATTATTAGACCTATTATTAAGGCTGCATGTAGGCCGAACATGTAGCCATATTATGTTGAGTACGTCAATTTGCTCTCCGAAATATAGTGCAACAGTTACGATTGTTTGTTGATATAAACCGATTGGTGACAAGGTACGGTGGAGTGTGGAGTATAGTCCGACAATTGATGTTGTACGCACGCATATATGTATGTATTTATGCATCTATGTATTTATGTATATATGTATTTGTGTATGTATGTATGAATATATTTGTATATGTATGAATGCATTTGTGAATGTATGAATGTATTTGTGTATGTATGTATGTATGGATGGATGTGTGTATTTGTGTATGTATTTCTGTATGTATGTATGTATGTTTCTATGTATCTATGTATATTTGTACAGTATGCATGTATTTGGGTATGTAGGTAAGTATGTATGCATATGTATGTGTGTATTTATGTATGTAGGAAATTTATCTATGTCATAAATATATGCTACATCTGCCATTAATCTGAGCATCTGTAGATTGCATTCATAAACCCCTTAAAGAGCTTTATATTTCATCTGTTGTTTTAACCTTCCCTCCCTCACTCTATCTTTCTCTGTCTGTGTGTGTCTGTCTGTGTGTCTGTCTGCCTGTCTGTCTGCCTGTCTGTCTGCCTGTCTGTCTGCCTGTCTCTATCTCTCACTGTTCCTTCTACCTCTCTTTCACTCATTTTCCCTGTTTCTTTATTGCCTCCACTCCTGCCTTTCTGCTCCCCCCGCATGGCAATATGCCGTTGCACTGGCTTCTTTCGTCGGATCAATTTGCGCCGAAGATGTCGTTAATCAACTTCCGTATTCCCGCGTTGACCGACCGAACAGTTCTTACCTGTAAATCCAATTAACTGTCGGAGCGGAGAATGGACTGCAGAGTCTGTGTCCTGCATATGTCCAAGTGGCTGGACACCGTTTGGACTTCAGGGATGAAAGAGGAAGGATGTGCACGTGGAACTGTGTCGTTCGATGCAGGGCCTCCCCCTTCTAAACAGTGTTACTGGCCTGATAGTAATGGCATGAGGGTAAATTCAAAATCCAGCCATTTCTCTCGGCTTAAACTCAACCTACCCTTACAGCTTCTTTCCCTCTTCTCTCGTTGGTCTTCTGGCAACCGGACTTGGTTCTTGACATGGCATTGTTGGACAACCCCAGTGAATTGACGCAGCGCTCATGAAAAAGAAGCTGGTACCCTGTGCTTAGCTTTTAAGAAGCGCTTTAGAAATTTGGAGTTTACAATTACGATTAGGATTACATGTAAAGGTTACACTAATCTGCAGAAACTGTTTAGAAACATGATCCGCAAGTTGGAAGCTTCATTTTACCAATTTTTCCATATGTTACCATTTCGACTGGTAAAAAATCCGGATTTTACCACACATATATTTTGCCGGTAAATTTACATCACTATGTGCATATATGTATGTATATGTATATAAATTTGTACGTATACATATATACGTATGTTTTTCATATAAGTATATATAGGATACGAGGCAGGAAGCTTTCGTAATTCATTATTATCAATAATACGGGATTTGTTTCGCGTTTTATCTTCTCATTTCCTCTGCGGTTGCTGAAGCTGGTCTGTATCGATCTGTTGTGCATCTTTTCGGGTCAGGGAGCCAGCGCAGGCTGATTGGAACGGATGGATGAAGGGCGGCGTGAGACTTCAAAGAGGTCCCGAGGCAATTCCACCTGGAACTCACGCGTGAGGCAGACGTTGCGCTCGATGACGTTTATGCGATGGAACGGGGAGGTAGATTAGTGCGCCTTCCCTGTTGCTTGGTTTCGGCTGACATGCGACGATTGCACTGAATGTCAATTTCGATTCAGTGGAATAGATTCTGCCGTTGCGGTAAAGGGACGATGATGCTCATCAAATCGCTTCTGGTTTACGAAGGGAGAGAGAAAAAGAGCGAGAGACAGATAGGCAGACATAACATAACATAAGATAGGTAGACATATTCATAACAGACAGACAGACAGACAGACAGACAGACAGACAGACAGACAGACAGACAGATAGACAGACAGACAGACAGATAGACAGACAGACAGACAGACAGACAGACAGATAGACTTATTGACTGACTGACTAACTGACTGACAGAGAGACAGACAGACAGACAGATCGATAGATAGATAGATAGATAGATAGACAGATAGACAGATAGACAGATAGATAGATAGATAGACAGATAGATAGACATACAGATATATATATATATATACAGTGCTTCATAAATTAGTTCATTATTTCTATATTTTTATTTCCATATTGGTTCATACCTTGGTTACGTTGTGCGATAAACTGGTTCATAGTTTGGTTCACACATTGGTTCATAAACTGATCCACACATTGGCTCATATATTGCTCTATCAGTTGCAATGTTTCATGTTCTTGTTCGTTCTTCTTGCTCTTCCCCTTCCTTTTACTCTAAATGCGTTTAGCAGAATCAAGCAGAAACTAATTAAATGTTACTGCAAGAAAAACTTCCAATATTCAGTGAATATTACAGGTATTAGATTTCACTTTTTGTTCGAATATTAATTTCTTTTTTAAGCTATATTAGCTAAGCTGATGCAAACCAACTCTGTTTTCGAGAAGGTCCTTTTACAAAAACGCCAGGAATGTGAATGATCGAGTGGCCAATGCATCAGCCTTCAACCAAGCGACACGTGTTCGAATCCCGGGCTCATTGTATCACTCGACCAGGAATTAACGCTACATTTTCTTGATCACCTTAGAGAGGGGGAATGGATTTAGCGAGGACGTAAAACATACCACATCCTCCGTGTATTCAGGCAAGGGGGAATAGATTTAGCGCGGACGTAAAACATACCACACCCTCCTTGTATTCAGGCATAGGCGAAGCTTGAGCACGAACGCGGATGGATTTACACAACGGATCCGAAACACACGTCACAACCCAGAACAACTTATCTGCCTCCGCACTGAAATGAATCTCTCCAGGGAGCTTCCACTTCCGGAATAAGCGCTACATCAATCAATTTGAATATTGTTCTATGTACGTATATATATAGTCTATATATACATCCCTTTATATATATATACATTATCAAAGACATGTGTGTATGCGTGTGTGTGTGTGCGTTTGTGTGTGTGCGTTTGTGTATGTGTGTGTGTGTTTGTATGTGCGTGTGCGTGTATGTGTGCGTGTGTGTGTAGGTGTGTGTGTGTGTGCAGAACCTATTCATATGCTTTCGTGTGTGCTCTATACATGCCTGCATTTGCGGCCTGCTTAGGCCAATAAGGCCTTAATGGACCTAAAGTAATGTCTTACTGGAGTCCATCTATGTACTGAATGGATTATTAGGGTAGACGATTAGATCAATACATTAGGTGCAAACATTGTTAAGATCTGGTACAACGACTTCTACAGCTCGTAAATATCATAATGCACAAGGCATTAATCGATAGCCATATGCATTTGCATATCTAAAATATAATCTACTGACTTATGTAGCGCTGTATTCATAACGCACAAGATATCTGTAGTGAAAAGTTTTAAAAACAATGAGTTTTTGCATATTGTGGACTGTATTATGTCGGATAATTTAGCTTATGTATTTGTGTAATTAATTCGTACAGAACACCTGGGAACAGTTAGCCGAGGATGTCATTAGTTAGAGGCGGATAGGACGCCCGTGACTGACAGGTGGAGGTAAATGAGAGAGAGAGAGAGAGAGAGAGAGAGAGAGAGAGAGAGAGAGAGAGAGAGAGAGAGAGAGAGAAAGAGAAAGAGAGAGAGAGGCGGAACAGAGGAACGCCGATCGGATGGCGAAAGGGAGAAGTTGGATGATTGACAGACGAAGGGCAAAGTTAAGGAAGGGTGCGAAGCGAAGAAGGCATTCGCTAAACAACGGTCGAAGGAGGCGTTAGGTTCCGGAGAACAGAAGAAAGATAATAAACCTGTATCTCTTAAACAGCCACGCTAGATCTACAGACCGATGCGAATCGAAAGACTCTGATTCTGCTGAATTTGCTGTATATAGGTTGTACATAGTTGTAATATACGTGTGAAGGAAATAATCGTCGTTACGTCTCTGTACGGTCGGACTGATCCATTCAAGAACCCGCGTGCTGCTAAAGGCCTAAAGTCCTCCGAAGATTAAGCCACATCAGTAGCACCGCTCGCCACCATATCCTGAAATGAGATTTGTGTTCGCCGGCGATCCATTCCATCGCAGGACTCACAAGCAATCATCTTCTTTCAGTACAATATCAATCAAGGAAACCGTTTGCACATTGGGATTCTGGGTCTTTTCTGCCCCAAAACAATCACCATGCACCGCCTCCTCTAAACTGCTGGTGCATGAAAGTTTTTGACTTGAAGTTGTCGATAAAGTAATCGAATTAAGCGAATTCTTTTTTTAACGAATCACTGATTGACTCATTAACTGACTCACTGACTCACTGATCTAATCTAATCTAAGAACTTCTACAAAATCATAATCCACTGGAGAAGCCTAATCTAGTGGCTTAAATACACAACTAGTTAAGTAAGCAACTAAGAGCAAGCGAATATGCATAGCATCTAAGTTTGCCTTAGACTGGATTTTGCTTTGATCTTGCGGCACTGTGTTTCTTGCAAGTCTCTTCCGGTGAGTCATGTCTGAGTCTCCCTCGTGGATGAATTGTTTGGTTCTTCTGGGCAGTTTTGCAGTTTTGCATCTCTTTGAGCTGTTTTTCGTCACCGTCTGTTGGTAGACGGTGTGTTTTTCTACTTGAAAAACTGCTCTGATTTCGTCGCCGCCTCAGATCGCCATCGCAAACGATCAATCCCAAACATCACCCACCGTAGCTGCCACGCTATCTCTCTGCCTGACTTTTGGATCTTGCCCTGGAATCGAATCCTTTTGCCTATCGATTTTGTCTATGAATAAGCTGGTCCGCGTGACGTGACTTTCGTTGGGCGCTGTAGAAATCTCGGAATTACGAATACGATTACGATCTTGTTTCTACGTGAATCATGTTTCTTGTAAGTAGCTCAGAAAACAAAACATCTTAACCTAAAGCTGATATATTCTTCCATTTTCCTAGACAACCTATAAGGCTTTGAGGTCATATAGCAGTAAAGGGTAAAGTAATCCTATAAAGGCAATCCTATAATGTCACCAAACATTGGAAGCTGTATATCCTGTAACGGGATTTGCATAAAGCGCCTTTATGATGTTCCTAAAAAGCGCTATAAAAGCAGCCAGATAGATATACTTACGAAAACAAGGTTATATATAAGCATATATATTACATAAGCTGTATATACTTATGTGTACCAGACTGTTTATTATATATGCATATTAGCCATATATTTAACTATGCATAAGAAGCTACATATACCGATGTACATATATATGTGCATATATGAATATATACTTATATATACATATATCCGATGTATATATAAATATTTATATCTAGTATATATAAGTATCTATATATCTGATGTAATTGAACAATAGGAGCACGCGAGCGTATGAATAATTAATGACCTGGCGATGGCTATTTTCCGGAAGGCAGGTTGCTGAGGTTGGCCCAGCAGTTAATGTATTATCGATGACCATTGGCGAATATTAACATCTAGACCAGCGCGCATTGCATTCTGGTCGTAGTCGAAAGCAGCGCCCCTAGCGTTGGTTGTCTCGTCACCAGTCGGCACTGTCGCTCGTCGACAGGTGGCCGCAGGGAGGTCTGGACGGCTCTATGACAATCAGACGCCTCCGTGTGCCGGTTGATAGGACAACGACGACGATGCATTTTCAGGAGGAAGAGGAGGATAAATAGGAGGAGGAGTAAGAGGAGGAGGAGGAGGAGGAGGAATAGGAGGAGATGGATTAAAAAGGAGAAGGAAGAGAGGAGGAGGAAGAAGAGAAGGAGGAAGAGAGGAGGAGGAAGAAGAGAAGGAGGAAGAGAGGAGGAGGAAGAGAGGAGGAGGAAGAAGAGGAGGAGGAAGAGAGTAATACGAAGAAGAGGAGGAGGAACAGGAGGAGCAGGAGGGATGGATTAAAGAGGAGGAAGAAGAAGAGGAGGAACAGCAGGAGTAGGAGATGGATTTGAAGAGGCGGAGGAGGAAGAGGAGGATAAATAGGAGAAGTAGGAGGTGGATTAATGAGGAGAAGGAAGAGAGGAGGAGAAAGAGGAGGAGGAGGAACAGGAGGAGTAGGAGAGATGGATTAAAGAGGAGGAGGAAGAGAGAGGAGGAAGAAGGGGAAGAAGAGGAGGATCAGGACCAAGTAGAATGAGAGGAGAGTATTAAGTGGAAGACGAGTGGGAGGAATAAGAGAAAAGTATGAGGTTCTCAAGGAGATGAAGTTGGGGGTTTTGGTGGTGAAAGAGGTTTTAGAGGAGGAAAAAGAGGAGGAGAGGATTAAAATAAGAGGAGGAGGAGAATGAGCATGGGAAGAAGGTAAGAAGGAAAAGTAGGATTAAGAGTAAGATGAGGAGAACATGGAGGAAGAGGAACAAGAAGAGATAGAGTAAAATAAATAAGGAATATGAGGAAAAAGAGAAAGGGGTAAAAGAGGATCAGCAGAGGAGAAGAAGGAGGAGATGGTGGTGGTGGTGGAAATGGTTTAAGCAACAGAGGAAGAGCAGAGGAAAAAGTAGGTAGCAGAAGGAGGGGAGGCTGACTAGCTGACTCTGTGATTGGTTGACTTAACTGATTCACTTGTTGATTAGTAGAATGGTTTGACTAGCCGACTGTTTGAATAGTTGACTGACTGATTGACTGGTTGATTCGTTGACTATTTCACTAGTGACCGGCTGACTGAGTGACTAGTTGACTTGTTGATTATTTGATTCGTTGACTGACTGACTGACTGACTGACTGACTGACTGACTGACTGACTGACTGACTGACTGACTGACTGACTGACTGACTGAGTGACTGTCTGTCTGACTGACTAGTTGACTTGTTGACTATTTGATTCGTTGACTGACTGACTGACTGACTGACTGACTATCTGACTGACTAGTTGACTTGTTGACTATTTGATTCGTTGACTGGTCATCTATCACGACCAACTCTGTTTTCTAAGATAACAGTTCGTACGTGCTTTTCTGCGCCGATGAGGTAGCGCCCAGTGCCAGCGTGGTGCCATGCCGAAGCCCCTGGCACCGGACTGGCATCAGGCGACAGATCGCATCCGGTCGAGGGATTAGACGGTGCGTGGGCGGCTGCTGAGTCTGCTTTGCTTCAGGCAAATAAAGAAGATGAGATTTAAGACGGACAAACGGAGGCTGCTGCTCGAGTCGCAGAAGAAAAAACCAAAAAGCAATAGACTGAAAGGCAATGCACGAATTTTAAAGACGATTGGGGACGAAACTTTAGAATCATATTACTTTGACCATGTAAAGCACTATAGTTATATGTAATAATAACGAATATTAATTATTGTAATAATAGCGGTTCCAGATAATTTGTTTTAAATTTATCGATAACTTCTTAAAATCCTGAGGTATTCGTAATTTCTACCCATGATTAAAATAAATAAATGAAAAAATAAATAATCATCATTTTCATCACCTTCACCACCTTCACCACCTTCACCACCTTCACCACCACCACCACCACCACCACCACCACCACCACCACCACCACCACCACCACCACCACCACCACCACCACCACCACCACCACCACCACCACCACCCCCACCACCACCACCACCACCATCATAACAGAACCTGACGAGTAGTTGCCATTCCAGATGTAATTCCTAATCTCTAGAAATTTTCTGATGTGCTTGGGGAAAATTGTAAAAATAATATTTATTTAATTTAAAAGCAAATATTTCCTTGTACATAGCTTATTTATTATATTGAATTTCAGTGTATTTTGAATGAAAGAATTTTACAGGTTCAGCAGTTTGTCTTGTCTGTCTTTGTATCTGCCCATGTCTCTGTGCCTGTCTCTCTCTCTCTCTCTCTGTCTCTCTGTCCCTGTCTCCGTTGTCTCTGCCTGTCATTTTTCTCTACCTCTGTGTCCGTTGGCTCGCTGTCTGCCTTTATATCTGTCTGTCTGTCTGTCTGATTGTCTTCTGTATGTTTATGTCTCTGCCTCTGTATCTCCGCGTGTTTCTGTCTGTCTGTCTGTTTGTCTAAATGGCTATCTCTCTGTATGGCTGTCTGTCTGTCTGTCTGTATGGCTGTCTGTCTGTCTAATTGTCTGTCTGTCTGTCTGTCGATCTGTCGATCTGTCTGTCTGTCTCTCCCTCTCTGCGAGATGTCAAACTGAATTCGGCAATTTCCGTCAATTAGCAAATGGACCGTTGACGATGGTTGCTTAGAATCCCGGCTGAGCAGTCGTTCAGTTGCTGCAGCTGCTGCACTTGGCATCATTTCTCACTGTGGCTGAGCTCTGTTGATGCCAATCCTGCGGCTGCAGTCGGTTGCTGCCAATGGAACCACGTTGCTTTCTTCATCAACTAATGCGCGCCTGAGCACCAGTCCATCGGAACAAAAGCAGCTGCTGAAGTTGCTGAATGGCGATGCCATATATGAGGGTTACATTGAGACATTTCCCACCATAATAATATACATATATAAATTTCCCATCAATATGTTTATAAAAATTTACATACTTCCCACCATATACTACACAAACATTATAATATTTTATAATATTTAATGCTGTTGATATTTATACATTTGCTTGCATCCTACCATTATATATATATACAAATATATTCCACAAAGCTCTAAGCATAATAAAAATTTCTAATTACGCACACACTCACGCACACACTCACGCACACGCACACGCACACGCACACGCACACACACGCACACACACACACAGACGAAACAATTCAGAGACACAGTCGTCTGCTGGTCAGAATTTGGCAGGTGCGAGACGGTTGCAGTACAAGAACCTTGTGCAGGGTGCGTAGCTAGCAAATGCTGTGCGCCAACGACTAATATTTTGTCATTAGACGGTACAAGCGAAATAGCTACTAGCAGGAAGATTCGTAAGTCATGTGCTAACGGTGAGGCAACACGAGAGGCCAAAATTGAAAGGACAAATGAGATCCATCAATTAGGAGGCTGTGTGGTCAAAAATTGAGGATCACTGGTTTATCCCTGCAGAGACACTGACCGGGGGAGAAGAATTTTACAGGGGTCAAGGTATCGCATCATTTGTATAGTTAAGATTTGTGACGACCTTTGTAAGCGTAATTTTCCGCTGTTAAGTCAGCAAGTTTTAAGCGCGAGTTTGTATTATAATTTTTTACGACGTCGCATTGTTGAGTCATCGGGTTGTTGACATCTCTGCTATTGACTAGCGCTGAGCCAAATTGACGTCATCAGAGATTCATATCCGGGCACGTTTTAGATATACGCTTCTGATTGGCGGGCGTTTGTGCGCATTGACTGCCCTTATCGGTGATTCATAGGCATGTCTAGACTTGTCTGCTGATGCTGTGGAAGAAGCCTATATAATGCGGTGGCAAATCCATTGTTAAGGAGAGCGCAAAAAGCATGCTGTAAAGATGGTTCACAGGGCATACTTAAGTGATTATTTGAGTTTCAAATGTTGCTGATTATTGCTGACGACAGCGATTTGTAGATTCATACATGTAGACGATTCTATGCCGGCGATTGAAGTACTGTTCATTTATTTTATTATACGTTAGAAAATCAATGACTAAGCGTTTTTTCGCGCGTTTAGGCCACGCTACAATTTGGGTGAGACTACGATTCGAAGCCTGATTGATTGACAACTTTGAAAGATATCAGACAACCACTTTCAGTGCTAGAGACGTTTGAGGACCAACATTAACTGATAATTTTCTGAAGTTTTCATACGAGGAGACCAGTTCCTGAGAGTGTGACTTAGAATGTTATTGCTGCGCTATATAAATGTTAGTTTACGTTACACAATAAAACTTGTGTTTACAGGCTGGGAGCTGCTCTGATGAGTTCCTTTAAAAGTGGCTCTACATAAATTGTGATTACAACTACAATTACAAGTTCTTCTCCGATTATGCAGGGTATATAGCTTATCATGCAATAAGCAGTTGGCCAGGACGATCTTTCTTCGGCTGAAACCGAGTCTTTACGATGGGTTTCGATGATCAACAGTTCCACTGAGATGATAAAACAAGTCACGAGAAGAGGTTTCTTTCTGTCTTTGCTGCCTGAGGCAATTCTTTCGATTCTAACTCGATACCACTTCGTTGGCCTATTGGATTAAGTCACCCCAGGCTGCATGCAGGCTGCCACGCTGCCAGGCCAACAAATAGACAAACTGTCTCACTGCAAATAGGCAGGCAGGCAGGCAGGCAGACAGGCAGGCAGGCAGGCAGGCAGGCTCACCGACTCACCAACGCTTCACCTCTCACTAAAAAATGAAAATATTAGGCCTACTTTTCCAAAACGCTTATCCTAATTCTTCCTCTTCCCCTTATCTCGCTTCAAGCGCCAACTTCAAACACCGTCCACCGTAGCCGTCCGACTGTCTGACTGCCAGACACCTGGAACCTGGAACCGAACCCTTTCTGCCTATCGATTTTGTTTTGACTGAGCGTCTGTGAATAAGCTGGTTCTCGCGTCTTAGCCGTCGCTGTAGAAATCTCGAGGTTACGATTACAGACAGATAGATACACAGACAGGCAGACAGGATTTGTCAACAGATTGTCCAACTGTCAACAGACAGACAGACAGACAGACAGACAGACAGACAGAAAGACAAGCAGACAGACATGTAGGCACTGTCTGTTAATCCGACTGATGGACGGAAGGAAGGACGGTAAGATCCAGAGACGGACGGACGGACGGACGGACGGATAAAGAGGCCGAACGAAGATGAGACAGACAGACAGGCAGACAGACAGACAGGCAGGCAGGCAGGCAGGCAACCAGGCCTGGATGAAAGACTAGCCAGTTGAACGACCATCTTCTGTACTTCAAGCGACTGATGTCCAGCTCTGAGTCTTTCTCTGATGCTTGCGGGTCGAGTGGAAAGGAGAGTCCGGTCTGCTTCGGGCTTCTGTAGTAAATCTAGACTGTTGATCTTTCTTTCATCTCAGTTGGATCGAGACAGTGGAAGGAAGGATGGAGAGACAAGGGAAGGGCTCGCAAAGACCACGAATATGTCGACGACTGATTTAAATGGTAATCGTAATTGTAATCGTAATCCCGAGATTTCTACAACTCCCCACGAAAACCGCGCCAAGGGGACCAGCTTATTCACAAGCGCTCAGTCAAAACAAAATCGACAGGCAAAAGAGTTCGGTTCCAGGTCAAGATCCAAAAGTCAGACGGAGAGACAGCGTGGCAGCTACAGGGGAGGTGGTGTTTGGGGTTGGAGAGGAGGGAGAGAGAGATAAGAGGAAGAAGGGTGTCAGGATAGGATCTGTGAAAGAGGTATGCATTAAGAACGAAACATAAGGGAAGCTAAACCAGGCCTCGCTCCGAGGGACAAACAGGAGATCTTGAGTGGCCGAGCGAAGGTTGCTACTATGACGACTACGATAATGACGACTACGATGATGATGACGACAACGACGATACCAGACATCTGCGCCTGCGCAATAATGACTTCATACAGTCATCTACGGTCGATGGTCTTCGGAGCGTGTTGCTGGCAGCCCAGGCCGCCAGCCAGACCAAGCACCTGCCGTGGGCGCCAGTTGCCGCGCGCAGTGCCTCGCGGCAGTAACTCCTCTCTATTGATTTCTGCTTTGCCTAATTCGGCGCTGAATTGTAAATGATCGCAACCTTTAGGCGTCCGTTTCGTTCTTCGTCGACTTGAATACAATTACGCCTTTCAGCCAGTTTATCCCAAGCTTCAATACAATTACGCCTTTCAACCAGTTTATCCCAAGCTTCAATACAATTACGCCTTTCAACCAGTTTATCCCAAGCTTCAATACAATTACGCCTTTCAACCAGTTTATCCCAAGCTTCAATACAATTACGCCTTTCAACCAGTTTATCCCAAGCTTCAATACAATTACGCCTTTCAACCAGTTTATCCCAAGCTTCAATACAATTACGCCTTTCAACCAGTTTATCCCAAGCTTCAATACAATTACGCCTTTCAACCAGTTTATCCCAAGCTTCAATACAATTACGCCTTTCAACCAGTTTATCCCAAGCTTCAATACAATTACGCCTTTCAACCAGTTTATCCCAAGCTTCAATACAATTACGCCTTTCAACCAGTTTATCCCAAGCTTCAATACAATTACGCCTTTCAACCAGTTTATCCCAAGCTTCAATACAATTACGCCTTTCAACCAGTTTATCCCAAGCTTCAATACAATTACGCCTTTCAACCAGTTTATCCCAAGCTTCAATACAATTACGCCTTTCAACCAGTTTATCCAAAGCTTCAATACAATTACGCCTTTCAACCAGTTTATCCAAAGCACAGCACACGCACCCTCTCTAAATATCTGCGTAAATGTATATCAATATGTCAGAGATAGAGTTTTTATTTATATATATATATGGATATTGTAATTGTAATTGTAATCTGACATTTATAAAGCGCCTATTCAGAATAGACTCATCAGAGGCGCTCCCGACCCGAACCAGTGAGACCACTGTCAAATAATACAGACTTCAGGCGCTTGAGAAACTGCGGTGTTATGTGTTTATATGGACTGGGAGGACGTTGGACGTGGTGGTGCAGTGGTATGGTCGGTGCCTAGTAAGCGGAGGGTCGCGGGTTCGAATCTGCCTCAAGTCACTGCGTAGCGACCTTGGACAAGTTGCTCACCCTGAATTATTGTCTGTGAGGAAGGCAACGGGAAACCACCTCACTCATCTCATCCCGGGGGGCATAAGCCAATGGACCTGCCTTCGGGCAGAGAAATCAACAACATCATCATCATCATCATCATCACCACCACCACCATCATCATCATATGCACTGCACAGAAGATTTATATATGTACATCAGTATGCAAGAGCTCGAGTTTATATATATGTATATATATTTGGTTAAACACACGCACGTACTAGGGCACGGTAGCATACTGGATAGAGCGCTCGGCTTGTAATGCGGAGAGTACGGGTTCGAGCCTCCTCCCCTTAGACGGTTACTGCGTAGGGACCTTGAGCAAGTCCTTTACTCACAATTGCTCAGTGCCATCGATTGATGCTAAGTCATCAGATAGTGGCGCCTAATAAATGCAGAAATAATAATAATACTGCATAGACATTTAAAAATGATAAGAAAGAGATGGGAGGAAGAGCGGAGAAGAATGGAGAGGAAAGGAGGAGAAGGGAGGAGATGTTGAGTAGGAGAAGGGGATACAGAGGAGGGGTGGATGGAAAGAGACGGGAAGCAGAGTAGAGGAAAGAGGATCGAAAGAAACAGATGGAAGGAGAGGGGAGGAAGCGTGAAGAGCAAGAAAAGACAGCGGGGGAAGAGTAGACGATAGGGGAAGAGGGGAATAGGAAATGAGGGGGAAGTGAAGGGAAAGAGAGAACGAGAAGGAGTGGATAAGAGAAGAAGGGAGGGGAAAATGGAAAGGGAGCGGAATGGAAGATGTAGAGGATGGGTTGGAGCTGAGAAGACGTTTGTCTCATCTGTTCCTAATGAACGATAGATATCGTCAGTCGGTGACAGCAAAGAAGAAGCGGCGGAAGTGACAATGAGAGAAAGAACGAGAACAAGCCTATTGTTAAATTACATTTACATAGCGCTGTATTTCGAGAAGGCTCATGCGACGACTGGATTGCTCCAAGGCAATTATATCAACAGCGAGAAGCTGCTAATAAGGAGACAGACAGACAGACAAGACAGACAGGCAGACAGCCAGACAGACAAGACAAACAGGCAGACAGACAGACAGGCAGACAGACAGACATACAAGACAGACAGACAAACAAGACAGACAGACAGAAAGACAAGACAAACAGGCAGACAGACAGACAGGCAGACAGACAGACATACAAGACAGACAGACAGACAAGACAGACAGACAGAAAGACAAGACAAACAGGCAGACAGACAGACAGGCAGACAGACAGACAAGACAGACAGGCAGACAGGCAGACACACAGGCAGACAGACAGACAGGCAAGACAGACAAGACAGACAGGCAGACAGGTTTTTATAAGAAAACTAACAACGATTCTTAAGGTTTTCAGTCGACTATTGTCTAGGGTTCAATGTTAAAGCTTGGTTGGAGCCAAGGAAAAGACTCCACTGAGATTTTTCTTTTCTGGATCTGTCTCATTTTCAAGTTTATCACATTCACAGCTTCAGTTCCGGCATCTGTCTGTCTGTCTGTCTGTGTGAGTGTACATGTCTGTCTGTCCGTTTCTGTTTTATCTCCGTCTACATAGTTCAGGTGGTGGTCTACCTGTGATCTCAAGCGGTCTACCTTTGATCTCAGGCATCCCCCTTTGATCTCACGCCGTCTACCTGTGATCTCAGACAGCCTGCTCGCGATCTATGTTCGGTGAGAGCGAATTGAACGTTGCGATTGAATCAGCGCAGAGCCTCAGATGCGATGGATTACCCGGTGACCGAGCGGCATTCGGTGGCAGCTGCTTCACCCAACCACTGGGGCCTAATCCCCGAGGATTTTGACGGCGGTGATGATGATGATGAGATGGAAGAGGAGGAGGTTGAGAAGGAGGGGAGGTTGAGAAGGAGGAGGAGAAGAAAGAGGAAGAGGAGGAGGCATAGGAGGTGGAGAAGGAACAGGAGAAGGAGGCAAAAGAGAAGAAAGAGGAGGAAGACGAGGAGAAGGAAGAGGAGAAGGAGGAGAAGGAGGAGAGGAGGTAGAGAGGGTGCTTAATGGGCTTCGGTAAAAGGTTAACAAACAGTTCGCGTGTCAGTCATTGTGTGGAGTCACTCGTCTGTCTGTCTGCCTGTCTGTCTGTCTATCTGTGTATTTATCTCTCTTTCTCTGTCTCGCTCTGTCTCTCTCTTCATCTCTGACTTTGTCTGCTTGTAAATATAATTATCTGTCTCTCTGTCTCTGTCTCTATCTCTGTCTGTCTGTCTGTCTGTCTGTCTCTCTCTCTCTCTACTTCATATGCTATCCCTTTGCCAGACCGCACACAACTCGAGTGAATCCGACGCATCGATTTTTTCTGCTCCGTTCAGTATATTACTCGACACTTTATACCTTTAACGGGTGAACAAGTCAGCAGCATCTACACCCGTCTGCTAAGTAGACATATATACACATAAAATCCTATATAATAATATATAGACCTACGCATATGTGAACATCTACGTGTATATACATATACAATCCATGAATGAATAGTGCATAGATGTATAATTGGTTATGTACGTGCATGCTTGTAAATATATGCATAAATTTATGAACGTGTATAAATATATCTGTTGTGAAGATTGGAGGTTTTCGTGCAACGCAGCGGCATAATCTCTTCGAAAGTTTTATTACTTAAGTGCGTGAGAAATGAGGTTAGAAGGGTAGAAGACAGACAGACAGACAGACAGACAGACAGACAGACAGACACACAGACACACAGACAGACACAC